>CAOKZL010000969.1:0-454351 GCA_948472985.1 Iguana delicatissima
AGGATTAACAATCTGATTTAGGCCAGGAGCCTAAGAAATTGCCTTAAAAAAATCCGACTCTTATTCCATCTTCCTTACTACGGTCTAAACCAGCCTTCTCCAGATTTGTGTCCTCCAACATGTTGAATAACAACTCCCATCAGTTACAGTCTTTCCCAAAGATGATATGATTCACATAGTAAAACAATAGTTGCAAGCTGCAAAAAAAAAAATTCTCTCTAGCATCAAACAGCAGAAACAGAGAAAACGTCTGTTGTTGTTCTGTGCCTCCAAGTCATTTCCAGCTTATGGACAGGGCCGCTTTACCCTTTGGGTACTTTAGGCGCAGTGCCTAGGTCCTAGAGAAATTTTAAGGCCCACAAAAACAGGATTTTATGGCCTTCGAAAATATCCCTAACGGCACATCAAGGCAAAGCAGTGAGTTGAATGCAAGAGTGCCTAAAGCCTACTAAAATCTTAATACAGCCCCACTAATGTGGACCTATCATGGGGTCTCCTCAGCAAAGTAAAGCAGGTTTGCCGCCTTAGCCTTCCTCAGAGGCTGAGAGAGTGTGACTGCCCCAAGGTCACCCAGTGGATTTCCATGGCCCAGCAGGGATTCAAACCTTGGTCTCCAGAGGTGCAGTCCAACCACTACACAACGCTGTCTCTCGAGGATAAGGATAAAAAATATTTAAGTTATTTTTCTGCCATGCCACCCGGAAAAGTTCAGGTACCACTCCGGGCTGCAAAAACCTCATCCTTGGCCACACAGGATGCTTCTTTAAGCCAAGGCTCGGGCTCTGATTACAGTCATGCAAATTTTATACAAACTGCATATAAATAAAATATGTAAATGAGCTGTCGCCTTACAGCTTCTGATATATTTCAAAAGGCTGCCTTCAGCGTGAAGTAAAACATGCTGTGTGTTACTGCAATTGTCAGAACATTTTTACTGAAAACTTTTCTCTGCTTACACCAGTTAAAAGCTATGCCATGGAACTAACAAGGGCGAGACTGCTTCCCTGAGCGATCTTGCAAATCAGAGGCTATTTCCGCACGAGACTGTTATAGCGCTCCGATTCCACTTTCAACATCCTATGGAATCCTGGGGTTTGCAGTTTCGGGAGGGGCCGGCCGGTCGACCCCTCCCGAAACTGCAAACCCCAGGATTCCATAGGATGTTGAAAGTGGAATCGGAGCGCTATAACAGTCTAGTGCGGACTAAACCAGAGGCAGGGCTGTGGAGTCAGGATACCAAACTTTCGACTCTCAATCCTCTATTCTTCTACTGTCCAACTCCAACTTTTTCTACTCCCCAGCAACTCTGAGTCCAACGCCTTCACAAATAGCAAATGCGTACCAATCAGAAATAACAAATTTACCATCGTAAAATGGTTGCGCAAGGCACTTCACTACCACCAGATGAATCATCAGGCTATTTAGATCGACAGAACACAAAATACGTTTCTTCGATTAACATTGCTGAACAAGAAAACTTCCTTCAATTCCTATGAAAGTAAATGCGCAACACATGAGGAATTTAATACTACAAGTTTTTTTTATTATTATTTTGAAGCTGGGGTCTGCATTTCTACAATTCCACCCAAAATTGCTTTCAACTCTGACTCTTGATTCCATCGCCTTGACCAGAGGTGGGAAGAAGGGAAGCCATGGACGTCGGGTGGCCTCAAGACTCATTTGCAGCTCCCTCGTGCTTCTGCTGCGCCCAGGGTTTTCTACAGTTTGCTGCTTAAATTCAGTGGCAAACCACTAAATGCACTGAAGGCATAGTCAATGGGGAAAAACTTGAATGTTTTATACCCAAAGAGAAGCTCAATATCAGAATCAATTTCATGGTAAATGCCATAGTCAGTTTAGATCCTTTCACTTCAATGTCAGTAGACTAAAGTCACTTTAAGTACACATAAGGGTCATTTATACACACACCCCACACACATACAAATATAATAGTAATCCAGCACAAGTAGGGTTTTATATTGATTAACAAAAAGTGAAAGCAAAATTAATGAATGAAGAACTTAGTCAAGAGGAAATCAAAAGGCATTTTAGAATGAAGAATTAATTTTGATTAATTTCAGCTTATTTTAATATATGTGTGTGTGTGTGTGTGTACACACTCACATGTATGTGTGTATAAACAGATTAAAAATCAGCTGAAACTAATGGAAAACAATTCTTCATTATTAAAATTCTTTGTCTTCATTCTCTCTTTATTAAGCTGTCCCCCCACACACACACACACAAACATGCATATCTTTAAAAGAAAGGGACAACCAGTGGTCCTTGAGCACCTTGGCCAACCTGGAAAGTGGCACGTGGCATCATGGCAGTTAAATACCCTACAACCAAAGGCAGAAAACACAATCCACATCTGCAGATAGGTTTCCACGAATATGTGAGCCTGTTAGCCTTGATAAGCAGGGTGTTGAAGTATTTTAATATTTCATACAAATACACACACACACACACACACACACACACACATTCCTGATTTTGTACACCTGATTGGTAATATTGCAAATCCTTTCATTAAAAGCTATAAGCTGGTAAGAAAGACTTTTTAAAAGCTTGATCTACTCAAGTAGCCAATGCACCAAAACAACTCCAGGTTCCTCATGATCACTGACATGACCTTCTCAAAGCACGGTATGGCCAACCAACTCAGGTTCTATACATTTTTGCTCACCACAAGCTCTGGCCCAAAGTGTGGACTTTTTTTTTTAAACCAGGTAGCACCATGAGAGGACCATCCCCGAAGAAATGCAAATCTTTCACACCTTGCCATCCCTAACTTTCCGCCATGCATCAAAACCAGAACAGATTCTCTGCTAGAAAAGCGCACAGAGTGCTGCAGAGGTGGCCAGAGGAACTATACTGTTAAAGTACTGTCTTCTCACCTCATTACTGGAAGCCACTAATACCTGCAGCAATTGTCTATTTTCTCATTCTGCTCCCAAGGTAATGAATGCATCGACAAATATCCCTCTCTTGTCAGATTCACAGAAGGCTGATACATATTAATGTGTTTTTTTCCAAGGCTGTAGTGCTGCTTGCTTCTCATTCTTGTAGCTCAGAGGAAATCAGAGGTCCCATCAGATGCTGCTGAACTACAAGTCCCAGCATTCCTCACTACTGACTATGCCAGCTAGGACTCTGAAGGTCAAGATAATTCCTACCCCTGTTGCAGCTAACAGGGGCTTCTCTGTTTTTTGGAGGCAGTTAGCAGCCAGCAAAGATACATTCTACCGGATGTACAACTTCTAAGGGTCTTTTGCACAAAAGTATGTGAGATTACAGTGCACGGAGGATAACGTCAGGCTTTATCTGAAGATCTGGCACTTTATTCAGCAACAACATTCAGCGTTCTTATACTGACACAACTTACATGAAATAACACTACACCACAACTTCCAAAGAATTAATGAGGAGAAATATAACACAAGATATCTCAGATATTCTTTGGATTAGAAGTCTCTATCTCCCTTTCAGGCTTAAAATAGCATTGGGGAAGGGAGGAGGACAAACTGTGCGTGCACACATGTTCATTTAATATTAGGCGACTGGAACTGGGGCAATAAACAGTTAAGTCATCCCCCAGTGTAACTACCTTGTTATACTGAGATTTTGCTGGGAACTAAGTGAAAAGGGGTTCATTCTTACATACCATATGTTCTGTAAATCCTCATAACACCACATAGAGGGTGAGATGAGGATGGAATTCCACCCTCAGATCTTGCTTTTGTATATTTTTAAGACATGCTTTGATGTTATAAAATTAAATCCAAGGCACAGCCAGCAGCTGTCTTGCATGGCAGCTCCCAAGTTCTGCCTCTGCTTGGAGGTCTTAATCGATCCCAGCTAATTTTCATACAGACCCAATACACCTTCCCTCATCTGCAAAAGCCTTCCCTTCAGCTCTAGCCTGACAGTCATGTCAAGGGGAGAAGCATGTATAGCTCCTGCTGAAATCAGCACACTGCCATGAGCCAGGCTGATCTCGCTCCCGATTCAGACTTGGACTCCGAGCCTGGGGAGGATCCCCTGGAAGGGTCTTCTGGAGAGGGGTCTCCTCCCTAGGCTCGGAGTCCAACTCCGAACTGGGAGCGAGATCAGCCTGGCTCATGACACATACCCCCCAAATCTGCCTTCTATTAACAATAACACATTCAAGAGTCTTTGCGTACATTGAGGTCAGACAAAGACATTTTCCTGCCTGAAACAAAGGACAAGACGGCAGCCTCACAATCCTGTTCCATGTACCCAAAGGCAACTGGCCTGACTGCTCATCTCACTACAACGTGAGAGCATCAGGCCACCTTAGGAGGTTTCGTGGAAGGCTATGTGGTGCCCAACACAGAGCTGGCATGGTGTAATTGCCTGAGCGTTGGCCTAGGACCAGGGTTCAATTCCTTACTCAGCCATGGAAACACACCCTGGGTGACCCTGGGTGTATCCCACACTCTCCGGCCCCAGGAAACTCCATGATAGCTTCCCTTAGGGTCACCTCAAGTCAGAAATGAACTGAAGGCACACAACACCACTCTTGGTGGTGCGCACTCTTCCCTTCTCTTCCCTAACACCTCTCTGCTGCTGTCTTGAGTCTCCTCGCTCTGCCTAATGGAACAACCAGCCCAAAACTTCAAAAGCGGCAGCCAACGAAAAGGACTGCCAAATGGGGAAATCAAGTAAAATTTCTGGTAGAGTACCCGGGGAGTTGGGGGGACAAAGCTTACAATCCACACCTGCCTGCCTGTAATCACCAGATCTTGAGCTGTTTCTAAATCTGGGAAGTTCCCTGGGTACCTATGGGCTTCTCACCTTCCTCCCCATCTGGCCCACCTTGCTCTCCCGAGCTAACAGCCTGACACTGGGGTTTTGCCTTCCTGGATGCTTCCTTTTGGTCTTGCTGGAGAGGGCTTCTTAGTACATTTACTGAACCAAGCGCCTAAGAAGTATTCCACCCCCCAGTGGAGAACTGAGATGGGTTCTCATCTCCATCCCCACACCATCTAGCCAGCTCCCTCACGTTGCAAGCCCCTCACTTAGTTTTTTGGGGTTTTGCATTTTTAAAAACTGGAAGCAAGCACAGCTTTTGCATCCCTTCTTCAACACAGCCGTATCTTCCTCAGCTGCAGTACTGCTGTATTGCCGCTGGATCAGGCAGAGCTGTGTTTCCTGCCTCGTTCTGTGAAAGACCTTTACAGCTAACCTGTTTCTCATACTCTGCCTAAGGATGCTCCAGGGAGACAGGGCGAAAGCGTATCTCAACACCTCCTTTGCTACACTGAAAACCTTCACTTCCGTGCAGGTTTGGGGCACAGAACCCTCGAGAAAATTTCAAAAGGAACGAACAATTCCCTCTGCCCGAGTGAGCACTCCCCTCCCATCCCCTTCTGGGGCTCCCCCCTCCCATTCTTTTGCCTTTTGCCATTTGCCTTCCTTCTCTGCGACCGGGCAAAAGGCAAGCAAACCGGAGAGAGGAGCCCCATGCGTGGAGAAGGCATGTGTGTGCCTCCCCCCACCAACTGTCCTCATCCCACTCCCTTGCCTCTTGCCCAGGCAGACATGCCTTCCTTCTCTGCACCCAGGCAAAAGGCAAACAAATGGGAAGGGGACAATGGGGAGGGGGGAGGCAAGCAGGTGCCTCAGAAATAATCAAATTTGCAAAGGTCAAACCTGTAAATGTGGAGGAACAACTATATTATATTTCCTTCACTGCTTCAACGTGTAAGCTAAATTTGGTCTTTTCAATACCTAATCTCACCCCTCTCAAAGATTACCATTGCTCTGAAACACTACTACGATAAACAGTGTGTAGAAATGTCAGAGTTATAGTTAAGCTTTGAAGGAAAAAGCTGGGCGCTTGAAACGAAAACACTGTCCATTTTTGCAAGTGTTTTTTTTAAATGCTACCTAGAAATGGGACTACAGATCAGAGCGTGTTTGTGTGCTACAAATCTATTTTTGTTAAAGAGGAAAAAAACAGTAATGGACATTGGATGCTAGAACACAGGCTGTGACAAAGGGAGGATTAATGCATGCACACAGTTTTCACAGCAGGCTCAACCACTGTTTATCAGACAGGAGCAGCACTGCGGCATCCAGTCGCGCAGATCATGCGCGGCTGTTTTGTTCACATTTTAATGTGCCATCTTGCAGTAGATGCCTGCACAGCAAAGTAAATGTAATCTCTATATATACCCTGTGTGGGTGTAAGGGGTTATTTCTAACAGTTCTCATTATACTTCATTGCCAATTTAAAATGCACTAGGAGGGGAAAAAATAAGAGACTGAGATCTAACTGCCTTTAAAATAATTCCATCTTGATTTTTTTCTAATTATTTCCAGAACCTTTTCATTACGCAATTTGTGCTGCTCTTGAAAGCTTCTCCCTTTCAAATGATGCAAGCCACGCAAGCCAGACAAAGCTCCGCTTTCTCCCTCCCCTCGTCATAAACACAGACATGCCAACAATATTGGGAATGTTTAGTCCCAAGAACCATTTAATAACACAGCTTACACTTATAGGAGGGAAGCTGGAAAAGAAATTTTAACAGCTTAATAGGTACAAATATTGCACTTCAACTGCAATAAATAATACTGAACTGAAGAAATATCTTGCAAAAGCAAACATTCTGAATTATGAGGGTCCAGGTACCCCTCAAGCTAAAGCTGTTTAGATTTTGCAGCTCATAGTCCCTTTATGTAACTTCGTGGTGCTTCACCACTTCCACAGCCCTGATTCAGGTAAACTAAAATTTAACAGTTTCATGTTTTAAGCCTGGTGCAAATCTGTACAAATGCACGCTACTCTACTGCTTAGTTTCATAACCTCACAAAGTAGAACTGAAAATAAGGGTAAGATTTGCTAGTTCTCTTGAAAGCTTCTCTTTAACTCCTCTGACCACTGTTTGGTGAATTATTAACAATGTTGTTACATATTAATCTATATGCCTGAAAAAGCTAAAAACTGCTCACTCTAGGCACTGGCTTTCTGCTCTGACATCACAGGAGGTTTAGGAAGGGCTCTGAACGTCAATGGGCCATGCAACTGCATGCTAACCGGGGAGCAGCTTCTATGGGAAAAGTGAAGGTCAGTCTGGATGGGAACGAAACTGAACACAAGGCTTTGAGGGCAGAAGAAGACGCAGGCTGCCTCGCGGTATTATCGTGGAAAGACAAAGGGGCACTGGAGGAAAGAAAGAAGCCGAGGAAGGACGGCGGGCTTCATTTCACATATTCACAGGGTCAACCCTGGTTAGTAACCGGATGGGAGACCATCAATGAATACCAGGTGCTGTAGGCTCTATTTCAGAGGAGGGAACTGGCAAAGCCACCTCTGACTCTTCCTTGCGTAAGAACACTCTATGAACTCCTCGGGGTCACCCCAAGCTGACAGGCAACTGGAAGGCCCACAGACACAACCGAAGTCTCTAGTATTCCAGAAATACTAGCACCGTTCTGCTGAGAAGAACCAAAAGATGCCACAGATGATAAAGCTATAACGACAAAGCTTACTACTCATGAAGATAGCAATATATTTTGTCCACCATCCAGAGGCTGGTACTGAGTGCAATATAGGTTTGTTGGCAGCATAAGATGGCCGGTGCCGTTCCACTTTAGTCGTCCCAAGAGGATACGGCCGGGCACCGCGGGAACACAACGCTGACTAGCGAAGCTGTTGATCTGATCCAGCAGGGCTCTTTTGAGGTTTTTTTACATTATGTTTTTAAGTGCGAGCAATTACATTTCTCCCTTGCTGAGAACACATACTCACTCTAACCTTGAGGCTTTCTCAGAGCAGGGAACAACTTTAATCTCAAAAAACTTAACAAATCAGCAATGAACACAAAGCTCACTCCCGCATTAGCCTACAGGACGGGATGGAGAAGAAAGCACATGCGCACGCACACATGCACATGTACCACAAAAGAAAATTAGCATGCACCTAAATCTCAATAAGCATTCTGGGGTCTCATTCCGAGCAAAATCTAAACCGCTGCTTCACCCCGAAAGACTTCAGCAGACTGCGACAAACTACATTTTTATTGGCAATCCACAAGATGTCTGGCAGATCCCCCATAGCCAAATCCCCACAGGAAAATTCCAAGGCACCGCAGAGCAGAAACGAACCTTCCAGATATTAAAATAAATAAATAAATAAATCAAAGGAATTGTGCATTAAGTGAAGTGGTAAATGCGATTTGTCATTTACCACTGCGAATCTATGGATTTTAATGACAGGGTCTCATTTACATTTAACGATCAGTGTACTAGAAAGATTTCTCAAGAAGCTGCGGTTATTTTCCCGTCTTGGTAAGAACATATAGAAATTTTCTCCCCCACTATCATTTGACTGATTGAGTACTGCACAGAAATGCATTACGGAGTCCTACCATCCCTCCCAAGAGCCAGACAGACATCAGGACTTAACAATGGTAAATGGGGCGCGGAGGGCACTAATCCTCTCCCAAGTTCTGCTTGGGGCAGGTAACTGATTTACACAGAGAAATAACTGGGTGCAAACTGACTTTTTAAAAACAAGGCTGAGGAAGCTCTAGTGACTCAAAAAATACAATAAGCCAGTTTAGGACTCTGAAGAATAACTCAATGGAGGTGTCAGATTAGTAGATAGACAACATCAAAGTTGGGAATTATTGCAAAAAAAGGGGGTTAAAATAATGTTGAAGTTGGAAAGTTACTGGCAGAGAGACTGTATTCTTTTCCACATTCTGAGATTAAGATGGTAGGGTACTGTAATATTCTTGTACAGATCTAGATTGCCGCTATGTTTAGAATACTGGGTGACATCTCTCCTTCAGGAAATCTCAAAATAAAGAAAGCAGGGGAAGATCCAAAAGGAGTGAGGCGTTAAAAAGATTAAGGATTGGAAACCAAAATAATCAATTTCTTTTCTTTTCTTTTCTTTTGCAAGAAGGGAATGCGCCTTGGGAGACAGCACAGAGACTTGGAAAAGTGCAGCTTGTAGGAAAGAAAGGAGAACTGAGAAGCTGAGTCACCACTGAATTTGAAGGTCTGCAGATTCAAGTATTTTTAACGGTTTTACTTCAGTGCCAAATTAAAACCTGGCTTTTCACCAAGCGTTTTGGGACCCAGGGACAAGAGAGGCATTCTGTTATAGTGTAAACTGTGTACACGCTTTTAAATTGTTTGAACTGTTTTAAAACGTGCAGACTGTTTAACCTGTTTTAAATCACTTCAAATTGTTTTAAAACATTTTAAAAATTGTTCTGTTCTCCTCACACACGTACCCCACCCAAGATCTTTTGATATAGGCTGAGATACGGATTTTTAAATAAAGGAAGAAGAGCAACAAAAGGAGGAAGTTTGTTAAATAACACCTAATTAACTTACTGAGTTCACTATGACAAGATGGGGGGGGGCTACTAATATTCAGTGCAGCCCAACTAAACAATGCACCAGCTATACTTATCCTTAGCCTCTTCCCCGCAACTGAGGCCATTTCCGCACGAGACTGTTACAGCGCCATGATTCCACTTTCAACATCCTATGGAATCCTGGGGTTTGCAGTTTAAGGCAGGGGCCAGTCGGCCCCTCCCGAAACTGCAAACCCCAGGATTCCACAGGATGTTGCAAATGGAACCATAGCGCTATAACAGTCTAGTGCGGAAATGGTCTCAGTCATGGAAAGCAACAGTGTGGCTTTAGGTCAGCAACACTCCCTTAGCCTTAGAGCAGTGGTTCTCAACCTGTGGGTCCCCAGATGTTTTTGGACTTCAGCTCCCAGAAGCCCTGAGCACTGACCGTAGTGGCTGGGGCTTCTGGGAGCTGAAGTTCACAAACATCTGGGGACCCACAGGTTGAGAACCACTGCCTTAGAGGAAGGCAATGGCAAACATTCTCAGAATAGCTCTTGCCAAAGAAGCCCCAGGGTGGGGCCGCAATACGTTGACTTCAAGGCACATGACAGCTACAAATTGGTATGCTTCCATCAACTGCCAAAAGCCAAAGAATCTGTAGGTCAATGGAAGGCCACATCAGAATGTTAACCTCTGTACCCGGAACAACCCCTTTCATCCATCTGCAACTTCTCTGCCTCCCTGCTTCTTCAAGACAGAAGACTTGTCATACATCACCAAGTTCCCAAGGGCCAGAAAAACCTCCCTGCTGCTTTGAACAAATATTCCATTCTAATTCTCCGCTTTCAGCACCCCTGTTGCTTGTCTCTTGTCTTCAGCAATCAGATATGCAGGAGCTTGTCTCTTAAATGCTGGTCCAAAGCACTTTAAAACAATCTAAAGCCCTAGAACAAAAACCATAAACCACAGTAATTTCCTCTGACTAACAGCAAGCTCAGGTGGGTGACTGCCAGTAGGATCGGAGCCAAAAGGAGACCAGGCAGGAACAAAAGAGAGAAATACAAACATCTGCATGTTTGGGTAACCTGCGGAAATACATAAAATATTTAAACAAAAAGGAGCACGAAGGGGCAGCCCTTCCCTCAGCTCCCCAGAAGCCAAAAACGCTGCCATATGAAAAAGGGAAGAGGGAATGGAAGGGCCCATGATTACTCAGTATCTTCAGGGTTGCCACAATGAAAAGAAGATAGGGCTCCTGCGTCATTATCCTGTAGAAGAGGGAGGCCATTTCCACACCGTAATCAGGGACACTAGGGTCAGTATCCTACTGGAACGCTACATCAGCAGAAAAATAGCTTTGCAAATACTTGAGTCTTTTCAAAGGGTTGCTTTCTTAGAGGTAAATGTAGTTCCCATACTTCCAGTCACTTTGCACGCACACATAACTTTTGACTTGCTGGACAGAGAGCCAACTGACCACTGCCCAACGGGCGTTCTCAAAGTCATATAATGACAGTCGCATGCATTTACTCTGGGCCAAAAGCGCACGTGATATTAGCTACGTGTTGTTAACTGCCTTCCCCTCATACACACATTTTCCCTCCGACTGACGTCCCAAATACTCCATGGCTTCTGAAAACTAAACAGTCTGCTTTTGTATTTTTTGTTGAGGCTGGTTTTGTAAACTAAAAGGTGGAAAAGACCAAACTTGAATTCTGAATAACTGAGAATTCACTCTCAGTATTTAAAAAGAAAAACTCAACATTATTTTGGAGTGGTCTATTTGACTGACACACTGAAAGGCACCACACTGCTCAAGTTTGGCATGTGTTATTTCTTCTAAGATGACAGGCAATTTAAAAACTCCTTGTTCTGTGATTCTCTCAAATGCTGCTGTGTGGGCCTGAGGTTTTAAACAGAACATGCAGCTGCGTTTGACAGTCAGATGGCCGATGTGCTAGATCAGCAAAAGGAAGCAGAATATTGCTGGGTCCAAGGTGTTAAATGCTTACGAATCCTTTGAGCCATCCTCTACGGAGAGCCATTTATGAAGCCGTGGTTGCACAATTTTTGAGTAAAGAGACAACAGGAAAGCACCCTTTTCGTTCTCAGATGTGTTGCTCTTATGGCTAAGGATCAGAAACCACACACGCAACTTTGGAGAGTTTAGGAGTCTCTTTGAAACGACACAAGTTGTACTGTGCATCAGAACAACCAGCTAGGTCATTACGTGAAGCTTTAATCCTTCAAAACATGGTCCAAAAGGCTGCAAAATATTCTGCCAACTTTATTCCTAGTGCTGAGATTCAATTACCTGCTTCCTGTTGTGTAAAGCACAACATGCCATGGAATCCAGCCGGGCAAAAATGGTTTATTTTTGCTTTCCAAACCATGGTTTGAAATAGCCGCCTGAACAAAGGCATAAGCTAATGGAACATGAGCATAAAGCCGGAGGAGGGAGGACAAAACGCATTCCCAGCTCCCAGAACCAAGGATGGGGAACGTTCAGCCCTCCAGATGATGTTTTGGACTTTGACTCCCAGAAGCCCTGTGATAATGGGGCTTTCCATTATCTAGGCTTATCAAAGGGAGATACTTCCCTCTTCAGGTAAACCAAGGGTTAATGAGGTGTTAGGATTACATCAAGGGTCACAGGGTGAGAGTTGACCAACCAAAAGGAAAAGAGGTGGGCATCTTGGAGAGGCTTCCAGATCCTTCCAAGGAGGAAAATATAAAACTTCTGAGAGGCCATGTGGCCAGAGAGAGAGAGAGAGAGAGAAAGAGAGCAGAGCTGGGCCAGTCAAGCTGGCAGGCATGCCATGTCTCCTGGACCCCCCCCTTCTCCTTTAGACCATCTACGCCAGTGGTTCTCAACCTGTGGGTCTCCAGATGTTTGTGGACTTCAGCTCCCAGAAGCCCCAGCCACTATGGTCAATGCTCAGGGCTTCTGGGAGCTGAAGTCCACGAACATCTGGGGACCCACAGGTTGAGAACCACTGATCTACGCCTATAACCTAATTGTGAGTAACTAGAAATCAGTAGTTAGTCGCGTTAGGGATGTTGTTATTTTGGGAATTGGCTGATCTTAAGAATGTATCTGTGCTGTTGTCTCTGTTTTGTAAATTCTTGTAACTAAGTGTACCTGGGAGAGGGGAGTCTCCCAAGCGTATATTGTTTATTTGCATGCATTGATTAAAACACTTCTATGAACCTCCGTTTCTCTCCATTTCCACGCCAGGGTTGGCACACGCTACATAGGACCTCTCACTCAGGGGAAGGGGGAGGTGGAAAATCCTTACGCTTAGAGATTGGGCAGGGTCCCTCCTGTCCTGTCCAAATAATTCATAATTCGGGGGGGGGTGGCATCATACCTGATAGAGTTGGGGAGATTGCCAGTCGTTCCAAGCGTGGGAATCAGCTTTGGGAGGCTGGCAAGAACCCTAGTAAAACGCTGGGAGGGAATTTCCAGTCTTGCAAGGCTGGAAGTCAACTTAAGAGACTGGAAATAAACCTACAGTGTCACAAGCCCAACGCAGCATGGCTAACAAAATAAAGAATTGTGGGAGTCGTAGTCTAAAGCATTTAGAGGGCAACAGTTTCCTGCTTTTGGTAATTTTTTAAAAGATTTTTCCTATATGCAATAAAAAATTAAAATAACACAGAAAGAAAGAGAAAATCAAGCTAAATCAACAAACTAAAAAGAAAAGGAGAAAAGACAGGCAAGGGTGTGGGAGGGGGAGAACAGGAGGAAGGCACAAGCGCACCTTCCTGCTCCATGCGGGGGGCTCCCCCTCCCACCCACTTGCCGTTTGCCCGAATGTGGAGAAGGAAAGCACAACGCACCCAGGGAAAAGGCAAGGGGATGGAAGGCAGCCAGCACAACACAATAGAACGGAAGGAATGGAAGGAGGAGAAGGGGGGAGGCATGCCGGCACCTTGCAAATCATCACAGAATCACAGAATCATAGAAACGTAGAGTTGGAAGAGACCCCAGGGGCCATCCAGTCCAACCCCCTGCCATGCAGGAACACCCTCAAAGCCCTCCCGACAGATGGCCATCCAGCCTCTGCTTAAAAACCTCCAAGGAAGGAGACTCCACCACACTCCGAGGCAGCATATTCCACTGCCGGACAGCCCTAAGGTTCAGGTGGAATCTCCTTTCCTGCAGCTTGAATCCATTGCTCCTTGTCCTGGTCTTTGGAGCAGCAGAAAACAAGCCCTCTCCTTTCACAAATCAAATTTGTGAAAGTCAAAAAAAAAGGGGGGAGGGACTATATACATAAATTATTAAGAAACCAGAATCACTCAGAAAACACTCAGGACAATTGGCGAAGCTGCAGAAGCGATTCAGCAAAAATGTCAGTGTGTGAGGAAGGATGGAACTGAATAGGCTATCATCCACGTGAGTTTATGAAAGCCGAGGAAGAAAACCTGTCTTGCATATTGACTAATTTGCTTCTGTTATAAGGCGGGGGAAGAATCTGTGCCCCCTTCCAATAGATATTGAACTCCTGTTCTCATCAGTCCCGACCAGCACCGCCATGCGTCAGATACGATGGCAGATCTAGTCAAACAACATCTGGAGGGTCAGAAGTTGCCCATTCCAATACAAAGAAAAGCCACATGTGCAAGCACAACTGCCAGATAATAAAAGTGGTTTGTAACTTTTGGCGTTTTGGTTATTTCAATTATTATTTGTTGTGGTTATTATAGTTTTATACTTGTCAACCGCTCTGGGCTTTGCCACTCTCTCCCCCATATACATATATACATATATATATTTATACACACACACACACACACACACATACATACATACATAGAATAAATAAAACTAACCATGCAAAAGGTGAGGAGGATATAAGTGCTAACTGGTTTAAATACCACTTTTAGGAAGACCTGTTTTCAACAACCTGATAAAGAAGACAAGAACTCTCTCAGGGAGCTTTTTAAAAAGCCAAACACTGAATTAAATTGGACTATTGCCTTGCAAAGTAATGGAATGTTTATTATACCTTTAGACACAGGGCTTAACCTAACAGAACTGTCACAAAGCAGAGCTTCAAAATACCACTGCTAAAACTATTCATTGGTGTTAATTTGGAAATTTATCCACCAGAGTTCATTGCTTTATTGAAGCCTATAAAATGAACGTATTACATTAATTGTTGGTAACATATTGGTAGCTTTAAATTTAGAAAATATATAAAAATTACTTTAAAATTACCAAAAATAATGCCAATCCTCCCATTGCAGCTCATGTCAAAAATTAAAATAATGAGAAATTTTAATAGTTAGCTGTTAATATCACCATATTTAACTATTTAAATAATGCCTTTCTAACACCATTATTGAACATTTCAACAAAATAGGATTAACAAAATAACTTCCAAACTCTAAGTAGTTTAGAATGTATTTAGAATGGTGACAAAATGGAAACATTTATTGGAATATGTTGCTTACTTCCTTTTTAATAAAAGTGGTTCCCATTTTATTTGAAATATTCTCTGTGTTACAGAAATAGGATAGATTTGTCAATCCTTCTCTACTAAAATAGTGTTAGATTTTAAACTTTATTTTACCTTTATTTTTAAACAGAGTACATTAAAACCAGAGGTACAGCCACAGTACATAGTTTCAACACTTTGACACCACTTTAACTTCTATGGCTCCGTCCTATGGATTTCTACAGTCCCTTCCGCACTAGGCTGTTATAGTGCTATGATTCCCCTTTCAACCTCCTATGGAATGCTGGGGTTTGCAGTTTAGGGAGGAGCATTTAGAATTCTCAGCCAGAGAGCCCTTTGGCCTCAGGAAACTGCAAACCCCAGAATTCCACAGGAGGTTGAAAGGGGAATCATAGCACTATAACAGCCTAGTGCGGAATGGCCCCGTGAAGTTTTGTGAGGACCTTAGAATTCTCTGTCAGAGAACTGTAGTTCAGGGGAGACTTCTTACCTGACCTCAAATCTCAGACTTCTGTAGCCCTGGGCAATGCCCGTCAAAGCAGAACAAAGCACCCTGGTCCATGTTGCAGAATATAAGTTGGAAACGAGCCCTAGGGAAGCATTTATCACTCTCATTCTCACTGGACCAGTATTCATTTATTCATGTTACTCCCTCCATAAGCCTCAATCACTCACAGTCCTCTTTAAACAGATGGGAGGGGGTGCTACTTTTATTGGTATATTAAACAAGTAAGAATTAGCTGATTAAGGAATGGGGAGCAATTTTAACCATGAGGGTCAATTTTAATCAGCGCAATTGTGAGTTAAAGATAAATTTGTTTATTTTTCAATGACAATTTCATTCTGGCATGTCAACGAGATATCCTCTCTATCATTCCCTTTTGATGATTTCCTCTCCTTCTAAAGAGCAACGGCAAGTTTGGTTTATTAAAGGTGAAAGCAACCTTCCAAATGGGTGGATAAAACAGTTATTTCTTCATTTAAAAATCTTGTTGTTTTTTTTAAAAATTATAATCCATGGTTCATTTTTTGTAAAGACTTGGAGCACAAACCATTTTCGTTTTGTTTTGTCAGTCATCACAAGGCACGATATCCATAGCCATATTGAGGTGGGCAAGATCCAGGCGTCTAGGGGCCGATCTCCTGCCCTCTGGACCCACCAGGGGCCATACCAGATATTTACTTCCAGCTTGAGGTAGAAAAAAAAAAGGTTTTCTGAATTTTAAAAAGACTGGCAGGAGCTACAGCTAGTCAAAAAGGCACTCCTTCCAAGCTTCCAGGAATGGCAACTGACCTTTTTTCACCACCACCACCAACAACAACTTTCTCTGGGCAGCTGTGCAAGGACTCACAGCTGCAAAAACTGGCCTTAGGGCCACCGTGGCCTGCAATTCCTACCTGTGGCTTGATTCTAGAATCCAAGGACTAGCTAGCCATCATAGGCACGAGAATCCCAGTAATGGTATCTTGACCTTACCAGGACTTTCACCCACTCCATACGACCTACTTTACACATTACGTCCAACTTCCTGAATTCCACAGCGTGTTCCAAATATATTAATATTTATAACTACCAAACAGCACAGGAGGTCACTTTCCACTTTGAAGTTAACTATTTTGCCCAGTCAGCTATTCTGCCTGAGCCTTCAAGGGACTGCCTTTGCTGAGTAACTTGGCTCCCTTTTATACCATGCAATTAAAGCAGATTTTTTTTTTTCTGCTTTAACTGCTCTTGCAACATCCTATGATATCCTGGGATTTGCAGATTAGGGAGGAGTAGTTAGACTGCTATCAGCCAGAGAGCTCTAGTGTCACCAAACTGCAAATCCCAGGACTCCACTGGATGTTGCCACGGCAGTTAAATTAGAATCGTACTGCTATAATTGTGTAGTGTGAAATGGCCCCCAATTTGTGTGCCCGCCTTCTCTATTACAGATGCTGGAAAGGTACTTTTAAGAAGCAAACAATAAGCTTATCATTTCAAGCCTAGTCTCACACAAACACATGCATTTAGTTAATTACTATTAATCAGAATTCCTAAAAAGGAACCCTTTTAGTTTCCTATTTCTGAAAAGTAATGCCAAAATTTACTTTTAGTTACTTTAAGAAAAGGTTAATGCTAGGAGTCTCTAAATACAAAACACAGTCAGTCCCAAAACAACTTGTCATCACCCCAAAACCCACAACAAATTCCAAGGCAGGACTTGAATCCAGGGATGATCCTTCACCAACGTTTAGTGAGACCATATCCTCAATAACTTGAGATCATATCGTCAATAACTTAATAGTTACAGTTGCCCTGAAAAAGACATGCAAGTTTCCAATGAATTAAAGCACAACGTACAACAGATAACTGTCAACCAATCCATGCAGCAATCAAGGGCTAATTTTTTTTCTTTGCTTTGCAAGGAAAAAAAAAGCACATACCAAAGAAAAATGCTCATAGTAAACAGATTTGTAACAAACAGCATTCAGTCAGTTGATGGTACACTAATGGCATTATTAAAACGGATGAGATCGCCCACTAGTTATGACTGTAGTCTTCGTGTGTCCAAAGCCAAGATCTTCTTCAATTGATTTTTAAGAACTATAATTGGCAGACATAAATTTCTGCCAGAATCTTCCTTTCACGTATCAGAATGGACTATGAATATATACACTCCTACACATACGTGCACACATATCACCAGCAGCACACAACTTTTTGTGTGTTCTTGGGGAAAATATTAATTTTAATATTTTAATATTAATTTTCTCAGGCATCTCAGGCAGAATGCTTTCCCAATCTTCCTGGCCTTTTACCAGGGACGGTACTAAGTACCTTCTGCATCCAAAGCACACCTTTCTCCACTGAGACAAAGGTCCATCCAAGGCATAATTCAATGAGTTCAGTAGAGTAGCATAAACCCATTCAACCGATTCAACTAGCTAAGGAGATATTTTGGTTAACCAGAAGTGTGAGTACCTGTGAATGTTACTTACTCCCGGGCTACACTGAAATGGGAAAATCAAGGCATTTCCGCACGAGACTGTTATAGCGTGATGATTCCACTTTCAACATCCTATGGAATCCTGGGGTTTGCAGTTTCGGGAGGGGCCGGCCGGCCCCTCCCGAAACTGCAAACCCCAGGATTCCATAGGATGTTGAAAGTGGAATCATCGCGCTATAACAGTCCCGTGCGGAAATGGCTCACGATAGAGTCTACATTTCCCATTCATCACTGCATCATGATTAACACAGCAGAAGCACTGAGGGGCTGGGGAATGCTCTGTTCCTAACATCAGCATATTTATTTCACCAATGAGCCTCTCCATTTGCAGAGCAGTACTTGTTTAGAGAACTCCTGCGACCTCTCTCAACTCCCATTAATCAGATGCAACTTTTAATTTTAAAAAGTAATTTTGAACATCACTTATGCAGCTCATAGAAGAGGTTTTCTGACAGCATCACCAATCCCCAGAGTCCTGAGGTCACAAATTTAATGAATGGGATTTGGGGGAAAGTATACACAGCTTTCACATGAATCTGAACCTTTCACTTTAAGTAAATATTTTCAGCTATTTCATTTTATCTGTTCCATCTTCGCATTCCTTTCCTCGGAACCAGTGAGTGAAGCCAAATCAGTTGCCATACGGAGGCCACTTCTAATGGTTTCCTGGGGTTGCCTCTTTCAGGTCATTGCATGAAGCAGCTCCCTACAGAGACTGTGGTCAAAAGGCTTTCCAAATCCACCGGTATATGTAGAAAACTACAGCAATGTGGAGAAATGCTACGTGGAGTTGTTCACAAAGTCATCCTCATGTAGTGTCCACTTTGCATACACTAGCCGAAGGAAAAATGATACCTATGAAAATTGAAAATTCTTAACAGCGATAATAGTTTGGGACACTTTAACTGTCATGACTCTATCTGAACAACCAGTAGTTCAGTAGAGTATTAAGAATTTACAGCCCTCTGAACAACTGTTCTCAAGGTTAGTCTGAGAAGAGACAGTGAAGCAATATCAGCCATCAGTGATGGTCTAATCCAGTGGTTCTCAACCTGTGGGTCCCCAGATGTTTCTGGACTTCAGCTCCCGGAAGCCCTGAGCATTGACCATAGTGGCTGGGGCTTCTGGGAGCTGAAGTCCACAAACATCTGAGAACCACTGGTCTAATCAATAATAACATCTAAAATGAGTTATCCCAAAGTGGTGGCCATTTCACACATTTACAAGCACACTTCTCACATTTACAAAAATTATGCCATAACGGTTGCCTTTCAGCACATCGGTTACCCAACAGGAGCCAAACTAAAATATTAGAAAGAAAGCATAACTGAAATCCAACTTGAGCATTATTTATAATTGCTGAGATATACTTTATAACTTCCCAAGGAATCTTACACATTTAGATCATTAAAGCTTGATCAACCAAAAAAAACTGAATTGACCACCCTCCCATCAAAGTTCAAATCTGATTATGATAAAGATTGTACAAATTAACAGTTTGGAAACACCAGAGCACCTTTTAGGTGTAGTTACACTGCAGTTGAACTTTACTGGGCTTTGCAGGAGTGAGGGGCGAGAACTGCAGACTAGTCCAGTAGTATTTTTATTATTTCTGCCTGATTTTTTTTTTAAAAAAGTCCACTTCTGTTTATCATCTGTTTTGAAAAGTACTGAGCCTAGCTGTGCAGTAAAATGACAGCCAAGGATCTCTCACCTAAACCTTCCACCACCTACCAAGTCAAGGCCTCCTTTGTCTGAAGGGCTGAAACAAGAAACTAGAACACCCAATTTGGTTTCTACCAGTCTCTCACACGGTCCATCCTCTTAAACCAATCTCCATTTTTATCAACAGAAGACGACCATATTTTTCCTCTGCCTTGTAAAATATCTATTGAGTTCTGATCAGCACAAGGGACAGCTCCCAGGAACTGCTGAATATCTTTCGGGATGGAGAGAAGCCACGGCTTTTTCAGCTCAACATGCTACAACGCTCCACCTCACGCCATTTCTGCACTAGAGTTTTATAACGCTATGATTCCACTTTCAACATCCTATGGAATCCTGGGGTTTGCAGTTTCGGGAGGGGCCAGACGGCCCCTCCCGAAACTGCAAACCCCAGGATTCCATAGGATGTTGAAAGTGGAATCAAAGCGCTGTAACAGCCCAGTGCGGAAATGGCCTCAGTCTTTGTTAGACTGGAACCCACATCGTTCCCAGGACAGTGCTTCCACTCTACTGGTTGAGCCATGGGACTCGTAGGTCAGCACCTGTGGAACATAACCAGGTTGGGATTGACTGCCTTACTGCAATTCAGATCTTTTTCCGCCAGGCATGCTTGCTCTGACTCTAAGCCAGTGAAGTTTGCAGCATACGTCTATCGCATCTTGGGGTCCTCCTCACTCCCTGCAACATTACCTCCTCCTTACCCAACTTTATGGATCGTTTCCTGGCACTTCCTTTCACTCAGTGGAAAGAGTTCGTTCAAGTAAACAACCTCTGGCAGAAAGGTTGGAAATGTCAGTTGTTTAGCTGCTGGCTTAATTCTTTTAAATAAGTTTGAGAGGTTGTTTTTTGTTTTGTTTTTTTAGAATGAATACCACAAATATCTCTAAACTATGTTATGTGTGCACGTGTGGAAAAGACATAAGTTGTTCAACCAGTTCTTTTCAGCACACCCCCTGCTGTTGCTCAATTCTACCCCAATTTCCTAGATGAAAAGTGGAAGTGATGCTCTGATTACATAAATGTATACACACATATCCTTTTACACCTATTTCATTTTTAGCTTGGGAACTAACACAGTTGATGATTTCTAGATTACTGCCTGAGGCAGCATTTCTCAAACAACTTGTGAGGTGTGGGAATATCACTCTGGCAGCCTTCAGAGAGACCTGTTTCTACAGCAGGGGTGGAGAAAGTCAGGCCCAGGGCTGCACGCAACCTCCCCGCCCTCCCTTCCAGGGCCCCCGAGCCACCCAAGTTTAAAGAAATGGGTGGAAATTTGCCCCAAAATCCGCAAGATGACTACAAAACTACCGTGAAAATTGGCAATCTAGCTTTTTTCAAAATCCTTCCCCAAATACTCCCAAGTGTAGATAAAAGTGGCCAAAATATTTAAAGTTTAAATTTGGTAACTGCCAAATAACCCAAACACGGTCACACCGACCCAAAACTGGCCCCTTCCCCCAGTGCAGTTGTCCCCCCTGTTCTACCTCCCTTGAAACCGTTTCACCTCCAACAATTCTTTCAGCCCACAGCTTCCATCTTGGGACTTTGGACTAATTAGAGACTGAATTCCTTTAACATCCAGCTTGATTAAGTCTTGAGCTTTTCTACGTCTCCCCCCAACCCTATTCTTTAATGCCCTACCTGAAAAAGATTTCTGGAGAACCTGAAAAGCTCATGTTTTAAAATATTTTAATACACGTACTAACCAACCTTGGGCTTTTTTAATATTTTTACACATTGACTACGCAGAGGGGAGTTATGGTGGAGGTATTTAGATACAACAGTAAGCCAAATTTTGGAAAACCTTGGCTTACATTTCATGAGTTGAATGCTCACTTGTGCAATACATTTCTACCAACACTGATTCCTCTTGTCATTCCGAGTTGCTCAAACAAGAACAGACAACAGTGGTAGGTCTGGTGGCCAGTTTTCTGCTGCTGCTAAAAATGTCCCCCCACAAAACAAAACTTGAAAGAAGCTGTGGGAAGGAGCACATGCAACAGGATTCTGATTTATCATTACATGCCAACACCATCTATGATTCCACAATTTCTCACAACACTGACAAAACACAACTGGACTTTTTCTTTAAAAAAAAAATCAATTTTTTTAAGACAGCCTATCAAAATCTGCTCTAGATCATATAAGACCCTTGTAACCTCTGTGTGAATACAGAGGAAAACTTGACCCTTTTCTGTCTTTAGTGGGTAAGATCAACACATCACATTCTAAGCTACTTTCCACTCACTCTGGAACATGGTGCCCAGCTATACTAGAACAAGGGGGTAGAAAAAGGAGAGAAAAATAGGATCTAGGGAACCGGGACAAAATACTGCCCAAATATGAAGAGCGCTTTTTTTTTTTTTTTTTGAAAGACTGCATGGATTAGCCAGAGAAATCCCCTAGCCAACATGGCCACTGAGACTTGTAGTTCAAAAACAAACCTTTTCCATGCTCTGGAAACAAACAATTTGTTGTCTTCACTAGAAAACACTACTGTGAAAACCTAATATCACAACAGCCTTCCCCAGCCTGGTGTTCTCTGTTGGACAACAACTCATATTCTTTGCTGCTCCTCTTTCAGGCTGGCTGGGGCTAATGGGACTTGTAGGAAGAAACAGAGGAAGGGATCTGCATTGCTTTAAACAACCTATGCAAACAACAACCAAACCAAGCAGGGTGGGACGAAAAGGAGGAAGCTAACAAGACGAAGGAGTTTGTTACTCTGCATCTTGCTATCTCTTTCAACTGTCCATTTTATAAAGGCACTAAGTTTTTGCAGTGTGCGTGTGTGTGTGTGTATGCATCTGAGTCTATGAGTCACACACACACACTCACCCTTTCAAGCTAATGAGTTTTATTCCATATTGTCATGCTTGACTGAGTTGACTGTGTGGGCTGTTTTTCATTCCCTTCACACGGTTAAACATTTGCAGTTTTAGGTGTATGGATAGTCACAAGATCCAATATCATGAATTAACTGGTTCCTGGTTAACTGAACAGGCAGCCCTTTCCCAGCGACATTCCTTAGCTCTTCAGAACAGTATTGCAGCCAGCAGCCCAAGAACGAGCTCGTTAACGCAGAACAAGAAGTGAAATGTGGCTTGTTCCTTATGAGGTCACCAGCCCAGGGTACTGCATGACCGAACAAGCCAGGCCTGGAAAATAAATCTCCCCTTCAGCTTGTGAAAATGCAGAATTTTGCTAAGGTCTATCCCAGCAATCCTATGAATTCCTGGCCCACTGTCCCCGAATCTCCCACAGCTGTCCGCTCTCTATGCACTTTTAAATCCCAGACAAACTGACAACTTTCCCTTCCATGACGGAAGCTAAACAGCAGATTTTCTTCTAGCTTATTCCTGCACTCCGGTTTTTAATTGACTGAACACCTGGAAGATTCATGAATACTTTGCACCATCACATCAGCTCAGTCACTGTCAGCGGAGCTGTGGAGTCAGCACGCCAAAGCTCCGACTCCTCTGTGAATGTCAAATCTCTATTAATAACAACAAATTTAATGTAGTAAAATGGTAGCATAAGGCATTTCATCACCACCACTTACAACATCAAATATATTTATTTGATTAAGAACAAAATACAAAATTATATGTCTACCATAAACTGTTATAAGTTTTTATTTTGAAGCTGAGGTCAGAGTTGGTACATTTCTGGCAACTCCACCCAAAACTGCTTCCCATTCTGACTCTGCCTGTCCGAGGCTACACTATCCCAACCGGAAATGTTCCTTCTAATCCTAATTCGTGTTCTCCTGTATTCACCCAAACATGTCCAAACCTGCACCACTGAGGCACAACAGGGGGATACATAAGCAGGCTCAGAGTAATTCCGATGATCGCAGGTTTGTGGAAAAAAATGATAGGAATACAACTTTAAACTGTGGGAAACCCAAACAACAACCCCGTGTGCCAGTGAAACAGACCTTTAACAGACTGGGGGGGGGAAGCTGGCTTGTTTGTGGAAGAGTAGCTGGAGATGGAGCAAGGCCTTAGTCAGAAGCATCTTGTTATATGGATTGGTCATGCAATTTTTGGCTCTTAGAAGTTACTTTAAAATAGGCACAAAAGTGATAGCTGCCTACGAATTTCAATGGGAAAATCCAAAAATATAATGTAGGTAAGACTGGGCTCCACCCTGTCCATAACAACTGGCAATCCCATCCAAAAACTTTAAATTTCAGGGAGGAAGGGACGAAACCCAAAATGGAGGACAAAATGCAGCAGAGTGCTCAGTCTTCAATGGTCAGTGAGCATGAAACCAACAGACTGGTTGAAAAAGAGAGTTGAAACAAGGTGAGATGGAGAAATAAACAGAATAGGTAAGCCTGAACAAAAGCACTCAATACCATAATATTTTGTTGCGAGGCCATACTCGTATGATCCAGATTCTGGATGCCCTGGTCCAAACAATTCCACATATTAAAAGCAACATCCTAAGTACAACAGGGAGAGGTGCTGACGGGTAGGGGTTCCATATCAGCTAGGCTGTGAATCCACTCCAGGTTTTAGGCTGAACTTTAAGCAAGCTGTCCAAGGTGCTGAATGCTAAACAAGCTTGAGCTAAGCAAACAGCTCCCTTAAAGTTCAGATTAGAAACCACAACAGAGTCATCACTGCCACCAAGAGAAGAGCCGCCCAGGCCACCGGCAACAGGACAGAAACCAAAGTCTGCTTCTCAGCACTGAAGCTCAGGAAGGAGGGCTTTTCGGGTCAGACGCTTTCAGATACGAAACAGACCAAGCCTATTTACTGCAAAGTGCTTCACAAAAAAGCAGGACAATAAACATAACGCGACTAGATGGCACTGGAAAATGAGCAGCAGATAAAATGACAAGTGGTTATGATAAAACATCCAGAGGGTCAGTGAAGAGTTACTCTTCAAGGATCTCATTTAAAACATCAACAGAAAGGATACAGATCTGAGTGAGGAAATTCTACAAATAAGGAATCCCCTCCCACATGAAAAAGCTTTATTCCAGAGACCCAACAAACCGATCTTTTTTGGGAGGCAGCAAAAGAGTAGAGCCTCTGGAACGCTGTTAGGCCCAAGTGGGTTAATATGCGTATAGATGACTCTTCCAACTGCTTTGTCCCCGACATTCCTATTTTTAAGGGCCAAGGCCAGTACCTTCCTTTCGGAAGCTAAACCACCAGGGAAGAAGATCTCATCAAATTCATTTATTGGCAAGAAGACAGCCCTTTCTCTACAGCAGAGGTAGAAACCATCCCACACACTTTCAAGATTTTGATGGACTGCAGCTCCCATCAGCCCTGCCTAGCATGTGGTCATTGGTGGAGGAGGATGACGGCAGCACTCCAGAATCACCTGGAGATTAGACATTCCTCATCTCTGTTCTACAGCCTCAGAACAGGGTCCCTTGAAGTCTCCCATCCGAAGCTGCTTTGTTGGGGCTATTTCAAGTGCCTTTAATGTACCTTCAAAATTTCCACTGACTCATCACATTCAGGTGATAACCAACCACGCCTGAATAGGCATTTGTACCTCTGTTTCAGGCTACCACCAACTATATACCTGTCACTGATAGGAAATCAACGTTACTACCAAGGACACCCCAATGAGAGCTCATGGGACATAGCAGGTCAGGCTGTCTCTGGGCTGGCTCACACTTGCGTGTCCATGAGCCCATTTCCCACTGCTTGCTTGCTCAACAAGTGATGACTTGCATCTGAATATGCAAACAGACTCCCCGGAAAAGCAGTGCATCTGAGGTACATAAGGAGAGATGTGAATATTCCATCTGATTATTCATCCACCACGGTTCATCAACACATGCAAATGAAACCGTGACTCAGAGGAAAAGGCTGTCCCGATACGAGAGTGCTAGGCTGAGAAATACAGGTTATTTAGATTGCAACACTACACCCCAAAGGGCAGTGCAATCCTAACGCAAATGCCATCAGCGGTAGGGAGTTAGGAGTAAGCAGATGCCTCTCCAGCCAGAGATCTGACAACAGAGCAACCTGCAGGCACAACTGCTCAGATGACCCACAGTGGCCCACGATGCAAAATTATAGCACTTTGATCCCACTTTAACTGCCACAGATCCATTCCAAGGAGTGCTGTGATTTGTAGCTTGATGAGGGACTTAGAATTCTCTGCCAAGATGACAGAGAGTTATAATTCAGGGAAATGCACCAGCGAATTCTATACCCACTAGGATGGAGTCACAGCAGTTAAAGCAAGATCTAGAATCTGCCAGCAAAAGAGCCTAGGAAAGAGGGTAGAAAAAGGATGGAGTAAGGGAGGAACTGCGTTACACCAGATGCAAATGTCATCTGTCCTAGAAACTCAGCCATAACACTGGCACAGAGTTAGGCCAGGGTCAGAGTAGTGCTAAGCCATTTCCGGCACCCCTAAGCTAGGAAGGGTTTGGATTCAAGTCAGCTTCAGCTAGGCTGATATCTCGGCTATTAGGACTGAACTCTTACCTGGACGTAAACACGACAATTTAACTAAACAAGCACAGGGCTGCAGTAATGAGGCATTAAAGACGAACCTTCTTGATTTATGAAACTAAGCACAGCTTTTATGAAAAAACAACAACTCTAAACCTTTTTTTTAAAGCTTCAATGGCACTTCTGAAACATTTAAAAGGCTTTGCAAGCTTCAGACTTCAAGGCTCACAAGTTACTTATGAAAAATGCAAGCTCTGGAAAGAAGAGAAAACTTCTGAAGATTTAATATTCTTTCTCTGGGCTCTTCTACTGGGCTGCCACTAGACATTGATGTGATTAATTAAAAAAAGTAATGCCCATAAATAAGCTTCTCACAAGGTCTCTATTTTTTTTTTCCTTCAAAGACATGTCCTTCCCTTGTAAACTGTACCAGACACAAAATTTCTGCCAAATTTTCCAGGCTCTGCAGCTGGCAGGAAGTCACTAAGTATCCCAAACAGCAGAACATTTATAAGAGATCATCCAGCGGCATAGCAGGGGAGGAAAAGTAGTTTTTCAAAAACGCGTCCCTTTTTCAGGTCCATTTCATCCTGAAAGCACAGTAAAAGTACCTCCAGCTTCCCACAAGCCTAATGAGGACAAAGATCAGTGAATAATGACCGAGACGTATTGGTAACCATGGTTGAGCCCAAGCTCAGATGGATTTAAGAGGAAACTAGGTAAAGTTACGGAGGAGCACGCATTCACTCGGAACTGGAGATATCATGAGGAAGAGAAAGGCAACGCCCCCCAGGAAGCAGACGCTAGGGGTGGGAAGGCAAAGAGCAGCGGGCAAACTGGAAAACGGAGCTTTGCACGCCATCTGGCTTGCCCTCTGCTTGCTAGGCTAACCTGCTGTCCTCAGGACAGATGTGGCGGAAGGTACTGTCTAGTCAATGGTGCTGATGTAAGATTCAACACCCAACCTGCTTGTCTTTGGCCATTTCCACACTAGCCTCTTATAGCGCGATGATTCCACTTTCAACATCCTATGGAATCCTGGGGTTTGCAGTTTCGGGAGGGGCCACCTGCCCCCTCCCGAAACTGCAAACCCCAGGATTCCATAGGATGTTGAAAGTGGAATCATCGCGCTATAACAGTCTAGTGCAGAAATGGCCTAGGAGTAGGAAAGATGGTTCAAAGCAGAGAACCCAAAACTGTTCCCTGTACCAGACCTGAGTTTTTGCTCTATTCACACCAAAATTGACTCTCTCCTTCCTCCCTTCCTCACCCAGCCTTTTATATTCAGCAACTTGAAAGTAGGGAGTTGGGGGGTGGAGGGAGAACTTAACAGAGATTTAGGTGCCAGCAGGTCAGCAAGAAAGCCTATATAGGATTCTTCCAACCCCCACAAGTCTTCTCACCTACAGCACAAGAATGAAGCAACAAGCACTTCCACGCCCAGCATATCTTCCATAGTTTGCCCAGAAAACATCTTTTGTGCAGAAATACTGTATTCTCCCTTTCTGTAGCTGGGCACACATACATCAAGCACAAAAGGACAGGCTGGTTCGTCAAACAAATGCAAAGAACTCATTCAATGGCACCACTTTTGCATTGGTGGTGGGGAAAAAAGACAACACTTACAGCAGTTCTGAATTTGTGTGTTTACGAAAATGTGCAAAAATTTATCTTGAAACTGAACAAAATATCTCTGGTGCTGACAAAAACAAATCTCACCATATGGTGGAAAGGCTGGCATTTTTCCACTTATGGTGCAAGTGCAAACGAAGTCCCTACCTAAAAACTCTTTTATTGGTATCATTTTTGCTGTGCTTTCACATTGTTTCTGACTTATGGAGACCTTAAGGCAAACCTATCATTGGGTTTTCTGGAGCTGAGAATATGTGGTACGCCCAAGATCAGCCAGGGGGTTCCATGGACAACCGAGGAATCGAATCCTGGTCTCCAGAGTTGTAGTCCAAAACTCAAACCACTACATCATGCTGGTTCTATTTGTTGGTATTAAACAGTTCTTATTAAACCACAGGGAATCTGAAAGCCTTGCACGTCTACCAGTAGACCACAACTTTCTTCTCTCCACCTTGATCTTTCTACCCTGTTACTATATACTTCAGCCTTTCCGAAGTGGATGATGGGGGTTGCAGCTCAACACACGTGGAGGGTCAAATTACAGCAAACTGGCTGTATGAGGGATAGCGGCTCCCAGAGATCTCAGACAAGATGATTTCTAACCTCTTTACCTAAAATTCCTTATAAATACTAAGGACTGGAAGTGAGAGCTCTACCAGTGAGTTCCCACTGTACTCTCTAACTGAGAAACTGTAAACCAGTGCCATTTGGGCAACAAAATGACTGCACAGTTTGACTGCATCAAAACAGGAAGAGGCACCTGAGAAAATGGCACAATTGTACTAGCACAAAGACTGTACAACTGAAACATGCACACACTGTCTGATTTGCATTCAGCGGCATCATTCATTCGATTATTCATGCATGGAGTCGGTAGCTGAATGAGCACTTTCACAACAGCAAAATCTAGTGCAGTTTGCAAGCACAAAATAAACGTTTTACAAATAAAAACTCCACTTGATGCAACCACAAAATTCTATCAAAGTATTCCTCAAATATACGGGGGCCTTCCAAGCATTCTAGACTTCAACCACTGTCATTCTCAGCTCACCTGTCTAGTGGCCACATGCCTCGTGGCACTAACTTTGTACAAGTTGTTGTAAAATATGAAGGCAGCTCTTTCAATTGCAGTATCCATAACATAGTTTTCAAAGCTCAACTAACAACCGCACCTTTTATAGCTCCCAAATTTGAGGGGAGAAAAAAAAACTCACATACAACAAACTCGTTCCTCAAAAGTAGATCAAAATGGCATAATCCACATAATGAGCTGTATATTCAACGAGAAACCCTGAGATTTACTGGAATACAGAAAAAAAATTACAAAGAGGGGATATCCCCCCTCCCAAAAAAGGACCCCTTGGAGGTGTTGACCTTTCTGGGAGACAGGGGACAAGAACAGAAAAGAGAGTGGCAGGGAGAGGGGGAATAGAATAGAATATCCTGGAAAAAGTCACAGATATCTGGCTGGCAGCACACTGCAACTGCTTGCTACGAGTCTCGCTCGTTTCTCTCTAAAAGGACAAAACTACTAAAAGGACATTTGACCCATAAAGAGCTTTTAAAACTCCCTACTAAATAACACAGTAATTACTGTTGACAGCTCAGAAGTGCCCTGAAACATTAGGGCACGCGAACGGTGAGTATCCTAAGACAAAGTATTACTAACCAAATCTGCAAAGCCGTTAAATGCCAGAGGTGTACGAGGGCCCATCAGCATGTCATGGGAACACTTCAAGAGGGTCGGAGAGCTAAGGGATGAAGGGCAGGGACAAAGCCGCAAGGAAGGAGAACAGAAGAGGGACAAAAGGAGGCTGAGAGAAACAGAGGGAGGGAGGGAGGGGGGAGAGAACTGTCCGGTGGGGTGGAGGCTGCAAAGAGACAGCCTCTTGGGCCTTGCCAAACTTTTTTCAGCTTCTGGCTGAATCTGGGCCTTTGCAAATCTTCCCAGCAGCTCCAGTTCCCACCATCCCAGGGATCAATAGCCCTTGACTATTCTGGTGTGTTGTCCCTGTTATTAGGGATCTCTCCCTCTTACCTACACATAAGGACTTGTGGGCCTTGAAACACCATATCATATAGAGAAGTACAAACCTCTGTCTTTCAAATCTTAGTCTGACAGCATATTCCCTCTAGATAAGAGCCTTGAATCAACAGCTCACCGTTCAGAAATTGTTTTAGCCCAACAAACCTCACAAAATCTCCTCAAGAGATGCCTGAACACAAGGAAGCAAATTTCCATTATTACTCTCAAGAATGATTTTCAGTTTAGTTTCAGATTTTTTTTTTCCCCTTTCCAGTAATAAGATGAAGACTGGATTTGGTCATGGTTTTGAAATTCAGATAAACAAGGTAGGAAACAGACAGAAAAATGTAAGTTGTACTCTTTCAAACCTCTGCAGCGACTGGCTCCAAGAACCATGGCTTCAGCTGACCAAAATGGGTTCTTTGCTCGCCCATCAGCTCAGCTCATGAGGTATTATGGAATCTCTGTAAACATGCTAACTTCTTGGTCATTTAAAAACAACAGCACAGAACAACACTTCAGCCTCCGGTGCTGGTACACACCAGCCACATCGAAACCTGGACAGAAGCATCTCAAACTCTGCCAATCAAGAAACAGATAGCATTTATTAATTGTGACACTAACACTACATTTAGTGACATCCAATTTTAGCACTCTTTGACCAGAACCCTGTTGTTACTTAAGGCTAGAGTTACTGAAAGCTAACACTGAATCAATGTTATTTACTTACATGTTGACTCTCCATTCAACAATTGATTCAACATGTCTACTTTCACAAAGGTCCACTAACAGGATTAAGTGGGGGGGTTCCCCCACTCCTATGTATTTCTTACAATGCCCCCCACCTTCATTTCTCTCTTGTCCCTATGGCTTTCTCTTCTCATCGCTAATTCATTCTCTTTTCTTCTAGTTCTCCATAATCACAGAAGGCTTAGATATCCAGGGTAGATAAGTACTCTTCTAAGCTCATTTATTTTACTTTATTAAACAAAAAGCCTCGAACGTCCAGTAATTTTTCAAATGTCACCACACAGGGTCTAAAGGCAGATGGAACGGTTTGCTTTCAGTGGGAAGAAATTCTGCAGAGTTTGAAGTGGGCAATGGACCACGCCGCAAGTCAACTGACCAGCTGTCCATACATGCATCTATCTCTCTATTTCAAACTGAAAGTACACAACAGGTATCCACGAAAACGGGAACAAGAACGGAAGGAATCATTGCGTTACACACACAAAAGACACACCCATGATTTCAAAAGAATCTGCACTTCTTGGAGGTCTTTTCTAATCTTCAAACTATGACTTGCAACCATTTTAATCTGCTATGTAGGTAATAGAGCATAAACATTTTTTTTTACCCATTCTATGTTCTGTTACATAAGCCAAGCTGTTCATCATGAAATCCTCCTTCAATCCGTCTTTGCCAAGCATTAAATTGCTTCATAGTCCAGGGTCATCCACTTCCTGCTCCCCACAAAAAAAGTATAAAAGAAATTAAACAGCACCTGTCTATCTGTCAGGATATCAGCAAGGAAAACAATGCTAGCAGGCGTGAAATTGATGCTGTAACACATTTTCTGCAGAAGATTGTCCTAAATTGTGAACGTCTTATGCAGAAATCCATTTCTGACACCTTGCAACATGAAATAAACAGCTTCTTCCGCACTGCTACAATTACTCTGAGCTCTTCAAGAACAGCCCCTCTTGTTATCCAGCTGCAGTGCCCTGCCACCTTAGTGAATATCCCTATGGAAATGATTTTCCCAGCTGTGAACTGGAAAACTCTGAATGCCTCAGAAGCTCACTGGAGGTTTCTCAGCCTGCTCTGAAAGACACTGGCCCACTCCGAAAGCAACACTGAAACAGAGTTTAGCATTTTACAAAAATAAGCTTACTGAACCCTCGGGTGCATGATCCTGTCTGTCCTACATCCAACATGGCCGCAAGAAAGAGGACGTAAGTATTTGCTTTTCAGTCTGAAGCACAGTTTGAGCTCGGCTTGTTTAAATAATAGCTTAAACCAAGAAGAGGCTACCTGAGGTTCTCCACGAGTTGGTGGATTACAACTTCAACACCCCTTTCCACCACCACTGGCTACCCCAGAGACGATGGGAACTGCAGGCCAGCAGGATCTGGAGGATCACGCATTCAGCACACCTGGTTTAAAATAATGACAATCTGGTAGAGTGCCGCGGGGACATAATGACAAACCCTAGCTAGTTTTAACCAGGAAGCAGATACATAGACACACAAAGCAGAAGAAGCAGGTGGGAAACATCAGCTTGTACATTTCAGTGATGTTGCACCATGGTTTGATGGCCATTTCCGCACTAGACTGCTATAGTGCTATTATTCCACTTTCAACATCCTATGGAATCCTGGGGTTTGCAGTTCGGGGGGGGCCTAAATTGCAAAGGAGGCCCCTTCCTAAACTGCAAACCCCAGGATTCCGTAGGATGTCGAAAGTGGAATAATAGCACTATAACAGTCTAGTGCAGAAGTGGCCAATGTGATATCCAGACTGGGCCAGTGTGTCTGCCTTTATCCTTTCCCCTCACCCAAATCCACTGAGATGCTGCAAAGAACTGTGGTGTGTATCCACCAGCATGGAGGGAGAAAGAGAAACTCTGAAATAGCATTCCCCACCCAGCAGTTGCAGAGAAGAGACAGGCTTAAGTCTGCACCGATCACACCCGAGGGCCCACACGGGCAACAAACTTCACACACAACCAAGAAGGCGATGGAGGACACTCCAGGTTACCGGACACTGTTAGCACTGTGGCCAAACACACATCCCTGTCCCGTGCTTCTGAGATATAAAGCCTAGTCTAAAGATCAAACAGCAACTTAAAATGTATTTTTCTGAAAGAGTTATAGTCTACCCTTCCAGTGCATTTGTAGCATTCAGGGAATTTCCCAGCAAACTAAAACATAATAAAACTGAACAGAAATTAACAACATAGGGAAGTATGCAGTGCCCCTCTTTCTTCCCGAGAAAAATATCTGGTCCACATGAAATCCATCCCTCATCTAGTCTGCTACAGTTTTCTCTATTCAGGTCTCCCATTATCTCATCTTGGTCTACACCTCCAATGCAGCAGCAGCTTGTGTGACAGTTCTCTGTCTGTGGCAACTCCACCCCAAATCCCCTTACTCCACGCCAGCAGCGTCCCCACTGGATTTACTTCCACTAAGTCTCTATTTAAGGCTGTCCTTTTGAGCTCTTAATCTGACCACTCTACAGCACTGTTAACAGTAGCCAGCTGTCATTTCACTCTTTACGTTCCAGTATGTGGGCCCTTGTCACTGCAATCTTCCCGTTACCTTCACCAACCCCAACAAAGTAAGCCTTAACTATATAAACAAGATCTTCCCTTGCCCAGTCTCTCTCCCTGCCCCGGCGCTCAGACTGGCCCCATCTTCTTCAGAACTCTAGCCCTGAGAGCGACCCACAGTACACTACCACACTCCTGTTTTAACTCTCGTGGCTCCATTCTAAGGATTTGTGGGATCTGCAGTTTGGTACTTAGAATTTTCTCCTACAGAAGTCTAATTCAGGGAAGAGGACTAGATTTCTTTGGCAGAGAAGTCTAAGCCCCCCTCACCAATGTACAAACCCCAGGCTCTACTCAATAGATCCATGGCAGCTAAAGCAATATGAAACCACTATAACAGTGCAATGCAGACGCACTCTTTATCCAGCTCTCTCTTCCGCATTCTCACCACATTGTTCCAACAGCACCTCCTGTTCTCACTCTACCCACCAATGATCACCTCACGCAAATTAACTCAAACCAATATTTTCCACTCTGACACACACCCCTTACATACTTACTATATAATATTACAATATAATACAACACAGGAACATCTTCTATTCCTGCAGTCTATGCACTCTCACAGTCTAATGACAGAATGATTCACTTCAGTCACTGTTCTGGTCACAAGAAGCCCTCCTCAACTCACTACGCCAGCTTCCTGCCAGCTCCCAGACCCAATGCAAGCTCCTGGTCCTTACTTTTGCCCATCCCCAACTTTGTCCTACCAGATCCAATATATTCTCAGCGCTGGTGGCCTTCACTGCTAGAGCGCCACCCTGCTCAGCCATCTGAAGGCCCCTCATGGTATGAAGAGTCTCCCTCCATTGTCCCTGATTCGTTCAGGACTCCCTCCCAGAAAACTCATGTGATGCCACCTCTGTTGCTTCCTTCAGGTCCCTTCTTAAAATCCACCTTCTCCATAAAGCCTTTGGCACAGTGCCTGTTCCCATGCTCCACTCCAAGTTAATCTAAGTTACCTGTAACTCAGGTATACGCACGTTTGTTCTCTGTTAACCCCTACCTTCACTTCTCATTCCTCAGTCCCCTTCTAACATCTTAAGACTAGTCCTCCTGTACTTTGTAAGCACACTGCACACTGAAGAGACTGTATACATACAAAAACAACATTTAAAAAACACACACCAATGAGGCAGCAAATAAACCCCATTTAAAAGCACAGCACTTGGGCACAGATTGTCTAAATATCCTAGGGAATCAGGATCCCATCTGATCTTGGAAGCTAAGGAGGGTCAGCTCTGATTAGTACTTGGATGGGAGATCGCCGAGGAACACCAAGTGCTGTAGGCTCTATTTCAGAGGAAGGAACTGGCAAAACCACCTCTGAGGATTCCTTGCCTTAGAAAACCCTATGAAATCCATGGGTTTGCGATAAGTCAAAAGGCAACCGGAAGGCACATGCCCACACACATACTCACAAATTCCATGGTGATAAGCACAAAAGGCATAAATAGTCCCCAATGAAATAATTACATCCCTCAGTGGGATTGCACTCCAAAGGCTAACATGCGATGTTGTGAGAACATTAATGGTGATGTTGAGGAATTCAAAAAACAGAGATTAAAACCTCCTGTACTTAAAATCACATATAACAAGCCATCTGCTCCCAGTGCAAAAAACCCTAAGAGTTGTTTTTTTTACAAGTTACCACACATCTATAAAATGTCATCAGAAATGAAATACTCAGATTTCACTGGTTCAACACAGGTTATTGAAGTACTCAGCACAGGTAGGATCATATTTGCAGACATAACAGGATACATGCTTCCAAATATGTTAGATAAATGCTGGTGTCTCTATAGGAATCACATATTGTGCAATATTTGACGTTAATATTACTTTGCATTTTATATTCAGAGTAAGAAAAACCAGGAGTACACAACCTGTGGCCCTCAGCAATCCCCCATGTCACCCTGAAGCCGCACATGGACATTTGTGCACATGACTATGCAGCTCAAGGCCCACGTGCCAACATCAGATGTAGACCCCAAGGTTGAAAATGGTTCACATTCCTTGTTTAAAGTACAATTTGGGGAACAGCAGAAGAACCATCTAAGTGGTTTCCTTCCTGCTAATGCTATCATTTACCCCTGTTTTTAATGCATCATTTTTAAAGGATGTTACAGCTACTCATTCCATTTGTATCTGTCCCTACAGCAAACCACTCCTGAGACATTTTTAAAATAAAAGCAGTATAGCAGATTACTTTAAATAAATAAACAATATGCTGCTACATATTTATACTGTTGCGTTGCATTTCACAATGCTTTGCTTATTTCCAACATTTTAAAAAAATGGAGGCTGTTGCTACCAGAAGTCACCGCAGCTCTGCACCCACTATCGCCCAGATAGAAGAGGCAGCGTGCCACGACACCGCAGAACACAGGCTCTTTCATCTTCTCTGTCACTGGCCACGTTTAATAAAGGCCCTGAGTGGTTCAGTCATCTCTCCCTCTTTATGCAAGGTGTGAATGGGCGTCACCTTCAAGACACATTTCTGATTCACTCATAGATGACAAAATTAGTGTAGGTCAGAACTGAGCAAAGGCCTGCAGATGCTGCTAGACTGCAACTCCATTTAGCCTCAGGCGGCACAACCAGAGCTGAGGGAGGCTGGGAGAAAGACAATCACCCTTCGATCCAACACCACAGTAAATTATTCAGTAGATGGGCCAATCCATTATTCCTCCTCCAAAGAAGATGAATTTGATAGTCCATCATCCCTAGGAATCCCTGCATAAACGGGCCTGGCATACCACGTATGCTGAAGCATTTTTTTTCACCCCATGCAACTAATCCATCCGCCCTTCTCACCTGATGCCAAACTACACTACAGGTCTCTGAGGCCATTTCTGCACTAGACTGAGATAGCGCCATTATTCCACTTTCAACAGCCGGCCCCTCCCAAAACGGCAAATCCCAGGATTCCATAGGATGCTGAAAGTGGAATAATAGCGCTATCGCAGTCTGGTGCAGAAATGGCCTGAGTTTCCCAGTGGAGCAGAGGACAAAAAGTTAGACAATGGAGCTGCTACAGCCCCTCTCAGTAGTGCCCAAAGGTTTGCAGTCTCCAGATGATACAATGGCTGGAGAGAGAGACTCTTCTGGGCAAGATTTCTGTGCATTTGGCAGCCACAAGAAGAAAATGCAAACACATTTATCAAGCACAAGAGAAGCCTAAAGAGAAGGATGTTGGGATGCTTGGCAGACATAAATGGACTGAGGCTGTGTTTTGCTTTGTTTTTGTTTTGTTTTTTCAAAATCATCAGGCTCCCACTGCAGCATCTATCCCTAAATCCTCACCTTAAGTAAAGAGGAACTGATGACTACCTTTTGAAAATCTGACTGTATTGTGGATGCTAAACCCTGTTTTCCAAAAAGAGAGGGGGAAAAAAATCTGGCACTGCACACATGGTTACCTTCCAGATGAAAATAGGTATCCGATAAAACTGAACTATTTCTCAACTGTTCCTTTAGTAACATTGTCTAAAGCCATGAATGGGCTGCAAATTGCAATTACTAATCAGCAATGGCATTCTGATTGCTTCACACACTCTAATTTCAAAGCTTTAAGCCACTGCCTCCTAAAGTGTAAACCCAAACTCCCACACTGACAATAGAAAGGACCTTCATGAATTTCGGGGAACCTTAGAGTAAAAAAAAAAAAAAAAACTGTATGAGAAGTGGATTGATCAGATTATGCTCAGCCAGTCTGCAGGAAGGAATAGAGGATGGCACCTCCAATTAAGGAATACAAATAATACTTCAGGCTCGTGAGGCCCGTTTCTTTCTTTGCTTGGTTGGCTGAAGGCCAACCCCATCAAAAACAAGATGCTGCAAAAGAATTTTTAAGAATTTGGTGCCCAGGGATTTGTTGAGTATCAAAACTCAACAAGGCTCCCAGTCTCACAGTTCCTTCCTGGTTACCTGAAGCCTCCTTCCTTCCAACAGGACAGTTTAGGGCCGGGAGTTCATTTTGTTACCGCCTTTTGTGAACACATGAGTCAGAGATCCCTGTAAATCAATCAGAGGTCTTCTTCCTGCTCACCCCTGTAAGCACCAGCACAAAAAAAATAAACTGCTTTGCCAGAAGAGGCCAGAAGATATCAGTACAGGAGGGGTAGGCCTCTTGGCTAGGAAGGAGTAGACGTGAACTTTATTGCCTGCCACATGCCTGAAGAAATATTGAGCCACTGAGTTGGGCCAACTGAGAACTGGACGGGGGCTCTTATTCCCACTATTCTTAGTTAGAGCTCTGAGGGTAATTATTCAGGGAAACTGTCCTTCCGAGCAAAGAGCCCTAAATATACGTGGCATTGTATGGTCCACTGGTCCATTTTCGAAGCCAATAACCAAGACACGGATCAGTGAGAACTGTCGCGGAGAATTCCCACACACATTTTTGTGCAAATGTTTCTAACAGGCATCTGGTCTCTCCTTCACCAATCACAGAAGATATATGGAATGCCCTCAGGATGACATTTATATTCCCAAAACAAGGATTTTGGCTGTACAACGCTTATGCAACTAACTAAGGAAGATTTAAAGTGTGCAAGTTTATTCTCTCCAAGGAATGAAACAAAGCGCTGGTGCATGGCATATTTATTCACTGAACAGGTTGATTTAACAGGCAAGAAGGATGTCAATCCCTATTCATGCGCTTACATAATTGTTGACTACTTAACCAGTCTGTTCTTTTGTCAAATATTTGTTTTTCTTAAAAGCAGTTTATTGGTGATTGCTGCCTCCTGTAAGGTCCCTATGAAGTAAGAGCTACATTCAAATAGCAGAAAGTGAAAAACAGAGGCTCTCTGCCCCAACACCAGTATCACCCCCACAGTTCTGCACACGCGTAGAAAATGCCATGTACACACGGTCATATATAATCGGCATAAGCTTCAGAAACTGTTGACTAGAACTTCCATTATCCACACTCCCTTTGTCTGTCCTTCCACTGGCTGACCTGGCAGTGCATGTCTCTTTGCACCCAGAAATGTCACAGTCTCTCCAGCGGCCATTGGGTTGACTATTCTGATGTCAGAGAGTAAGAATCGGATGTGGGACGTTGCTGGAGCCTTAAAATTGAAATTCCAAGGCATACCATTTATGAGCGATTTCTAATTAAAAAATTAAGTATCACCTGCACACCATAGGCAAGAACAATTAACAACAAGCTGGAGCACAATCAAATGATTTCAGGACTTTTGATGAAAAACAGACAGATGGCACTCCTTGCTTATCTTATATGTATCTCACACATGCCATCTAACTTAAGTCCACTGGATGGACTGAGCTGTAAAATTTAAATAACAAAATATGACAATCATATTCTACTTAAGGCAAGCACATACATATAAGTCCCAGCAGTCTGGATTTTGTTTCTTCCTGTTGGCGAAGTCCCTACTGCATTACCATTTTTCCCAAGTACCGTACTGTAGATGGCTGGGGAGTGAATACGGCTACAGAGGAAAGCAAGTGAGGAGGGTAAAGGAAAGGGTGGAGTGAACTACAAAGGCAAATGCTAGAATGGACCCAAACGTCCTCTCCTGTAGGTTTTTTTTTAAATCAACAAAGCATTAACATCATCCTGCAACAAATGCTCCATCCCCATACACTTCCTTGAACGATGCAACCGTACAGAATTATCCTCAGCCAAATCTAAGCTTCTAGATGGAGTCAAAAGCCAATGTGAGCAGATGATTTGCTGCATCACAAATCCCTTCAAAATTGGTTCAATCTGTTGTACACATCTCCTCTGTAATCAGCATACTGCAGTTTTTACAAAATCAAAGTTCTGAGTATTTCTTTTAAAGAAATAGCTCCATTACCAACATCCACATGGGGGGGGATGTTATGCTGTAAGCCAAAGGCATTCTTACCGTGGGGCACAAGCCTACAACCCACCAGCAAACTGCTGAGGCATCCAGCTAAAGATGCAAAACTGTTAAAGCCCAATTTCCACTTGCAGATGGTGAATGATATTCCTAGCTGCATTTTTCACTGGGGGAGAGTCAATCAGCCAGTTTTATTCACTTAGCTAGTGGAATATGGGCACTGACAGCCGACTTCAATAGTGGGGAAGGAGGGGGGTCTTTAGTCCATGTCTTGACCGACCGACCAAACCTCCCATAATTATTATTTCCAGCATGCAAAGGTTACTGGTTGCGAACAGACGGAGCAGGATCCTGCGCGGAGGCAATACATAAGGGAGGCGGAGTGGGATCACCGGAGGCCTCTTTCCTGCAACATTGTTCTCTGTGGCTCCGCCAAAAAGGGAAAAAAGAAGCACCCGATCACCATCCGGACACCCGGAGAACCAACAAAGGCGATTCCGTTCTCGCACGGGCCTGCCCGAACGGCTTCAATGCCAGGACGAACGCGGCACCCGAATTCCCGCTGCGATACAGGATGGCGCCTCCGAGCGCGCAGAGCGAGCGGAACGTTGGCACACGAAGCCGGCCGGGCTCCCATCCCCCAGGAAGGGCGGCGGCGGGCGGGGGCAAGTGATGTTCCCCGAACGGGGGGCTCTTTTCGAAAATGCAAACGCCTGCCCGAGCCCTCCCGAGCAAGGCAGCCGGGGGCGCGCGGCGGGCCCGGGGCGGCAGACGCCGCACACCTCCTCCGCCGGGGAGCTAGGGAGAGCTCGCGAGCACCCTCGCCTCGGTGGTCTCCGCTCACTTTGGGCGCCCGGCCGCCCCCGCCCCCGGCAACCCCAGGCGCCCTCCCTCCCCCCGCCCCCTCCCCCCGCATCTCTCTTCCACTCCCAGGGGGCCAGGCATTAAAATAGCTGCTAATTAATTATGATAACCTCTGGCCCTGGCATCCCAGAGAAAGAAAGGGAGGGAGGGAATACGGGGCGGCGGGCTGGAGGCAACCCCCCAGCCAGGATTTCCATTTTTCCCAACGTCCTCCCCGTTTTCACAAAGCTGGGGGAGGCTGAGATTTGTGAAATTATTTAAAAAGATCTTTTTATTGTTTCCCTTCCAAAGGAAGGGAAAAAATGTTAAAGGGGATGCGGGGATGCTTTCCTCTGCATCCGCCACCCACATTCTGAGACATTCTGGGGGGACTCTTTTTCCCCAGCGAGCCCCCCGACACGCACGCACGCGCCCCAGCTTTGCTTTCCGTTGTCTGCGAGGCCAAAGCCGAGCCTTTGCCCCCCCAGCCCATCATCCCCCTCCGCCCCCTCGCCGGCCATGCAGCTCCCGCGGCCTGCTTTCCCACCCATGCAGAAAAGAGGGGCAGGGGAGGGGGAGAAGGGGGGTCTCGCAGGGCCGGGCCGCCTGCAGTCGAGACCCCCCCGCACGGGCACCCGCGCGCCCCTTCCTGGGGTCCCTGCGGCCGCTCCAGGGCAGAAATGCAGGGGAGGGGGCTCGCCAATCAATCCATAGAGCCCGCCGGGCGCCCCTCCGTCGGCACAAAGGGGTCTCCCCCTCCCCCCTCCCCCTCCCGGCCCACAGGGGCCTCCCCGCGGGGGGCGGGCGGGGGGCGGTGTGTGTGCGCGCGCGAGCGGGGCTGCGGGGAAGGCTCACCTCGGCGCGGCCTGCCCGGGAACCGGGGCTGCTGCGGCGGCGGCGGCGGCGGCGGCGGCTCCTCCTCCGCCTCTTCCTCCTCCTCCTCAGGCGCGGCGGCGGCGGCGGCGGCGGCGGCGACTCGGGGCTCCCCGCGCGGCAGCAGGTGGACGCGCCTCCCGCCGGGGCGGCTGCGGCGGCCGCTCCTCCGCCTCCTCCGACGCCGCCGCCGCCGCCGCCTCTGGGCGGGGAGAAGGCTGCCTCTGCTTCTGCCGCCGCCAACGCCCGGGAGGCGCCCGGGGGCTCCTCGCCCGCCCGCCCGCCCGCCCGCCCGCCTCTCCCCGCCGCCCGCCCCCCTCAGCGGCCGGGCGAGGAGGGGGCGCGCCTCGGGCTGCTGCCGCTGCGACCGCCTCCGCCGCCGCCGCCGCCGCCCTCCGCCGTTCTCCGCCTCCTCCTGCTCCGCCTCGGCGGCGGCGGCGGCGGCTGCCGGGGCTCGCTCGCCTCCCGCGCCCCCCGCTTCGCCCATGCGGGGAAGGGGCCTAGGGCGCCCCCGCGCCCCCGCCTTCCCCGCGGGCCCCCCGAGAGCCCTTCCCCGACGGCGCCCGGCGCGGGGCCGCCTCCGCTGCGGGGGGCGCGGCGGCCTCTCCCCATCCTGCCCCCCACGCGCGCCCGCGCCCGCAGAACAAAAACCACCAAGACGTCTACGGTTTGCCGTGGGTTTATTGGTATTTATTGGATTTCCTTTTCTTATGGGGCGCCCGCGGGGCCACCTGCTCTGGTGGGGGCAGAGGGGCGCGCCGCCGCCGCCGCCTCGCCGCTGCCCGCCCGCGCTCGGCTAGGCTGCGGGCGGCCGGGCGCGCGCTCTGAGCGGCGGCGGCGGCGGCGGCTGAGCGCTGGAGCCGCGCGCGCGCCCCCTCGCCTGGCCTCGCCTCCGCTGCCGTCCGCGCGTGCTTCGGCGAGGCTGCGGGTCTGCGCGGCGAGGCGCCCGCGGCCGCGGCCGCGTTTGGAAATACCCGGCTTTACACGGGTGTGATGCGTGCGCCCGCGCGTCCGTACGCCGCCCCCCGCATCTGCAGATTTCACCTTCGCGGACTTGGTTGTTCACGGATTCCTTGCTGTCGGCTCTGCTGCCCCCCTGGGCCGTTCCTCGGGGGGACCGCAGGCCTCGGGGGCTGAGAAACTGCGAAGGAGCCTTACGAAGCCCCTCTCAAAAGGGGCGGGGGCAGCCCCCCACTTCTGCCTTGGGAAGGAGCCCTGAGGCCGCGAAGGAGCCCGTGGTGGGGCGAATAGCCTGAGCATACTTTTGGGGTGTTAAATATGGTTTGGGACTCCTGGAGTGAGTCACAGCTTTTCCACTTTCACAGGGTCCCCTGCCCCTAACTCTAGCAAATGGGGAGGCAGGACTGTATATAAATATATACAGTCCGTACATATATATATCCATAAATATAAAGGGTCAGCTTTGGGACCCAAAGAAAGGTGGGATATAAATTAGGTAAATAAATAAGAAGACCCAGAGGACTGGACTTTCGCCTTTTCTTTCAAACCCCCCTTCAAGGCCACGGTTATTAACATTATTTGTGCCCCACAGAAAGTGTTCTGTACCTCCACCTTCTTCCCCTGAGAGAATATTCTCCTTGGTTTCATTTTTATGATTGTCACTGATGAGAAACTGGTTTGCTCATCATGGAAGTATCTTTCCAAGGAGATAGGGAGGTCAGAATAATACATTTTTATTTGTCACCCACCTACCCCCAAGGCTCAAGGCAGGTACAAGGTAGATAGAATTACAAAGAGAGAGAAGACGGAAGAGGGAGAAGGTGGCCGAGTTCTGCCAAGGGCGGCTTGTGGCAAATCCCTGGCAGAGGCTGATATTTGGGATTTGTAGGTTCAGGGAGGTGTGGACTTCGCCCCCAAAAGCCTTGGCCGGAGGCCCTGCTGGCTGGGGCTTCTGGGTCTTGCACCGTTTCCACACTAGACGGTTATAGCGCGATGATTCCACTTTCAACTTCCTATGGAATCCTGGGTTTTGCAGTTTCGGGAGGGGCCGCCTGGCCTCTCCCGAAACTGCAAGCCCCAGGATTCCATAGGATGTTGAAAGTGGAATCATCGCGCTATAACCGTCCAGTGCGGAAGTGGGCCAGGTTCGATGTCCCCTTCGGCCATGGAAACCCACTGGGTGATATTCTCAGCCCCAGAACACCATGTAATAGGTTCATCTTAGGGTTGCCTTAAGCTGGGAGCATTTTTAAATACTTCAAAATTAATCTGTAGATTAATTTTTAATAATATTGTCTATTTAATAGTTCATCTTTTGTATTTTATATCATTTTGGTTGTATTTTGTTTTTAACTTCAACTGTAAGCCGCTGTGGATCCCATATTAATTAGATGTAAAAATGTAATATTTTGACAATGAGTTTTGGACATTGCATGCTACTTTTTAAACCATTTGTTGGCTTCTTGTCAGCTTCTTTATTAATATTCTTACTTGTGTTATGTCTGTGGGTGCCCTGTGTATTTATTGTTTCGGTTACATACAGCTACAACGTGTTTGGGGTTCCCCCCCCCCAAGTTTCCTAGCTGAACATATTGTTTAATTGTTGCTGCTCATGTTTATGTTGAAAGTTATCCCAAAACATGTCAAGGTGTAGGGTTACCAGGTGTCCCTTAGAATAAGGAAGATTCCCCATTTGAGGGCTGGAAAACTTCTATACAGACTGAAATCTGTATAAGATGCCAAAAATCCCATACTTTTTGTGTGTGGGCCCCTAATTTATGAATATGTTAATTTTATAGAGAAACACATGGCTAGGTTGACTGAAATCAATACTTTCATCTGCTATTTAGGTGGAAAACTTATTAATAGCTACTTCCCGATTGTCAGTCCTGCTTGACATGAATTTTGAGTGTCCCCTATTGCTATTTTAAAAATCTGGCAACACTGTCAGGGCGTGTAAATGGTTATTAAATTTTATCCTACCTAACACACACACACTTTTTTTTCCTTTGCAGAAGGGAGATACGAACCAAGATTAGCAGGCTATCAGGAGAACAGAGAGAGCTGCTTGAGAACGTGGAAATGTTACTTTTCTGAACTACAGCTCGCCACACTCGTTGGGGATTTGAAAAGCTGTAATTCATAGAAGTAACTTCTGTGATCTCTGCGTATTCTCGGTAAGACAACTGATCCCCTCCATTCTGGGTTGTATTCTCTACACAGACAGCTATTCTGTGGCTGCTGGAAAGGGCAAGGGGTGGGAGGAGGGCCTGACTGCGGCCAGAAGTCGCAGCGGACGATATCAGCAGTCTGCATCTGGCTCTGGAGAGAAGAGCCAGATGATTGTCCCGTCCAACCACTCTCCTCCAGCCAAGGAATGGGCGTTCGGGGTGGCTGTTGAATCAACACGAGTCCTGGGAGGGCTTTTTTCATTATGGGGTTGGGAAGAAGGAATACAAGCCTCCGCAATGCCAAAAAAATAGTACATACCCAAGCATATGCTGGAAATACACTTACATATATTGTTAACTGGGTTCTGGCACTCCAGACATTGTTGGAATGCAGGTCCCAGTATTCCTTACCGTTGGCTTCGCTGGCTAGGGCTGCTGCCAAGATTTGGGAAGTCGCAAGATTCCCACCACGGGCCCAAATCCAACTGTTAGTCCCATTGAATCACTGGGAACTTGGAAGGCCAACACTAATATTTAACTTCTGGGAATTAAATGGATCTAACACATGGATCTAGGTCAAGGACTGAACTGAACTCTGCACCCAAAACTACTGGGGGAAAGTCTTTTAAGCACTGGCACATGCAATGCTTGTAGCTGGGCATGTGCCAGAGACTTAGAGGGCCACTTTTTGGTTGTTGTGACCCCACGTATGGGCTCCACGCCCACCATTTGCCAAGACAGTGATGTCAAGACTGGTCATTTCTGGTCAATTTTTCAAATGGTGTTCAACTGTTCCAGGGTCCTCTCAGATGAAACAGTGATTTGCCCCAAAGCTGTGCCCCCAAGAGAGATTGTTCTGCCAAAAATATGTGGTTTTTTTAGCTGAGTTTTGTTTCTTAATTGGATGGTTTGGGGCTGTCCATAGAGGCCTGTGGGCCACATCACTCCCACCCTTGTTCTAGAATATTATTTCATAATAGCTTTTATTTCAAATTGCCTGAAGGCTATATACACTATTAAAAACCAACAATGCAGCTAAACTAATCAATTTCTAAAATCCAATAACATCATAACTGAAAATACGATCTGGATTAGAGGAGAGGAGGAGATGAAGGGGACAGATATCCTCATTCACAGTGCACATGAAGAGGTGTCCACGTATTGCATAAATAAAAATTTGCTTTCTTTTAATGAGCATTGTAGCAGCCTAGATAACCTAAGGGCACCAGATCCGGTCTGACCTTGGAAGCTAAACAGGATCAGGCCTGATTAGTACTCGGATGGGAGACTGCCAATTAATACCAGGTGCTGTAGGCTACATTTCAGAGGAAGGAACTGACAAAACCACCTCTGAGTATTCTTTGCTGAGAAAACCCCATGCAATTCATGGGGCGAGAAGGCACACATACACACCCAATATATTAATATTGTGCCCTGAAGGTCTAGCAGTAGTACCAGGGTTTAGCAACAGGAGGGGGCTAAAATGAGGGCATTGTCTCTCCAAGTAAAAATTTTGCTGCCCCCAAATGAGGTTTTCCTTCAGCCTCTAGTCTTCTGGTATCACAGCAAGGAAGACACCAAAAATCATTCACACCCAGAGTTTTTCTCTTTGCTGCAAACTGAATTCAAAGCACAAAATGAATTTGTACTCAATTAACTCAACTGGATGTGTGCCACCTGTGTGGAAGCAACCGCAGTGGCTTCCAGTTTCTTTCCAGGCAAAGTGGAGAGTGCTGATTTGACCTACAGCTCTGGGGCCCGGCTGCTCTTGGACGGACTGCCATCTCCCATACACACCCGCCTCTTCGCTCACATAGCCATGATCATCAGCATTAAAGATTGCTGTGGGGTTCTTAGATAAGCAAATTTACAAGAATAGCAATGAAAGATACAGATCAAGAGCTCCTGGAATGCTCACTGAGCATTCATACGGCTCCATATGGGAGATTTGGAATACCAAACCCTCCATGAATTTGTTTAATTGCTTCTGAAGCCACCTAAAAGCTTATGCTCTTTACAAAAGAGCCAAGTGAAGGACAGCAGCATTGCACATTTCCTGATTTAATTCTGGAAAAATATTTTTTAAAAAAACTACTAAAAGAAGAGCCAGCGCGGTGTAGTAGTTTGGCTTCTGGACTAGGATTCTGGGATCCCTGCTTTGCCCAGGACACCCACAGGATGACCTTGGGGAAGTCACACTCTCTCATCCTCAAGAAGCAGGCAATGGTAAACTCTCTCTCGGAACAGATATTGCCGAGAAAACCACACGATAGGGTCACCTTAGAGCTGTCGTAGATTGGAAATGACTGGAAGGCACACAACTACTACAACAAAGCAGAATCAAATAAACACGAATTTTAGAAAGCATTTTAGTAGTTATGGGAGACAAAACCCATAAAGTAAACACAGCTGTGCTGTTTCTCAATACATCTAATTTGGATGAATAGGATTTTGCAAATGAAAAGTCATTAGCCTACCTGCCCAAATCAGGAGGGACACAAGAACCATGAAGATAGATTTGAAACCAAATTAGGGACTTCTTGAAAATCAGGAACAGCAAATGGATGATACAATTATAATGATACTATTTGAAAGGAGTGGGAGGGAGGAGAGGGGGAAATTACTCAAGGAAGAAATGAAAGACAAGTTTCACATCAACACAGGTAGGAAGGTCAATGCTCCATTTGTACGAGTCAGCCAGTTGGCTGGGCAGGTGAAATTAAAGGCAGTTTTGTCGGATAGCTTACCCTCAAAAATTTAAGCTTTGCAGATCATTTTAAATGGAGCAGCCACAAGGTTGCTATTGCAATCTGAAAACATGCCCATATCCCACAAAGAGAGATAAAAACGTTGTTATAAATGTGCAAATCGGAGAGTATGTTGTTAAGCAAGCACCATGAAGTGACCCAAACTACATAAAACTAAGTTAGCTTCCCTTATTCCTCATCTGCAGTTTAGGGGCAAAGGCAAACGAACTGGAGAAATCATGGTAGAAAAGGGTTTTAATTTCCAGAGAGTTGAGATAAGATTATTTTTTTCACTTGCTGCTCTGTACTCTTGGAACTGCCCGCCTGAACATTTGTGGACTGCTCTTTCCCTTGTTATTTTTAAATCTCAGTTAAGAAGTTTATTGCTTTCCAAAGCTTTTGGAGTTATAATTTAATATTGTTTTATTACCTTGTATATTTCGATATTATGTATTTGTCAGTTTACCTCGTAATATATTGCTTTTTTCTATTTTATCTGGATAATTTGTTTTACAATTGTCTTGTATAGTTTTATATTTTTATTATTCCTTTGTTCCCTTTGTGTGTGCATATGGGTATGTGTGTACATAAATATATTTTAGACTGTACACCTTTGGCAGGAGCCACTGTTTTTTGTTTTCCACCATTTACATGGGCCATTTCCACACTAGACGGTTATGGTCATATTATTCCACTTGCAGCATCCTATGTTGCACCGCCACCCTCCCTAATCCTCTAACCCCAGGATTCCATAGGATGTTGGAAGTGGAATAATAGCACTATAACAGTCTAGTGTGGAAATGGGCATGGAGTCAACACCCCGGAGTCAACACATGCAAGGATGACAAATCTGTGCCCTGGAGAGACGACAAACTTAATTTTGATATTGCAAAATATACTATTTACTTCTCTTCATTGCTTTCCTTCTCTGTCTTTTATTGCAAGAGGGAAAAGGAGAGAAGGGTTAAGAGTGAAAGCAGATAAATAGTGATGGTCCCCCCAGGAGACAACGTCAATTAAATGTTTCTTTAGTTATACAGAGTCAGGGATGAATAATAAGGAAGCCACATCCGTTGAGGTGATAAGAAGCGATGGGTATCGAATATGGGAAGGATGATTTAAAAAGATGATGTGCATGTCATATGGCAGAAGCCCACTTTTTTAACGAGACGGTGAAATGATGCTACCAACACACTTTTAGGCTGCAATCCTATGCTGGATTTTCTCGGAGACGCAACCTCTCATACTGGGGTGTGTTTGTGTGTGTGTGCAGGAGACTGGCCAGGTGTCCCTTATTTGAGGGCTGATAGAGACTGAACAAAATGCCAAGAATTCCCATATTTGGGGGTCTGGGCCCATCATGAAGGCCGAAGCATGCGTTTCATGTAGTTCGTGAATGTGGACAATATGTAAACTTAGTGGTGTGTTTCTCTGTAAACTTAACTGAAATCAGTACTTCCATCTCCTATTTAGGTAGAAGTCAGACTTATTAATTGCTACTTCCTGATTGTGAACCCTGCATGCCAATTTTTTTTCATGGAAAAAGAGGAAAAAGAAAACAAAGAAACTACAAAACTACAAAACCATACACAGAATTACAGACCCTGCAGGTTACGGATTTCCCTTACTGCTGTTTTGAAAACCTGGCAACACTAATGTGTGTTCGTGTATTTTGAAAAAAGCAACTGACAGCATTGTTTTCACATAGAACCTTGATTCCAAAAGGATACTATAAAATTTGTGGTTAGTTTAATAAAATTATTGAAAGCGAGTGTTTATACGCAGATTCCGCCTTCGTTAGTGACATTGTTGGAAATGGAGAGGCGCGAAATATATATGTGATGTACTTCCAAGTAAACGTGCATTTGGTTATGCCATTAAATCGGGAAGCAACGATTCTGGCCACAAGGTAGTTCTGATCTTGCCGTCTTGGCCAGAGCAATAATGTGGGAGATGATAACCTCTTTTCAAAAGGGAACTCATTACAGACTCTGTAGGACATCTGATGCCAGCAAAGTTTAAAAAGAAAGAAATACCACCGCTGCTCAAACAGATATTGGCGCTCTTAATAAGCAGCCTTGTACCTTTTACATAAGTCATTGTGCTATACCAGGGGAAAATCATTTTGAAATGAAAGGCACCAGTTAGCAATATCACTGGTGATAAAATCCCAGTTTTACCAATTGGATTGCTGTAGGGTTGTTTTTTCTAGTTTTGTCCGGTGTAATCATCCTGAGCTCATGGCCATGTTTTAATTGCACAAAGAATCTGTGTTGCCAGTTATTGGCAAATTAAAAGATCTCCATCTGTGAACCAATAGTTATAACAGGTTCCTTTCATTAGGGAACTGAATAAGCTTGTGAGATGCAAACTCTTGAATTGAGGTACACATTCTGAAATGTTTCTTTCTAAATTGAATTCTCCTTCATTCGCTTAAATGTTCGCCGTCCATATTTTACTGACAACAATGATGTTCTTTCAGTATCTTAAATTTAGGTAATAATCTCATAGTCATTTGGAGAATATATTCCAGGCTGTGCAATTTCTATGTAAGGGAGACCTAAGTGACCTCCCTCCCTGTTTTCCTTCCACCAGCAACCAAAGACTCTTCCATTCAAACAGCCTTTTGGCAAGTAACTGATTTGCTGAGAAAAAAGTTTTTACTAGACTGCTGCTGTACTTTTTTATTCTTATACTTTTAATTGCTTTTCACTTCATCAGTGTTTTATAATAACTTCTTGTTGCTGTTATTTGTTTCCCACTTTTTACACAACATTGGGCCTCAAAGTGGCTTGAAAACAGTACAATTTAAAAAGATATGAATAATGCATAAATCAGAATTAAATTGTTGAAGAATTAACACAGCTCAAAAGAGATAAAAAGACAACAATTTAAGTTAAAGCAGTAGCGCGCTCAGGAGCCCAATCTTGCAAAACTTTCTATATTGAAGGCCTGGCAGAATAAAAAGCTCTCAGACTGCTGCTGGAGGGACAACAAGGAAGGGGCCATTCTGGTCTCCTTGGGAAGGGAGTCCCAAAGGTTTTAACATTACAAGGGTGTTTTTTTAAAAAAAACAACAACAACCCTGGTTTCAATCTTTATCTGTTTCAGTCTTGATATGAACTGCCTTTAATCCTGGTTTCCAGAAGAAAGGAGGGATGCAGGCCAAATACAAAAAAATGTGTAAGCCTGATGTATTCCCTGCAACATTTCACAGATGAAAACTGAGACATGTGTGGCTAAAAAACTTCAGGGTGTGGTCGTTAAGGCAAAAATTATTAATGAGGAAGAACAGATAAGCAACCCAACAGCAGTGAAGAGAGAGAAAGAGAGCGAGACCCCCGTTTACTCATCCCGTATAACCTGGGCAGGTCAAGGTACGGACCTCTCAGTGGGGGCTTATCCACCGCTGTTTCTCTCTCCCTCCACAGCTTCATCCCCTCCGTGACCGTTGTTATGCTTGGTATATATAATGTTGTTGCGTGCCTTCAAGTCGTTTCTGCCTTATGGTGACCTATCATGGGGTTTTCTGGAGCTGAGAGTGTGTGTTTCCATGGCCGAGCAGAGAATCAAACCCTGGTCTCCAGGGCTGTAGTCCAACACTCGAACCGCTTGCATCGCGCTGGCTCTAGGTCGTTCCCTTTGCAGGTGTTGCACGGAATTCCCAGGACAGGTGTGCCTTCTGCAGTCGATTCAGTGGGTCTCTTCTGGTGTATGAGGACCATAGTGCAGTGCCCAGACCACTACACCATAGACTGAGTATCCCTTATCCAAAATACTTGGGACCAGAGGGGTTTTGGATTCCAGATTTTTTTCAGATTTTGGAATACCTGTATACCATACTTTCGACATGGGGTCCACTCTTTCGTCAGTTCTTCTCTTCTTGCTTGCTTTCTGTTGGGGGAATGAGGGAATTACAGAGGCTCAGTTGGGACCACATGAATGCACGCATGCTGTTTGCAAAGGCACCTTTGTCAGCTCACGTGGGACCATCCGTGTGTGCGCAGACTGCTTGCAAAACGAGCTGAGAGGGAGAAAAAGGCTCCAAGCTGACTTTGCAAGCAGCACACTTGCAGTCCCAGGCAAACCTCCATAATTCCCCCATGTCCCTTAAGGGAAAAAGACTGGGTTCAGAAGTTTTGGATTTTCAGATAAGGAATACTCAACCTGTATGTATTTGTTTTAAGTGCACCAATGTTTTAAAAATTACAATAACGCAGCTGTCCTCAAAGAAGGTCAGTTTTGATGTTTCTCTGGATAATTTTCAGCCACAAGAAAAATTCAGCCCCATTTTGTTCTCATGAAACGTCTCTTGAGTCTGGCAGAATATTAGTTTCAATTAGGATGCAATGATGTCTCATCACAGAGTAATAAACCAAATTAAGTCTGTCTATCCAAGGTTATCATCAATACCTAGAAAACCCAAACAAATAGGTAAATTTGGCAGGGTGTTAAGATTGGTTGGATGTTTTAATTAATTTATTTTTGGGTTTTTTTTAAAGTCTGTATCAGTTTATTCAATTTAGTCAATTGCCTCCCATTTAGGAAGAAAGGCGAGGTGGAAATCAAACAAGAAGTAACTCAGTGCAGAGGCAAAGACCTGCAACGTGGAGAGAAACGGACAAGACACAGACACCTGCAGATAAACAGACTTGCACCTCAAAGTGGGTGGAAGGTATGAATTTAGTTAACACACTTATTTAATACATAAATGTGCTCACTATAAGTGTGCTCACCTGGGCGTTCACTGGCCTTAAACGAGATAATCGATCCATCTGCGGGCTGATACTCTTGGGGGTCGGGGAGAGTGACCCCTAAATTACTGATATGGCTTGTCCTACTAACCTCAGCGTCTCTCACTGGCAGCAAAGGCATCAAGGACAGAAGGGAATGGTGGAGTTCAGTGCATTTAGGAGATCTTAGAATATTCTGCATTTATGCTAGCAGAATGCAGTAGGCTAGTGCTGCGCTTATGGCTATAAATAAGGAGGAATTACTGTGGACACCTGTATAACCTAAAAAGGAAAAAAAGAAACTCCTGTACATTTTTTATCTCAGGGAATCCATTCAGGGATAGTATATGAGGTGGAAAAAAACCCAAGGTTTGGTTCCAGAATCCCCTAATGCTGGTTCTGACAGAATATACGGTGGTCCGCTAGCACCCACGTGGAGAAAGGACCCCACGTATGAGTAGCCCCCTAACAAAGACCAGGTTACCTCTGAGAGAAGGAGGAGCAACGCCTGAGATGCAAATCTACAAATGAAATGAGCACTTACTTGAAAAGCTCAAAGTACAAATGATGGTTTTTAAACCCACTTCAAGCCATGGTTTCCAGTGGCAATTTCTTGCCCGCCAGTCGTGCTCTCTTTTGTCTGCTAAGCTGCCTTATCCATATGAGACTTTATGCCACCTAACCTTAAAAGCTTGGGCATCCACACAGTTGCATTGTGCAAATTATTCTTTAAAAAAACAGAACACGTCTGTTGGTGTAACTTTAAGAATCGTGGAGAGAGAAAACATTCTTCACTCCGCAGAACATTATTTTCCCTTCCGATTTTCAAGAGAGGGGAGGCAAATAAAATTTTAAAATGCGTTAGGAAGGGAAAAGAAAATGTGAGGGTTTTTTTCCCCCACATTGTTATTAATACAAGAGCCTTTTTGAACATATATTGATAAGCAGCTTGAGTCCTAAAGCCTGACCAGATGGAAACGTGCCTACAAAGAATTGGACTTCATTCAGGACGGGACAGCAGCCAAGAGATGAGCCAACTTGCACCAGCACATGCCAAAAAAAATGGTCAATCGTGTAATCTTTAAGTCTGACTCTTACAGAGCAGGTGCCAAATCCACACAAACCATTTTTAAGTGTCTTTTAGGAAGATGGGAGAGCACAGGACAGACTGTGGCAATTAGAAACCGTTCTTGGTTCTTAGAAAACCTTCCACTTAGCTTCAGCCATTCCACGGGAGGATTAGGAGCAGCTGAAATCCTCAGATGGCTGTAACTGAATAAATGTTTTTCAGTCCATCATAGGCTGTTGTGGTTCCCTCCCTCCTCTCCCCACACCTTGTGCTTTTTAATCACCAATACTTCAGTGACAGTCCCCGTTTGCTTGGAACATTGAGTAGGAGGAAAGCTTTAAAGGTACAAATAATTTGGTAGCATCTTCTTGAAGAGAAGTGCTCACTGTCTAAAGCACTGAACACAAAAACAAAGTGCCAGAGAGAGAGAGAGAGAGAGAGAGAGAACTACAAATAGAGATTAATGCATTTGCTGCTGCTTGCTTTCTTTCTGCGGGAAGAAGCTGGCAGAAATCCAGACAGAGGGACCTTTGCACTGGCAGTGCAGACAAGGGAAATAAATTGGTACACAAATGAGAGCGTTCGGAGACTATCTAATGACCCAGGAATGCCAGATTACCTCCCTGCAGGTACTAAGCTGAGTTGGCAGGGATGCAGACCTGGCTTGCAGGCAACATCAGAGGGTCCCCCCTCCAGGCTGCCTCGGTGATAGCTGTACCCCTGCAAGCAAACACAGAACCAACAGGCTCTCTTTGTCTTCTCTCTGGTGGCAGCCAAGGCTTATCACGGCCATCAAGGAGGGTGGAAGCGGGGTGGCAGAGCTGTTTGCTTTGCAGTTCCCCGGGCAAACTGAAGTCCAACGCTGGCTTTAGGGGCCGTGTTTTCTCTGGACAAAAGCCCACTGCCTAAGTTATAATAATGTTGCCCTTGTTCTCCCATGGGCAAACAGTTCCCAGATCTCACGGCTTGGCCCGTCTTCTCTGGTCCTCAGAGCAAGGGGGAGGAATCTCAGGGTGAGAGCACTACCTTGAGATATGCATGTGAGTGTGCATCTCGTTTGTTAAACTTGGTAGTTTTGGTATGAACAGCATGCCACTGTTCTTGATGCCTAATGTCTCTTGTTTAATGACATCATGTACTAGACAACTCCAGTTCCCAGAAAATAGGCTTAGAAGTTTGCAAAGCTTTATTCAGGAAGAGTAGAGTAGCAGTTGCACATTTTGGGCATTGCCAAGACTAGAAAACTCCTGGGTTTTCAGTGCCTTATAAGCTGTGACATTACAAATTTGCACAGGCAAGTATCCTATTTGACAGCTAAGTAAAACAACTCCTTTCCCAGGCTTTCATACCACCTGCCAACTGTATAACCTTGAAGCTGCATTGGTTCCCTCTTATCAAAGTTCGGTTAAAATAACATTCCCTCATTTCCAGCACGCTGTTTTTCTCACTGTTCCAGCATCCCCTCCCAGCCTGTGTTTCAGACATCAGGCATGGCCATCGCATGGCATTATGTGGCATGGCATTCCATTACATCCCCGCGCATGGCAGGGAGGGCACAGCCGACCTGACAGTTGTCAGGCATCACCTCTAGGGCTCAGGTTTTGGCACTGAAATGGCAAAGCCCAGGCCTGCCAACTCTCACACAGGAACCATGATGCTGACTCAGGCATGGTTTGCATTGGCAAGTGGGCGAAGGGAGAATGAGATGAGAGTCCACAACAACCCCTCACTTCCTATAGTGTCGGTTGAGGAGTTTCTGAGAGCCAATAAAGGCATCAAGAAGCAGGACACGCCTTTTCTCTCTCTTGCCTCCCCGCAATGCTTACTCTTGCCTTTGGATGTGGGGTCCCCATTTTGCTTATCACAGCCAAGTATCTTAGCTGTTTGCCTTTGTTCACACTCCCTCTTGTTCTGTGATGTCACACAGTCTTTTCCTATTCTGGCCATCATTCTGTTAAAGAGATCTTAATGGGATTAATTATGTGCATGACTATTCATTTACCAATTAATTAAACTTGGCATACAAGTAAAAATAGAATCATAGGATTGGAAGGGAATGCAAAGGCCATCCAGCCCAACCCCGTTCTGCCATGCAGGAAGGCACAACTAGAGCGCTGCGGAAAGATGCCCACCCAGCCTCTGTTCAAAGACCTCCAAAGGTGGACAGGCCTCTGAAGCAATTTGTTCCACTGTCAAATAGCTCTGATGGTCAAGAAGTGGCTCCTAACGTTTAGGTGGAATGTCTTTTCTTGTAACTTCAGTCCTTCGGTTTGCATTCCTGTCTCTGCAGCAGCAGAAAACAAGCTGGCACCATCTTCTACATGAAGTAGTGATGAAGCAAAAGAAGTAGAAAGGGGAAAAAAAGGAAAGAATTCGACAGTTGTTAGATGATTTGATAGACTGAATTTATACGCCACCTTTTCTCCCAGGGTGGGAGAAAGCAGACACAAGTAGGCAGGGATCGTCTTGTGGGGAGTGAGAAGGACCACTGAGCTACTAAGGAAGTAAAAGGGTGGTCAAAGCACTCACTCGGGGACAGTTTGCCATTGGGGTGGGCTTGTGGACCACCAAAGGTCCTTAATGGGCAGATGCTGCTCTTTTCCCCCAGAGTTTTTCAGCTCCACCAACCCCCTTTTGTTCTCTGCTTTATACCCACCCAAATTGCTTTTTGACTTTTTTTTTCTAGATTTTTTTTTTTTGGTAACAGTACAAAGAAGGCTATGCATTAAGACTTAATGCGGGTAAGTTTGTAACACAGAGAACTGTAAACAGTATTGATCCTTAATACATTTTGTTCCCTTTGCTTCTTATATCTTTTTTTCTCTTTTATCTGCTTATAACTTTGTTAACTGTAGGATAGACACTGCAATGCATCTTGTTTGCCTCCAAAGTCGGTATCAGCGACAATTGTATGTCTGTTAATGTTGATTCTCTCAAAACTCAGCTGGTTTTGTTGTGGATGCCGCGGGGGGGGGGGGAATTCTTCATAGGGAAGCACCATAAATTAAAACCATGCTAAGACAAAATTGTCATATTGGTTTCTAGTATGCATGGACCTTAAAGTCAACTTTTTCAAGTAGAGCAGGACAAGATACTCCAATAAGCCAGATTCCTAAGGGATATTTTAACTCCTTTCTCTCTCTCTTCGCCACCCGGATGCTCTCCATCTTGATCTCAATAGACACTCCGACCTGAGACAGGACAGACAGGCAAAGGGGAAAAGCCCTTCTGCTATGTCACAGGCCAAGCCTTTTTTTTAAAAAAAAAAATGAAAAGTGACTGCCTTTTCTCTTTGGCTCATTGCTCCAAAAGGCATCTCAACTGAACTCCACAGAATCTTCCAACTTCACTCCTTGCATGACCAAAAGTCACGCTTGCTGACTTTTTGTTTCACCAGTCTGCTGTCAAGATCATGAGGCAGCGGAACCAGAAATATTGTGACATTGATTTAAAATGTGAAAGGTTTTTTTCTTCATAAAACTATTTTCCAGGGCTTTTTTAAATTTCTTTTTTTTCTTTTTGACATGCTTTTAGAGGTTTAAAGTATTTAGACGTTATGTTGTCAAACTACTGCATGCAAAACCGTGAAAAGGTAGACGCTTGTTAAGAGACAGAAAATGCTCAAGATGGAGGCTACAAGTTTCTTGGCCTCTTGTGGGTGTTCAAGCCCCATTCCTTAGATGCGTGGCTCCTTATCGTCATTCAGTAGATTGTAGGTGGCGTGCATGCACTTCTGTGCACAAACACACACACACACACACACACACACACACACACAAGTACAAAGTAGGGGTAAGATGTCAACAGCGTGACTAAATATCCAGGAACTGCAGAAGGAGCTGCTGATTTGTGACATTTAATGGAAAGCTGCAATGCCTACAATGTAAGAACAGATACAATGAGAACTGTTCTTTTCTTCCATGCATCTGGACTTTGCTTATAAACGTCACAGGTCAACTGCCTCATCACTTGCATTTCCTGCCTCTTTGGTCCTACCATTTGCTGTTTCTATCTATATTTTCCTGCTGAGAATAAAACTTCACACACACAGACGTTAGTCCAAGAAAGCTTATGTTGCAATTTTAAAAAGGGTGGGGAGAGGTAGAAACAAGTTGCTGCATGAGATAGTCATTTTGTGCAAAAAATGAACACGGTTGCTCCCTCAGGAAACAAACAACCCTCCTTCTCATCATCATCATCATCATCATCTCTGTGATTCCTAGTTTAGGGCTCGAGGAGGCTCATCTGGCAACCCCAGTCAGCGTAGACAAGTCTGAACAAAGAGGCTGGCAGCTTCTCACATGCGGCAGGCAATCGCTGGTTCTGCTGTTTTTGAATCCATTCAGCTGGGCATATTTTTATTGAAAGCCACTCTGAGTGTTTTAAATCTAAGTTACTCCTTGCTCGCCTCTCAGCCCCTATCCTCTGTTGCCACCTCCTCACGTTTGAGCATTGGACCACAACCTTAGACACCAGGGTTTGACTCCCCCATCGGCCATGGGAACCCATTGAGTGACCTTGGGCTCGTCACACTCTCTCAGCCCCAGAAAGCCCCATGATAGGGGCCCCTTAAGGGCACCCTAAGTCAGAACCGGCCTGAAGCCATGAGACCTGACAGGTTCCAGTGCTTCTCCTTGGTAGGGTACAGACCAGTTTTCCCGGCTCTGGTTCAGGATGGTGCCCTTTTCTGGATTTCCAACAGATGCTGAGCCCCCGCTTGCATTCAGAGGGAGTGGAGCACCATCTGAGTTTCCGCTTCTCAAATCCCAATCCTCCACTTTTTTTTTCTGTGTGAGCTTCTTCCTGATCAAAACGGTTCCCGCTCTCCCCACCTTTTTAATTTGCTTTATGTAGCTTTGTCCAGGCTTTCCTATTATCCTCTCCTTTTTCAATTCCTCTCCCATTGTATTCTGAATTAGTCTGCATTTCTCAGATATTTGCCGTTCTCATACTTGATCGCCTCCCCTGTGCTTTGCTTCAAGCCCTGGCCCTTCTCCAAGCCTATCCAACATTCCTTTTATTAGCTCCCCTTTCTATCCCAATCGCTTTACACTTTCTCCAACCAGACTGCATTTCGAAAGCCTCAGATTTTACTTCCATTTTTGCCTAGTAACATATTTGTTTCAAATGTTGTTAGTAACAGCTGACCTTAATGCTACAAACCTAATTTCCTTTTCAAAGGCCTCTGCATCCTCCCTGTTTCCATTCCATTCTTCAGAATTTTATTGTGTTGGGGCAAAGCTTTCCAAATCTATGACCAAGTGCATATTATTGTGCAGATCAATTCAAAAAGGATGTGGCGATGAGATTTTTTTATCACGTTTTACTTCCTTGTACTAAAGGTAAAATGTCTCTCTCATAAACACCCAAGGCTGAGAAGTGCAGAGGGCAGATTTTAAGGCCAGAGCAATGCAAGTATTTTCCTTGACAATTTTATTGATGGCTACAAAACACACAGGAAGAATAGCAGTGAATATGCCGGGGAAACTGGGATGGCACATTTGTCTTTGAGCCCTTGAGGTTCGGCTTTGCATCCAGCCTTAGGCAGGTGTTTAAAGATTTGTTGTGCTTCCTTCACATCATGGGGAGAAAAGCAGGGAAAGGACACTGTGCAATTTAGCACAATAGGTTGTGCCGGTTGGAGGGGAGAGACAGGATGCGATGGTGATTCCGTCACGTTATGTGGCAGAAAAGCTGGGGTGGAACTTGAGGGGCAAGGACTGGAAATATGCAGAGAACCAGGGCACACATCCATCCAGCTCTTTCCCAAAGCCAAACACAGATGGCAGAACTGGAAAAATGAAGGAGCTATTTATCTGTTTCATTATTAAGATATCTCCCTCCCACCCTCTGTCTGAAGATCTCAAGGTGACCCAAAATATAATATCAACCTAATAAATTTAAAGCACTGCAAATAATCAAAATAGTTAAAAGCTGAAAACATATCAAACAGATTAAAACCAGCTGAAATGGTTTAAAACCCTATGCACAGGAAGGGCTTTTAGCAGGGGGTCAGCACGCACAGAGTACAGCCGATGAGTTTCACTCCTGGGAGAAACGCGTCGTGATGATGGCACCTCCCCAGCCGGGCAAGTGTTTGGTTACAAGCGGATGCCAGCAAGGAGCAACGAGGCAGCTGCAGTTGCAACAGCTACAAGTAGCTACAGCTACTACTCCCCTTTCGGTAACAAGGGCTTGATTAAGCCGTGTTTCAAACGTGGAATCCGGGAAGTTACTTCGTCCGCTGTGAGGGTGGAGAGCCTTGCCCTGTTGCCCAGCCTCCGAAGAACTGTCCGAGGTGCTGAACTCTACATCCCAAAATCAGCCGAGAGAGACGGCCGGCTCTCTCCAGATTTTCAGAGAACCTGTTTTGCTCTCTCTGCCCGCTGGGCAATGCTGGGTTGCCCACTTCTGAAACGCCCCACACCAAGAGGGGGCCTGTGGGAGGCCTTGTGGCTGCTCTCTAGAGCTTCCCTCTTTCAACACGAATTTTAAGGCCTGGGTTTTCAAACAGAAGTTAGTCTGATTTTCTTTAAAAGAAGGGGGAAAAACCAAGTATTTTTATTACATGATATTCTTGTTTGGCTCCTAGGATTTCTTTTCCTTTACAAAAAGGCAGGATTAAATTTTTTGAAAGTTAATCCCGTTCGTGGCTCCCTGCTCCAACCTGGCCCACCCTGTCCTACGAGGTCCCCTGCCCTTTCACTTAGTCTGACAAAGAACTGGAAGGTTTGTTCTTAACAACAGAGATTGATAACCTGCCTTTCTTTTTCTTGCTTTACGATTTTTAGTGTAAAACGTTGACATCTCCAAAAGGCCTTCATACAGCACAGGCAACGAGAGCAGTCCTTGCCCTCAGGTTTGCAATCTAAGACACAGCAGAAAGGAGTGGGGAGGAAGTGGTGGGGGAAATTAGTTTTTTTATATTACTGAAGGACCCACCAGATGGAAAAACTGCTGCTTTTTGCCAGTGGCAGAAGACAGCTGAGGGATCTTCTTCATCTTGACGTGTCAAGTCGCAGAGCTGCAGCCAACTTCATCCTGGTGCCTGGTTGGGTTTCTTAACTCCACTGTGAATGGCAGGAAAGGAGCTCTGTTGCAGTTGCAGGAGACAGCTAGAAAGAGCTTTCTGACTGCTCTTCTTTCCTGGAAGAGGACTTACCCTCGAGTTGACAGGTGGGATCAGTCATACTCTGGTTGCTGCCTTGCTCTGAGGCTGGTTGGTACAAGGCAAGAGCTCTCTCTGAACAGAAAGAGTCTTATGCCAGCAAGCAGGAAGGTCCTCACATCCTGTGTTGGAGCTCAATCCAAATGCATAAGGGTGTCTCGGAAGCTGAGCTTTCAACTGACGCAACTCTCTTCGTAGCTTCCCCAGTCCCTCCCTCTGGATGTGCAGCAAGCAAAAGCGAGAACCACTCTACACGTGGAGCCTCAGTCTCCTTGCCTTTGGCTGCCTCCAGCCCTTCTCCACCCATCACCTCAAAATGAGCCCCTTCTCACCCAAGGGATTAAGCTAATGCTTTGGTTGGACAATTGAAAGCTTTGGTAATGTATACCAGGGATGGGGGTTCTCCATTCTGCTTGCAAGCAATCTGCCTTATCTCCAATCAGTGAGCAGTGATTGGAGATAAGAGACAAATAGCTAATTAAAGTCCATGAAGCTTTTTCAAGGAACAGAGGTTCAGTTTGAAGCCCAGGAAACTACATTTTATGGTAGGAGTTGGGAAAATGTGGTCCTCAACCTCCTTTCTCCACCTTCCAAGCTCCAGGACCTTCCACATCCCCCCCGGTTTGGGGCACCCCCCCCCCAAGAAACTCAAGCCCTGTCCCTGGGCACTTCTAAGAGCAGAGGCTGGCTCAGCATTCATCCCCACCTCTTAGGAATCAGGAAATTGCAAATAGAAGAGATTGGTGGTTGCAATTTTCTTGTCCATTTTTGTGTGTGTGGAAACTGACCAGTCTGTTTGGCAAGAAACTGTGGTCCCTATCCCTGCCACAGCTGCCCACTCCCTTACACATTATCACTACTGGGCAACATCTTCCTGCACAGAGACAAGCAAATGCCAACTGTTACTTGAATGTGATTAAAAATATGTCAGGTAAACCAATACAGCACTAAGATAATTCACCATATGCTATGTACAAGGCAATATAGCACAGGAAGAGTTGCCTTTCTTATAATCAATTGTGCAAGATTTCTTGTTGGGTGTCATTAAAACCTCAAACACAACAATTTATTATCATTTATTTCACTGGCATTACTCAAGCTGCACAGTGACTTTTAGTTCAAGAATTATTCTGAGGCTGTTCCCCTGGGTAGATGACACATGCTATAAAAACACTCAGGCCTGTTCTATGTGAAGAGCTGTAGAAAACACACACACACACACACACACACACATAAATAAATAAAAATAATATTGGTTTTCCTTTTGGAATTGTTGAGGGCACTGCTACTACAAAACGTCACTTACAACAGGACACCTATTTCTATTCAAAAAGAAATAAATCATTTATTCCAATATTAATTATCTACACACACTGAACACAAGTTATAAGAAGGCTTCTAGGTGAACATTTATATACAATAATTTTATCACGGGGTTTTGCTTTGTCTTTTTGGACATTGGTTATCTCCATTGTACAAGTTTCTCCTTTACTCTACTGGACTGAAATAAGGGGCCAGCCACTGTTTAAAATATGAGTTTCAAACAGTTTTTTGGGAGAGAAAAAATTAAAAAAAACATACAATTAACAGTCCAAAAAAAAAAAATCAGCTGGGAATAGAATCCAACAGAATTTGCAGAGAAAGTATGAAGTCACATCTACAGCCAACACATTGGCTTACAGAACTGGTCTCCTGCAATTACATCAAGTTCTTTGTTCAAGAAGAAACTGTGAGCCAATTCATTCTGGCATGCAATAACCAAGATGTTAGAAGAAGTGAGCAGTTTTTAAAGCAACGAGCCCTTTTCCTCTATAAAAACACACAGAGGAACTGCTCACATGTTACTTCATACTTGAGACAAGAGAAGATCCTTCATGCATTTCCTAGCAAAAGGTAACCAATGAACTGTGAAGTCTTGCATTGATCTGAACACGCAACCCCCCAATAACCCTGCAATAACCAACCCCTCTTTGCATTCTGCCTACGAAGGACTGCTCTTCAATTCCTCCTTAGTCAAATCCCGTGGCTTTCCAAAAAGATTACCTGGACCTTCCCCGAACTTCCATTTCAACGGAGCTCAACAGCAGCATTCAGACTTCTAAAACTTTGATGCTACATTGCTTTCATTTTATAATCCTATAATCCTGGGTGGGACAGTGACAAAAAGATTGAACTCCAACTCAAGAACCGCAGAAAGGTGCATAAACAGGTAAGGGATAGTAACGTTCATGGCTATAATATTCTGAACAGATTCACTGTTTGTTACAAAAACGTGACCAGTATAAGATTCTAACAAAACCAACTCACAACATTCAGTTGCTTTGTGAGACTGTTGTTCACAAAAGGCGAAAGCAACATTGCCCCAGATAACCCAGTGAGGTCAGATCAATGTCCACCAAGGCAGGAATAAGGTGATAAGAGTATTTTTTAAGGAAAAAACCTTAGCTGAATTTGCATCCAAGCACCGTGAGGGGAAAGCATGAACCCAAGACCACTCCAAATATCAAACTGCTATAGATTTTTCATTTTTCCATTTCCTCCTTGTCATTTACTTTTAATGAAAATAAACCTTACTGATTTTAGAATGGTTTACTATAAATCACTAGTGATATATAGTGCATTTATTTAGGTTTTCTGGTGGCCAAAATGCATTTGCAAACTAAAGACAAGAGTGGGTTCCACATCTTGATGATTTCCAGTTTTTGACAACGCTCTGGTCCCTAACCTGTTGAATATGCAAGGGACACCCGCGTGGCTTTTCAGAGTAAGAGTGGTGGATTAGCATGGGTAGTTTGCTTTCCAGCTATTGCTTAAAGTCCAAAACATACAGAATGTGCTCAGTTACAAAGCTGAAAATCTTCCTCCCCTACAGCTATCCATTAGGTGTTTCTTCAGTGAGAGGAGTTCAGTATGTTTGAAATAAAAATAAGAAGATAATCTTCACTTAAGGGAACCGACCATGAACTGAAACCATTTGCCTTCATACTGGCACTTAACTAAAAGAAAACATCTCTTGGGCATTCTGCTCCCACAAAAACAGTCGGACAAGCACACATCCCATGAAAGCAATTCGATTTAGGTGTGCTGGGCTGCAATTCCCATCATCCCCAGTCAGCAGGACTACTGTTAGCTGGGGGTGATGGGTGCCAGGGGCCAACATCTCCTCAAGGCTTGGGGAGGCCAATCTCGGTAAGACAAAAGGTAATCTTTATTATTACAAGTAAATCAAGAAACACCACACTTCTGCAATCCAGCCCATCTTCTGGAAAATAACTCTCACATTACTTTGCTTTCACGGTGACTTGAATCAACTGTAATCTTTGTTTTGGGGGTACTTTCACAGGTCCAAAAACTGTAGAAGGAACTAAGGATTTGGTTTCCTCCAGCAGGGAAAAATATGAACACAACACACAAATCCCATCTTTGTGAAAAGGTGCAGCTTCCATTCTGGCACGCACACAGGGGTCCTCCATGCTCCCCCCACCGGCAATTCTTAGTAGTCAGGGATGCTGACGATAATGAACCAAGTGAATAAACCAGAGACCATCCCCACAAGACAGAACTTCACACGTGGCTTTCTCATTCCTTTCCCAGTGGGGTTAGAGTAGTCCACCTCCAGGGTAATGGATTTAAAAAAAAATGTGTACAAGGAAGGTGTTTCCCAATAACTGTGGATCTCCACCACAAGAGCTCAACATGTGAACCTAGTGCTTTCCCACTGTCAAAGAGCAAGAAAAAAAAACAGAAGCAGAAATACAAGATATGCACACAATTTCTCTACACACAGAAGGAGAAACTAATGTGATGTTCTCTCCTTCCTTTCAAACTCCCACAGTGACATGATAGGAACAGAGGGAGGAATGACAGAAAACTTTATCAGCTGTTCCTGTCAAAGACAGAGAGAGAGAGAGAAAGAGATTTTTCTTTCTAGTAGCTTCTGCTATTCTCAGTGTGAATTTCAAGGAGGAGAGACATCCAGTTAGAGAACGTGAGAAGGCAGGTCCTAAATTAAAAGCAATCTGGAACTGTCACCACATATTAGCAAGATTTGGCTTTGCACACACAACTGGGATGTCTGCTGAACAGTAATTTTTAATCAAGGTCATTTTATACACCAATATTATATCAATTTTTCACACAAGGTAACATTTTTTCCCTCAATTCTCGTCAACAGAATCGGGGCTCAACTGATGGGTATCCCAAACTTTGCTCAAAGACATTCTGCGTCTCACAACAGAAACCTGAATTATTGCTAAGGCAGTAACTCTCAGAATTTTATACTGAATTTTCATTAGAATTCAACAGAATCACTTCCTCATTTATTTCTACGAATATCAGAAAACTGGCCAATCTTTATTATTTTGCCTTGAGAGGTGCATAGATCAGATATATGTGTCTGCTCATAATTTTAACATTTCAGTGTTCACAAAATGGACTAGTTCCAGGGGCAAAGGAGGAAATGTGCAGGAATTTCTTTGCTGTGAGCTTGCTGCTACTGACCTGATGTCTCTTGTTTTTAATAAAAGGATATAAATTCTATCAAACACAAGTTGTTTAAGAATGGCAACTGTTCCATTTTCCCCATCAGAACACACACACACACACACACACACACACATACACACATTAATTGTCTGGCTCTTGTTAAAAATTGATATATAAAAACATTTTTTTTTTAATCCACCAGGATGAACCCCTCAATAGCGTAGCTCAGACCATGTTATTCTGGCCAAATGGGAGGGGTATAAATGCCATGGCTCAAACCACTTCTGGGAGGAAAAAGTATACGCTTGTCTAGGAGTATCAACAAAAACATTTGTTAATGAGATTATTCTGAGATACTTTCGACCTGTTCCCACCAATCTCAACTGAGAGGCTGAGAGCTGTATGCAAAATCCCTTGGTTAAAGAATCTGCATTCTGTGGAGAAGAAGAAGTCTTTCAATGAGGCTTTAAAAAACCACTGAATTGTTTCTTCCGTACAATGCAGAAAACAGCTTCAGCGCAAACTTGCGCTGCCATTCGACTGCTGGGGGCGGGTGGGGGGCAGAGACTCCCAACTCAGCAGGCGCAGTTGCCGCATCCTTTCACGCTGTTGATGATTTCTTCTTGCAGCTTCTTCCTGTCCTCCTCCTTCGACATGTGATTGCTTCTCTCCTCCCACCGCTCCTTGGTGTTCCTGTTCAGCATTCGGCTGCTCTGCGTGTGCCACATTTCGTAGTAGAGGCTGCTGGGACTGGTAAGGAGATCTAAATGCTTGCCACGCTCTGCAACTTTACCCTGTTTTAAAAAAACATGAAGTCAATGATCAAACAGTATCAGGTCTCTGGAGCAAGAAGGCGTCCAACCCGTGACCCGGAGAGGAAACACGGCACGCCTTCAGCCAGCCTTCGTTTTAATGGGGGAAGACGCGGAGCGCCAAGAGGGAGGAAGCTCAAACCGAGTGTAGCACCGCATGCTGAAAGCAACCAAGGTTGCTAGCAGGAGGGCTTCAGCACACACACACAGGGATGGAGCTATGGGGGGGGTGCACAATGAGGACATTACTCCCCCAAATAAAAATTCTGAAATTTTCCTTCGGTCTCCAAATTTTTAGCCTTGCAGTCACTTAAAACCTCAGCTGAATGTTTAGAAACACAGGTTGGAAAGGAAAGAGGCCAGGCCAAAGTTTGCAAAGAGCATGTAAACATGGCAAATTTTCAGTGTCTTACTTTCTGCAATGCTAGGAATTTGGAAACTCAAAGAAGTTTTAATCTGAGGAGATGGAATTCTTATTTAGGGGGAGCAATACCTCCATTTCATCCCTCTGTAGCTAAACCTCTATGTACATTCTAGGCAAGTTGAACATGGTTTACACACATACAGGCCCACATATACCCTAGCAATTAGGTCAGAAGAGAACGAAAATAAAACAGAAATTAAATAAAAGGCAGCATTCGTGTTCTCCAAGTCCTGCACCAAGCTGAGTTCTGCTGCTCGTATAAATTATGCAAATGCACACATTTATTCCTGAAGTTCCCTCATTTTGAATAATATATTCCCTTTCTGCTTGCCATGAGAAAGGGTCAGGGCACTCAATCTGTACCCCTTGGTCACTGGAAATATTATCAGTTATATCATCAGCTTTGGGTAATTCACACAGGCGCTTCCCAGACAGAAGGGCTATGAACGTCTGTTGTCAAGTTAGGACACCTCCATGAAAACCAAGAGTATCTGGAGGCTGAACACTGCAACCCGCAAAGTCATGGCAAATGCATTAAAGTAACAGCAAACCCATGCAGAGGATACTAAGAGCAATCCCTTGTCTAAGTGGAGCAGATAAATCTAAGCTATATAGATAATCCACCCGGACTTGGTGCAGGGTAGTGTTACTCAAAGTGGCAGTCTGTGGAGTGGTGCCTGTTGACTGGGCTCTGGGGACACAGCAAGTTTCTGGGAAAGAAAGGAACAGTTGGAGACAGTGGGGCACCAATTTGGCCCCAGGAGGGGAAAAAATGTACTGATTTCCCACATAGTGTAAGAAACTGCAGTATCTGGCAGTCTCTTACATGTCTGACATCTAGTTTGTCTCTTCATCACAGCCAGATGTCGAAGCACAGCTAACACTCTGCATTTCGCTGGGGGCGCAAAACCCTCCCCAAGGTAGAAAAATTGCAAATATCAAAATGTGTGTGTTGTGTGTGCGGGGGAGCAGGTGTCCAAGGCAGGGAAAGCAGAAGGAAGTGGGGGTCAGCATAGTGACCCTACACTTCCCCTTTCTCACCCATCTCCTTCCTTAGGTGCATTGCGGGGGCATCAGGAGAGGGTTTGTGGTCCTGGGAAATTGGGCTGCAACTCATCCTTAGCTGTCTGCGCAGTGGCTGGTAGAAGAGGAGGACCAGAGGTGGGTTTTTTATGGGCTGTGTGGCCTCATCAGAGCACCGAGATGGAAGGTTCTCCCGTAAAAAGAGTTCTGAAATGGAGGGGCAGGGGTTGGGGAAATTTGCAAAAAATCAAATCTGTGAAAGTCAAACTCGCAAATGTGGAGGGCTGACTGTATCAAGGGTTACAGGCTGAACAAGTTAAAATCTGTTGCCTGATTTTTCTCAGATGGGAAAGAGTCGTGCCAATCTTTTCCCCACCTGGTTAGAAATGATGAGTTAAATCAGCAGATACAAGCATGTGCACACACGGAATTTGATCAGAATACACATGCACGCACACAGACATATACGTAGAAGGTTTAGAGATACCCCAAAGTATTCCAGCCATCAAAAAGGCTAGCCTTATTGGAGGGGCCCCAAACCCAAGAGAAACCAAGCCAATGAAATGAAGACAATCTGGTCTGTTCGCTTAGACAAACGGTGCTGACAGGTCCCTGGAACAACAAAACTGAAAATAATTTTGCGCAAGAAAGTGTCTTTAAAAGCCTTGCCTAAGCAGTGGGTGAACACGCAGTTGGTGTATATGTATAATGAATTTTCCACAGATGGCCAGCAAGTGACCAATTCAAAATAGTAGGTTTTCATTAGCAAGAGAGGAAAAAAAGAGGTGCTTCAAAAGCTTTTAAAAACAACCACGCATTATCTGAATTAAAGGTTTGCTATCTTTTGCTGTTCCAACTTGCAGAGGTTACGGTGACATTGGAAGCACAATTTTGATTTAAAATGATTTATAATTGAAGCTTGCAGCCTTACAACATCTGTTGGATTAATACAGTTAGGCAAATCAACAGGACTCTTATTCACATTATGTGCATTTTTCTTCTGCTTCGAAAAGATTTTTTTAAAAAATCAAGCCCACAATAGGTCACTCTAATTTACAATTCATCTGTTTTTTTTTAAAAGTGTGTGTGGGGGCTGTTTGAAACAAGATGGCTTTCTAGGAATTTTAATGGGACAATTAAGCTTCCCCTCCAACACAAAGCCAATCCTAATTCTCCCACAGATTAAGCCTTTATTCAATCATTTTGTGCTATACCATATTTCCGCCAAATATTTATATTTTTCAGGAAACTGGCCCCATAACACCCCAATGGCTGTGCTCTGCCCATAATCTGGCTTCTTCCTCTTTTTCTTCTTCATTACCTTCTTTCTAGTTCCTTCTTTATTTGACAGGCTGGCCTATAGCACTTTGCAAGCAATAGGGGCAAAGCCGCTGGCGTTCCATGGAGCAGAAGTCACTGGCATTTTATGAGCCTGCCAGCAGCCAGACATGCATCAAGCCGGCTCGCTGTGGTCTCTGCAGGGTCTCCGCTGAGCACAGGCTCGCAGAAACAAAGCTCTTCATGGGCTGAGGCATCCCAGCTGTTCCATTACCACTAATGAGCCAGTTTAATAGGGTCTTTTTTTAAAAAAAAAAAACCAGTTATTATCAGTCACACTGCAATGCATCTATGCCAATACATTGAAGTGTTACATTTGCTTTGCAGAAAAGAAATGGGGGGGGGGGGTTTAAAGCATGGCAAAGATGGCTGGAGGGCCAGTCATCAGAAAAGATGGGCCCATAGAAGGTTCATTTATCAGCAAACACACTTCCAGGCTTCCTGTTTTATATCCAACAGTAAACCACCACACAGGAAGTGACTTTACTCCTGCCCCTTTATTTTATTCTGTCTCCATTATTTCTCTCTCAACGAAACCAATTATCTTATCAATTTGGCTGTACCCCATGTAGCAGATGCCAACAGCATTCTTGGAATTTCACTGCAGAAATAACATGCTTGCTGGCTTTCGACTGTGTGAAGGATTCCAACACACACAAAGAGAGGCTGGGTGACACGCTAGAGAGATAATTACGGATCTCAAGGTGTCTGTGAAGTCTTTATATTCAGCAACAACATTCCTGTTCTATACTCTTGAGAACTGTTTTCCATTTGGCTCCCCTGGGCATCAGCTGTGGATGCCCTCTATCTGGGGCACTCTCTGACATCCCAGGGTGCTTGTTCAACGACTAACGAGCACCTGTTAAAGTGATGTGGGCTGGCTGTGTACTCCAGGACACACCAAAAGAGAGTTACTGCTCCATTACTGGAGTTCCTCCAGAATACACAATTATAGCACTATCATTCCAGTTTAACTGCTCTGGTAACATCCTGTGGGCATCCCAGTTAAGAGAAGGGTGTTTAGGATTCACAGCCAGGAGGTTTAGGGACTCTGGAAACTACAAATCCCATGATTCCATAGGATGTTGACATGGCAGATGAAGTGGAATCTTAGCGCTGTAATTGTGTTGTGTGAAAAGGTCTCTGCCCTCGTGTTTAGAGCCCTCAGAAGCAAGATGACATGAACCAAGAGCTGGCATGCAAAAATCTTCCTTGAGAGGAGATGAAATGAGGGATGGGAAAGCTTTTCCTTCTTAATTTTTAAAGGACAGGCTAAGAGATGTATGAGAAGAGCCAGTGAGAAAACATGGCAGCTTTAAACCCAAGATGTTCTTGGAGAAGACTGATGGTGATGGGCAAAGGGTGTAAAAGGAAGCTTCACCACCATGAATCTTCCCACCGATGGAAGCTTTCAAGCAACTCTGTGGCATCCCCAGCAAACAGCTACAAAAAAGCACTTTGCTATTACAGCCACAATCCAAGGAAGGGATGGGCCACTGGGGGAGAGAATTGTAGTCAGGGTTTTCAAGCAGGCTTCCCTGAAGTCACTCCCCGACTGCTGAAGAAACACGTTCCACTCTTCTATGCATGCACCGTATCTCGGTCTCAAACCAACACAGAAGACAAACAAAATTCTCTGAGTTTGTTTTACCCACGTGTGATCCACTATCTTTGTACTCCTGGCACGAAAGGGTGGTCACAATATCAGAAAACCTTACTTGCAACCAGAAGAGTCTGAACTGTACAAAACTTATTTGATCTCTGTAGGACTGCTGAAACTACTGGTATTGATACAATAAAATTAGTAGCTCCTGTGATTATATCAGAATTTAGTACTGTCTTGCTTTATTTCTGTGTTGCTGCAACTACCTGTTAGGCAGAGGGATGATTCATAAATGTATTGAATAAAGAAACAAGAAATGAAGTATGAAAGAAATTTTGGGGAAATTATCACAACAGCACTAAGGCCCCAGTGGATTTGACTCTAAAAAGTCAACCTGTCACTCTTAAGGTCTTTCTCTCATTAGCTGAAGCTCACTCCATTCCTCTCCTCATGGAGACTGGAGTGATGAATTATCAAGGTGGTTACACTGTGGATGGCACCAATCTTGGAATGTTCCCCCACCCCAGAGAGCAACTCTCCTTATAACACAACCGCCCGAGTCCCACCCTCACTCTCACCCTTTTAGAGCTGAGTAAAAATGAGTGTTTTACTCTCCAGTCCTTTCCCCTGGAAATCAACAACACCCCCAATCAGAAAACAGGCTCCCACCTGGTCCAGGACAATGATTTCATCTGCATCAACCACCGTTGACAATCTGTGTGCAATGAAGATGGATGTTCTATTTCTCACCATGTCTTTCATGGCATTCAAGATGTTCTGTAAGATTAAAGGTATGTGTCAGATAGACCATCTTAAGCCTCCTCAGGAAAGATGTCAAATAAAAATAATTTCATCACTTGGTAACAAGGTTGTTAGCAGTTCCAAAGTCACAGAATTAAGAAAGCACAAGAATTTGGGTGCTGCTCATTGTATGAGAACCTCCAAGACTACCTTGCCAGCAAGGTAGAGAGCTCTTTTCTAGGCTTTCAAAATCTAGCTTCTAAATGGGAGAAACATGGATGTGTAGACAGTGCTTTGCCTTTTGCTTCCTCTACAAATGCAATCCCTTTAAAACTGCAGTCAAATACCTTTGCTTTCTCTTAAATGCAACCCACTCTTCTGACTGCCTGGTGCACGCTTTGGGAGAAAGGTGTCATTTTTTTTCAACTAGCTGCTTTTAAAGTGCAGCTGTGTTGTGTAAACATTCAGCTTCGTTTGACAACCTTGTAATAAACGTACCAAAATGAAAAGCAAGGAATAAGTAGAATGTTCGTGAGAAATCCACGCTACAGTTTGGGAACAGAATCCAAGAAGTTCTTCTCAAGAGGTACATCTTTATCTTTCTAGATGGACCTTGCACCTCAATCTTCTGTCAACAAGGGGGCAATCTCATGATTGGAGGTTAACCAAAGAGAGTTGTGTGCAAGAGACAAGGAGACTGGTTTAGGAAGTTATTGGTGGTGCTGAGATTTCTGTATTAACCACTATGAAGTCTGATGTGGTTGCTATAGTAATGTCATGACATCTGTGTCAAAACATCCTGATAATTTATAGCCCTACCTGCGAATTTAAATGGAGCCCAGGCCAGAGGGCAAGACACACCTGACTCACACCATAGTAAAGATGCCCCACAATGAGCCAAAAGGTCCAGCAACTCACATGTATGGAAAAGTAATTTAATAGGATCCATTTTTATGAATGTCAAGTGGCAATCAACTGCTTGAAATTAAGGTCCACCCCTCACAGTGAGGAAGTTAGACAGTTCCAGCAGCTCGCTATGATACAGGACACTGTGACAAAACATGCTCCAATTAACACTCTTGTTATTTCTGCATCCAACTCTAGAAGGCCAGGCTTCTCTCATGTTCGGTAAGACAAAGCAGGAACAGTATGCCGTAGCTTCATTTACCTCTTCTGTAATTGAATCCAAAGATGAAGTAGCTTCGTCATAGAGAATAACAGAAGGATTCTTCAAGATGGCTCGGGCTATCGCGATTCTCTGTTTTTCTCCTCCTACAGAGCAAAGGATGAAACAAGCACAACGTAGGTATTTTTGCCTGAATGCTCCTCTGAAAGCAGGGCTAGGATGTGAGGACTAGACTCGAGACTTGCCCATTTTCTTCTCCTACCAAGTGAAATAATCTTTGCTCCATTTAGTGAGCTGGTTCTCTGCTGCCTGGAAGATGAGTTTTATAGCCCGTTAGTATCATGGCCAAATATTAACAGTTGTCCGGTGGCATGAAAGATTTAACTTGCATTAGGGACTCTGTTGAACATTTTTTGCATTCACTTTGTAGTTTGAGGCTGGAAAGAGATATGAAAGCTGGGGACAGACTGAGGGAGTGATATTTTCCTCAGTTGCTAATGGCCTCCATAGTTCTCCTAACTACCAGCGGAGGTGGGGGGGGGATGGGTCTCATTTTGGACTTTGATTTTCCTTCTTGGCTTCTGCATTATGTAACCTTTGGGAGTCCATCTTCCATTTCCCCAGGCTGGGGAGCAGCAGCAACCCTGACTCTACACAGGACCTACTTTTACTGCCTATGTTCAAACAGATTTTCCAAGGATCAGCTGAGCCAGTTTAGTATATCTAACACATCAAAGTCCCACAGAAGCTATGGTCCACATGGGGTGGAACAACCTCAAGCAGAAACGGTAGAGGCCAGAAGAGCACCTGCTGTCCCACATGTTCCCATTTACAATTCGAAGCATAAAGTAACCCCAGAAAGAACCTGGGGTGCCACTGCACCCAAGCACTGTTGCCTCCCCGTTATATCAAGGTCACCATCGGGCCAGTTCTTCTGTTCCCCCTTCAGACAGAATTATCTCCACCAGACGTGCAAGCTTGCTTTTAGAAATTTAAAAATCCATTTCAGATTTTGGAGGCAATGCAAGTAATTAATGGTTATATATGCATCTTCCTTCCTGCATCACATTCCAAAGATTTGACCAGGCTTCTGTTTAATACCTTCATATTCTTGGTGATGTACACTCTTAACTAACAGAGACTTGTTTTAGCAAACCGCTTTAGGAGGATAATAAACTCATTTTACTTTGAGCCTTAAGTGGCCGTGAGGAAGCTGAGCAATGAACAGAAACTGAACTATTCACCCAAGATGTGATTTCTGCTGCCTCTCTCCCTCTGTAAACAGCCCTGTCTGAAGTGTGCTGCATTTGCTACTGCCAGCATTGGGGGGGGGGAGGATACAGTGACTCCAAAATGAACAGCCCTTTCATGATGCCCTGCTGTGCCCATTTCAAAGTCCCAGCATATCGTCTGCAGGGGGGAGAATTAAACAAGAGAAGCTATTCTGCAACCTGTACAGCTAAGGGAGATACCAGCACCCTGGTCCATACTATGTGTGCTTTAAGCACACAAGTGCAAGAACTGCTTCAGGTGTGGCACACATTTAAATTGAACTGGTAGTCCGAACAATATTCGTTTATTTAATTTATATCCTGCCTTTCCCTCAATCCAGGATTCAAGGAGGCTTACAGCCATTTAAAACAAAGTACAGTAGCTGCTTCCCTCACCTGTGATTTCAGTTACCCTCCCACCTCCGTGGTTTCAATGACCTGCAGTCCAAAAATATTAAATGGAAAATTCCACAAATAATTTTTAAGTTTTAAATTGTGCACTGTTCTGAGCAGTAAAATCTTGTGTATGCCGCCAGGGATGTTAATCATCCCTTTGTCCAACATACTCCCATGGGATGATCTTGGGTGCACACTCTCAGCCCTAGAAAACTTCATAATAGGTTTGCCTTAGGGTGGTCATAAGTCAGAAATGACTTGAAGGTACACAACAATGATTAGACTGAGAACAAAATTCTTACCTGAAAAGCTGTACAACCCCCCCCCCCGTATAACTGTGGCCTTTCCCATATGATAAATGCAGCCATATATTTGGCGGCACACACAAGCACAGAAAAACCCTGATTAGCTAAGGTTTCTCAGAACATGAGTGTCTTATGTGGCAGTGCCACTGTGCTTTGGCCAAACTGCTTGCCTATTATGCGCATGCCACAAGTTCCCGCAGTCTCCAACCTTCTGGTTTGCTTTAATCATGCAGAGTCATTATGCCTTCATCAGTACTAACAATGATTAATGTTAACTACATTTCCTTGCCACCACGATTTGTAAAGGCACTTCAAACAAGGGATCAAGAGTGATGCGTACGAAGAAGGGCTTTTAAAAGACAAGTGCTTTCTGTGTTGCAACCCAGCCACATCTGAAGCAACTCTTAAAAAGCTATTTTGCTAGAAACAGAATAACCTCTCATTGTTCTCCCCAAACTACTGTGCAAAGCAGGATTTCTGAATATTTATAATTTCTGCTTCCATGCCTCGGACTACAACAAAAGCATTACAATCCTACAGACAGAACACGCCACGGTCCACCTTCAAATACTCGTGGCTACAATCCTGCAAAATTATTCATGAGCAAACTATCATCAAAATTAACACCCAGACCAAAAAATACAGCTAATCTCAGCCACGGCTAGCTCTGTGGTCTCTAAAAAGATCTCAAAATATTCAATAAGGAAACGAAACACTACTTTTAATTATTACTATAATTAACTCATTTATATCCCGCCATTTTTCCAGTATCAGGACCCAAGGCAGCTTACAAAATTTAAAGTTTTAATTTATGACAGCTTTTGAACTTCCAGTCCTGTGTCCATTAACAGTGGCTACTGTACACAGGTGTGTATGAAATATTCTTTATCTCCATTATAGTGGCCTATTTACTACTTATTGTAAGTTAACATCATCATTAAAAATGCAACATTTAATTAAAGTAAATTGCTAATTTTCGAACTTATTTAGTAGGTGGTCCACTTGACAAAATGCTTGAGAGTTACATGACAGAGAGAGAGAATGGTTGCACCCCCGCTGAGATATCTTATTACCCTTTAAGTTCCACTTCTATCACTAAATCGTCACATTTTAAATGCAGCCAAGCAGGACATTACTAGGATCACAACACCATTCCAACCTTTTAAAGATTTCATTTCCGACATCACTGCCTAATGTACGCTTGTGTTCATTGCATGCCTGTGTAGAGCTACCAATTTATACTCATAACAGATGCATCATGAAAGATTTTAATACATTTGCCAAATCCTTTATAACATTTTGGTATTTTACTCCATGGAGAGCCAGCATGTTATAGTGGTCTGAGTGCAGCTCTAGAATCCAAAGTTCCAATCTCCGCCCAGCCATGGAAACCTGAGTGACCCTGGCAAGCCACACCCTCTCAGCCTCGGAGGAAGGCAAAGACAAAACCTCCTCTGAACAAAGCTTGCCAAGAAAACCTTGTGATAGGTTTGCCTTAGGGTCACTGTAAGTCAGAGACTATTTGAAGGCAAGGCACAGTAACATTTCACTCCGTTCAGCTGTCATTGATCACCCCAACTCTGAATAAATATTTTTGTTAAATGCTCTGGCACACCACACGTTGTTTTTGGGAGGGAAGTGATAAAGAGACACAGTAGGGCTCCCTGCTCCCAACAAAACAGTTCCCCTAAGGGGCTTGTTAATGATCAGCACCAGAATTTCAAGGGCTGCTGGATGACCATTTAATATTAAACCCAGCACTCACCTTAACACTGCTCAGCAAACTGCATTATCAGCAGCTGGTGGGGGGGGGGGAGATCTCAACCGCGCACCAAGCCCGAGGCTAGACAGAAAGAGTGTGAGCATGGAGACAAGCTGCACATTTATTAACTTACCTGACAGCTTCAGACCTCGCTCGCCCACTTGTGTGTTGTACCCATTGGGCATTCTGAGAATAGCATCATGGATGCCGGCCAGCTTTGCCACTGCATAGACTTCTTCTGCAGAGGCACTGATGTTGCCGTACGACAGGTTGTAGAAGATGGTGTTGTGGAAGAGAACGGGATCCTAGGATACAGGCAAAGCATAGCAATGTCACTTATAAATAATGTGAAGCGCTGCCTGGCAATTTAGAAGGTTGTGGAGCTTTGTGTGTGTGTGCGTGCGTTTTTCTAAATGGAAAGTCCACAGCAAATTGTGTAGAATCTTCCACTAAGTCCCTTCAGGCAACAGTGCTTTCAAGACATTTTAATGAGAAGGTTATGGACACAGCCAGAATAATCCTTCTCTGTGTAAGCAGAAGAGTGTGTGCACGCGTGTGTGTGTGTGTGCATGGAGCGGAAGAGGAGATGGTTTCTGTTATTTTTAGTATAAATAAGAATGATTACATAACTTAAAACCCAGCACTGAAAACCCAGGATAGCCTCATTCACATTCTGAAACTGCTTAATTGCCATTATCACAAACTATGACATTCTGCACTTGTGTGACTGTTCTCATACGATAATCAGAGAACTCAAGACAATAAACAAAACATAAAGTGTGGAATCACATTAACACCCCAAATAGAAAGTAAGATAAATACAACATACAATACAAACTAAAAGCAGAACACAAAGCAACTGGGGAAGGCTGGGGTGTGTGTGTGTTTTATTGGTCCCCCAGGAGACCTTGGAGGACCACACCCATCTCTAGAAAAGAAATTTAAAAAAAAGTTTTCAAAGACTCCCCGAGGCCCTCTGGGCGCATGGAGGTCATTTTCATCATATTTTGAAGGCCCCTCAGGCCATTTTTGGCCCAATAGAGGCCTTTTTTAAGCACAGGAAGTAACCAAAAGTGACATCTGGATTTAAGAAATGGCCCAGGAGCCCAAAGTATGGCAAAATGTTTCCCAACTTCCCTAGAGGGCATTTTGGGGCAAAACATTTTTCTGACAGAAACATTTTTGACCCCTTGGGACCATAAAAACGACCTGGGGCCCACATGCATTCCATGGGCTATACTTGGCCCACCCGGTCCTGAATCATTCCGGGAAACCTGGGAAGGGCTGGTGAGGCCCCCAGAGGGTCCACTTCAGAGAAAAACAGACCCAGACAGACCCTCTGTGGGCACCCACAGATCAAATCAATGGAGTGGGTTCTAGAGGTGAGTTCTTGTCCACTTGCCAACTCGTTTTGGCCCTTCCTTGATCCAGCCCTCTTCCCAGTAGCTTCATTGCCCTAGTTTTCCAACCACCACTTGCACCAGACTTTGACAACCCCCTCTCTCTTCCACAAACAGGCGAGAGGCCATACCTGAGGTACAACTCCTATGGCCTTCCTGAGGCTCTCCAAACTGACGTTTTGTATGTTCTGGCCAGAGACATAAATTTTACCTTGCTGAGGTTCAAAGAAACGGAATAATAATCTTACTATTGTGCTTTTCCTTAAGAAAAAGAAAGAAAGAAAGAGACACACAAAATTAGAACCAGAATGACTGGCTTGGCAGCTAGAACAGAATCATCCCCACTTTGAAGAAAATGAAATCAATCAATGATGCAGAATTTTGCACATCCGTTTTACCCACCCTGACCCACTGCCTCCTACAATGGCCACTTTTCTTCCTGCGGGGACTTCAAAAGAAACGCCATTGAGGACTTTCTGCCCCTCAAGGTATTCAAAATGCACGTTATCAAAGGCGATGGTAGCCGTCTGTGGCGTGATCTGCAGGGCTGGAGCCAGCTCTTTATCCTATTAAAAGAAGAGTGCTGCTTTACACACTGCCCAGAAAGGTGTTTCATAGAGCTTAACAAGCTAAACAATTGATCTGATTTCAAAATGGGGTACAGACAAATGCTGCAGCCTGAAGGAGTTAGGGAACTAGCACTTTCCGAACCACACCAATAAGTCTCTTCCTCTTTCTCTCTCTCACTCTAAAGCTCAAGAATTTCTGGCTTCCAGGCAGAGTTCTGCACAATAAATTCTGCATCATTAATTAAAAATGATAAAATAAGACTTCAATGCACCATGCATACACAAAGTGCAAAGAACGAAAATAACACTATGCCTTTTTCCTTAAAAATAAAAGCTCTTTCAGAAATGCAAGATTAAGTCAAGCTTTGGCACTAAGCACTCTCAGGGCGGAACAAAGCCACATCTCTCACATTTAGCTTTTCTCTTTTTTGTTTGTGGGGGGAGCAATTAGTTATCAGATGAAGCAAGAATTCTACCCCAAGATGACCTCATTCGTTCTAACACATTGGGCAGTTTTTTAAAAAAGCACTGATTGGCTAATACTCACTTTAATTTTTGTGTCTACATTAAGCAGTGTAAATAAAGTGTTCATGTCGATGAGGGCTTGCCTCGTCTCCCTATACACAGTTCCCAGGAAGTTAAGGGGCAAAGAAAGTTGGAATAACAGTCCATTCACCATCACCAGGTCGCCAACTGTTAGGTTACCTTAAAGGTTAAAAAAAAAAAGAAAAAAGGAAGAATTGGAAACTGCCTACTTGCCAGCAGTTTAGCTCTGCTCTTCAACATAAGCTGCAGCAAATTCAGAAACAAGCTGTCATTATCCCAGTTCAATTCTACGTTCAACGAGCATTTGTAGCTTAAAAATAAAGCCAGCTGGTAAACATCCTTTTCAGTTCGCTTGAGGGAGGTATATGAAAAGAGGAATTAGGAAAATAAATGGTGAGCAAAGGGTGGGAGGAGTTGCAAAAAGTGTCCAATGAAAAGAAATGGATATTTTTGGATACTGCAGTTTCTCAGTTGCTTTATGGTTGCAACGTAAAGGTTGTCTTTGCTCAAGACACAAATAACATGTCACAGCCAAGAAGCAGCTCTTCTTTAGAAAGCCATGCTGTGCTACCTCTCCTGTTTAATCTAATGCTAGCAGCCATCTGGGTGAGCCACCCACAAGGCTCCCAAGACCAGTAGCAGGGTCCGGGATCCCCATTCTTCAGTGCCATGTCAGAGAGGTAGTACATTATTGTTGTTCCTTGAACTTGTTGGGGGAAAAAATTTACTTTCTCATGCCTGAATCCTACTGGTGAGCCCCAACTGCTGTAGATTTACTGAATCAACTGCTGAATGCTGAGTCAACATATAAGCAACTCCTACTGATTTGTTTTTCTACTCTAGTTGAGACTGTCAAGAGGACCCACGGCATTGCATTACTTTTTGCATTGCTCCTTATTCTTCTGATACTCTTTTGAGAGAGTAATTCTTAGGTGTGATAAGAAAGTGACATAAATCCCCCCGCCCTTAAAAAGCAATGCCTTACTTGCTAACACCCATAATGTCATTCTTCCACATTTTCACTGGTTTGAAATCAACTCTGTTGCACTGCTGTTACGCAAAGTAAGTAATGAGTTACAGTTAACTGTGTGGCTTATAACTCATTACCTCAAAACTCTGGCCAATTCTGCCCTTGTCTCAGAGGATCCCCGCAACAGGACACTGACAGAACTGCTCAAGAATCAAAGTCAAGTCCTTCAGAAGAAACATACTCAGCAAAGAACCTCAAAATGGGAGGCAGATGTTTCCAAAGAAAGAAATGTTGAAATATCCAATCATTTCAGTGGACCACTTGCTACCATTACACATGTCAGGGTTTCCATTTAGTCCTTTTCTGTATTTTTACCCAAACGTGCATGCAACTGTTACAAAAACCTGCTAGGTTAAGACATGTATGTGTTACCTGCAATAATTCCCTGGCTGGCCAGTACCATGGCGGTTGTTAAACCAATGCTGAATATAGCGTTTTGTCCAAAGTTAAGCAGAGCTAATGTTGAGGTAGTCTTCAGTGAAGCGTTTTCGTATGTCTTCAAAAACCCATCATATCTTTGGGCTTCATATTTTTCATTATTGAAATACTAGCAAAAAGAGGAACACAAGAGTTGCATCCTTCCAAGCATACTGGGTGAATTATAAAGCAACACTACTTGATACACTGATTATTTAAATACCTTTTTGGGTAATCCACATGGCCAGCAGAGTGGGCATTCAAAATGGCCGCCAATTCCTTTGAATAGGAATTCAAAATGGATGTGCCCAAATACAGAGAAATGCATCTTTTATACAGGTGCAAAATAGCAAGTTCATGCAAATAAGAAATAAATGTAGCTTCTTTGGACATACTTTGCTTACAAGGAGCCATTTTACTCAAAGAGAATTCATAAATGGGTAGAGAGGGAAATATGTGGCGCCAGCGTTATGTAAAAATTTTAAAAAATTACTTAAGCAAGGGCTCGTTATGGAACTTATTATCATGAGAATGGAGCAAATGCAAGTTCCCTTTGAGTAAAGGGGAGGAAGACATTAATGGATAATAAAGTCTATACGAGTTAATGACAATATGAAGAGTTAAAAATGTTAATGGCTCACCTTCACAGTTTCATAATTCAGCAGTGAGTCGATTGCAGCATTACCTGCATCATTATCTGCTTTGTTCATTTCTATCCTAAATTTAGTCCTGTAAGACAAAAGATTTGCATATAGAGTTCCTCTCACTGCAGCCCCACAAATCAGTTAATTCCAATTAGTTAGTGCAACTGCCTTACCTCCACTGTGTAACCCCTACTGTGAACGCCGTGTATGTACCTAGCGTCCCCAAGGTTATTAGTGCAAAGGGTGCGCCACACTTGTAATACTGAAGGAAACAAAGAGAGAGAAGAGAGAGAGAGGGTGACAATGAAGTAACAGTACTCTGAGATTTAACATTCTGGTCAGTATCAGTGGAAACATAAGTATTCAGACAAGACATACAAGAGAAACAATCTTCTGCAAGACGCATGGAAATGCAGGCAACAACTACAACCCTGCTCCCAGATACAACACCCTTTCCAGCTCCTCCACAACCAAGTCACACACAGTTTGCACACCTGAGCTGCTCCATGATAAAAGTGGTGAGAGAGGTATGCATGTGCAACGGAACACATAGGCAGACACATTTCCCCCCTGGAATCCATGGAAAAGATGTCCTAGGTAGGCAAGCACCAAAGGAATAAGGAGTTCCATGGATGGAAGAGATTCATGTGGTGGATCTCATAACAGCCTGGAAATACATTCTAATTATTCCGCCTGCAGTCAGCTTACATCTTCGCTGTGGCTGCTGCGGCAAAACCACTCCCCTGTGACTGGCCCTTGTGCTATGACCTCAGTTTATCAGTGCAGGAATTTTCTATGCCAGCTGCTGGGTGCCTCAATGAAAGGGGTTTTGCAACGATGTGCTCAGGGCTGCCCACACAATCATGACATCTATCCATTACAAACAATGTGGTGTTGCTAGCCACTGTGAACGGGCTGGGCACACAGCCAGGAATTTAAGAAAACTGCTGAGGCAAATCCTGTGCTGATTCTTGTGGGTCTTTTATTCAAACCTTGTTTTCCTGTGTTTTGCCTCTGGTGAAAGAACTAACAGAGACTCTTTGCGTTTTTGATTTGGTACACCATTATTCAGCCCACTTTTTATGGCAGAAGCCAATAAATGTTAAATAGTTATAAGCCCCACTGATTTCAGCGGGGGAAGATCAAAGGATACGACTGACTCTGTAGTCTGCAAGATCCTGACACTGCTTAAACTGGGCTAAGCTCCACTGGCTGGCTTCAAATTCGCTGCCTGACATTTAACAGTAGAATGCATAGAACTGCTGAAATGCATGGACAACGTGAAGGGCAATTATGCATGCAAACTTAAGACCGGGAGGAACTTTGGCCTACTTCAGCACATGGTAAAATCCTCAGTGCTGAGCATCTCTGTGGGTCTGGAGGGAGCCCAGAGTGGAGAACTAACATCTGGTCCAGAGTAAGCCCAACAGCTGTTATTCCCTGACTGATCTGCCAAGACTTCTCTCTTTCCCTTTTTAACAACGTTCCCTTCTGCAAATCATTGCTGAGAAATGGAGGCTGCCAACAAGACACACAGAGTTCAGGTTGTTATGTCCTCAAGGTGCCAGGGTGACCTGCACAGTACCTGAACTGGAGCTGTGCAGAGTTCAGTTGTACTGGCAGGCACATTTGGAACTGCCAAAACAAAATCTTTGTTCTGAACTAGTTTAGATTAGGAATGGATGTAGAACACAGTAACCACCCCCAAGGTGAGCTCCCTACAGTCGATCCACTGTTTTGCTTATGGTGCACCCTCCTGTCCATTTATCTTGCCAGAGCAACATTCAAACGACCAACCACACTACTGCTCTGATTGTCAGAGCCACACAGATCCACATAGACTGTTAATACCAGTATAACTGAGCCAATTTTCACTGCGCTGGACTTACTAAAATTCCACTAACGAGCGCGACTTCAAACAAGGTGGGACCCAGATTGAATACTAAAGCGCTGAGAACAAAGCTGATCCCTCTCGTCCCTCTGTCAATGGCTTTGGATAACGCGCCAGTCTGCCTGTTCAGATGGAAACTCAAGTCCAGGTTATGCAGGTGAAGAAAGACATTCCTGGCTATCCTTCTGATGGAACTTTGGGCCACCTTTCCAAAGACAGCGTTTCTAGCCTCGTTAAATAAAGCCGAGCCAGCTCGTGAGATGCCATCTGGTGAAGAAAAAGAAAAAGATGGATGTGGGGTTTTAAAAACCTAAGATCCTACATCATGCTAGGGGAACGCATTCTTGGGAGGCAGGGGAGCAGGCTCCCCCTTGCTCCAGTGCCCAATGACAGCTGGAGTGGGGGCTGCCAGGCACAGATCTCTCTCCTTGGCCAGCGATCAGCTGGGGGATGCACCCAGGCTTGTTATCCCACTGCTCTCGAGCAAGGAGGAAAAGAGCAGCCTCTGAGTCAGGGGATTTGTCAAAGGAGGCTTCGAGGAAGAAGGTACAGGGTACCTCCTTGCACAAACTTCAAGGAAGTACATACACGGGCATAATAACCAATCATATCTGCATTCGACACTGAAGGCTGCCAGGCCACGGTGATCTTAACACCTAAGCATTTCACATATCTGTCAGGTGTGCATTATTAGACTGATAGTACATATATATATATATATAATAAATATATATATATAGTGCATACATATATTTTAAACTCAGGCTTTGTTTGCAGACTTTTTAAAAAACCCACTAAGAACAATCTTTTATTACAGAAGATTATTGCTATAATTATTTTTGACCATAAGTGATGGTAGAATAGAACTAAACACACACACACACACATACACACACAAGAAATGCTAAGCCTGGATGTCAACAAAAAGGGGGAAAGGGCGCTGCGTAATATGCGTCCCAGATGCTCAGAAGCGTTCAGCAACGAAAGGTCATGGGTGTTGATGTTCCAAAATCTTCCCAAAGAAAGTCAGCACCTGTCAACAGATTAAAGAATCACACTTACATCCAATCAGAACAGCTGTTGCCATGGTTGCGACTGTGTTTGGTGCATCACTCAGGTTCAGAACGTTTCCAGACATCTGGTTGAGGTTGTCTACTGCATATTTAAACATGAAGGGAACCACTATATTCATAGCCTAAAAAGCACAAAACACAGCAATTATGCAAGATGTGCTAAAATGCTTATTTATAAAGGATAAATATTTCCCCTGAATTAGCGGCAATTATGATATTTTGCTATTAGCTACTTAGCGGGATGGTACTACAGATTGCAGGGGTAATGGGCACTGCGGTAAGAGGTCTGCCCTCGCCAAACTGAAGCACTAGCTTCCCACTGGTTCTTCATAAAAATCTGTTTTTGCCTCAACAAAACAGTTCATTGAGAATGTGCTTCAGTTCATTTTGGAGGCTCATTAAAGTGATGGTAAGACTGGGAGACACAGAGTAGAAAGGCTCAACACAGCATGTATTTATAGTGCCGTTAAATTATGAACAGTCACTGGAGATCGTTCAGAGCACTTCAGCTGGAAATATTTATAGAACAGAAGGCAGAAGCCCCTTTTTGACTAACTGACACTGGCTGGGATGGACAGGGATCCAGGACACACAGCAGGATGGAGAGCACCAAGTACCTTGCCCGTGTCCTTGAGTGAAAACAATTGAAATCTACCCAAGAAAATGGGACAGCAGGAGGAGGAGGAGGAGGAGGAAGAGAATGCTCCCAAAAATCTTGAGCTTAAAGCAGAGGCCGAGTTGGAACTATCTGAACATCCCATTAGGCAGTGCCCAGTGCATAAAACACATCAACCCAGTCCCATGAAAATAATACCTACGAGCAATGGTATTTCATAGTTTTGGAAAGACTCGTGCACAAACAAATGAATGCTTGCCGCTTATTAAAAACGTCATAAGTAACCACCCTGTCCAAACTAGCAATCTGGTCATCTGGTGGCTGCCTTCATGCATAGAGATCAATATTACTATACTTCTGTCTCCCAGCATCCATAATTTGCCTGGTGATCTAGGGCCATGGTGCCATTTGGCCAACTGCTGGCTTTGGCTGAAAGAGCTAACTGTACCATCAACATGATCCACAACAGACAGCACAAGTAACTTCAGTGTTTGAAGACCAACTTCATAACCTCATTTGTCAAGCCATGAATTCATTCCTCAAGCTTTACAAGCATCTGCCGCTTGAGCTAGTGGTTTGTGGGATGTCACAAGTGGGGTGCCATGACTGAGAAGGCCCTCTCCCACGTCCTGAGGGTATTGACCTCACTGGAGAGACATGCAGGAGGGCCCCCTCAGCAGGCCTTAATCCTTGGGCAGGCACATATAGGGACAGGCACTAACATCAAGTATCCCAGTCTCAAAATGCTTAGAGCTTTAAATGTCATCATAATGCAGACTGGAAATATATGGGTCTTGGTGGCCAGGGCAGTTTACACAATCTACTAAATAAATACATCTACTAAATAAGCACCTATGTGGTACCTGTCCCCACCTCCAGCCTGATCCACCTTTGGTGTTGTAAAGTTCCAGAGCCAGAAATTAAAACTTCCAGATCCAAGCATCATTTTAACATCAGGAAAAAGGATGGAAGATGGAGCTGGGCTTTGTTAGCAGACCTGAGTCCTCTGGGAGAGAGGGCTAACTCCTCCCCAGCACTGTCTCCTGGAAGCTTACACACAATATCTTTGTCGCTTTGCACCCAATTTGGCCGCCTGGGTGCCTCACCTCTCTCTCTGCTTCAGCTGAATTCCAAGCTGTGCCCTGAGGCAATTCCCTGTATCAGAATAATGCAAAAATCCCTGAAGATTTTGTACACTTAAAGATTCTACAACTGCAAATCACTGTCAGTTAAAAGATACAAACAACAAACAGGTTGTTGTGGATGAAAAATAACTTCAGACCCACATCTCGAAGGAATCGAGAGCATGTTAAATAGATTTTAAGGCTTTAAGGAAATATACTGCTCTGGAATCTTAATTTCCAAATATGCTCTTCAGATAAACAAAAACACAAGTTGGCCAACTCCCTTTGGTGTGACTTGCTTAGAAACTCAATTTCCAGCCCTATTTTTATTTTTAATGAGGCACACTGCCACTCCATCTGTGTAACATTGTAATGACCACCATTTAGTGGGCATAAAACAGGTTTCCCTAGGAGATCCTCCTCCATATAAATGCATTTATTGTAATGCAGATTGCCCTGATTTGCTGCAGATTTCTGCAAGTCCCTCTGCAGCCATTTTACTTTTCAAAAGCAGGCTACGCTGTATGATTTAAACCACACTTTAGAATAGCTGCAGTTCTGTTTCTAAAGTTAAGAAGGCTGTAGCCTCTTCAAACCCCCATCTCAACATGCAATTAAATTAATTGGCACCACTACAGTTTTGCAAGAGAACTTCCCCTCTCTCCAACACTGCCCTCCCTCTAAAAGTGCTTAAAGGAAATTTAAAGCTGGTTTTTCTTGCTCCCAGAGGGTAAACTATGAATGAGGCATTGTAGTATTTGCCGTAAATCTGCAACCAGTTTGGGTTGCCACCATTTTTTTTCTCCTGTTGTTATGTGCCTTCAGTTAAGAAGAGATTTGCCCTTGGCTTCCTGTGAGGGTGCTGAGAGAATGTGACCTGCTCAGGTTAATGCACAGGCCATTGCCGCACTACACTCCTATAGCACGATTATTCCATTTTCAACATCCTATGGAATCCTGGGGTTTGTAGTTTCACTGCAAACCCCAAGATTCCATAGGATGTTGAAAGTGGAATAATTGCGCTATAAGAGTGTAGTGTGGAAAGATGCACAGGTTTCTGTGGCTAAGCATGGACCTGAAACCTGGCTTCCCAGCGTCACGGGCTGACACTCACACTGCTACCCCATATTGGCTCAACTTTCTGGATAAGAATTATTATCCAGAAGAAATTTGTCACCCCTGCCTTCCTCTTGGGCTGAGTGTAACTTGCCCAAGGGTCATCCTCTGAATTTTCACAGCTAAGGAAGAATTGGAACTGTGTTCTCCCAGAGTCCCAGTTTAACACTCAATCCATGATGGCTCTTTAAAAAAAGTGTGTGTGTGTGTGTGGGGGTTCCGGGCAAGATTTCTTCAGCCGAGTTTGCCACTGCTGCCTTTCTCTGAGGCTGACAAGGTTGTGACTTCTGTGGCTTATCTCCCAGAGTCCTCGTCCAATGTGCAAGCCACAACACCACGTTGGCTCTTCTGTTTTTTCTACCCTGTTCAAATCATCTAAGACATTGCAGTTCTGCTGCATCCCACTCTGGCTGGCGTTCAGATCCCCTCCATTCGACCACAGACACCCACGGGAGGGGGCCTTGGGCAAATCACACTCTCTGGCCCTCAGAGGAAGGCAATGGCAAAACTTCTTCGGGGGGGGAATTGCCAAGAAAACCCTGTGATGAGGGTCGCCATGAGCCGGAATTGATGAGAAGGCACAGCAACAAACTTAAGCAGAATACAGAGAAAAAAGAGAGAATAGCTTCAACCCACCCTGTGTAGGCTGGGATTACACACAAAAGCTCTCGGATACTCTGAAGCACAGCCAGCTGGAAAAATCCAGCCCTGGCTACACCCAGGGAGTCTTGCTGGGGCTGCTACTGCCAGACTGCACCGGGCATGACCTGCGTTGCTGGAATACCGGAAGGGAAAAGGAAGGCCATTTCCACAATTTCCTTCTCATCTGCTGTTTCAGAGGCAGCAGTGAAAGGCTAACGATTCTGCACTGAGAACACTGAAGTGTTAAATACTGTTTCTCAAGCATTACTTTGAGAACAGTCCATGCTCTGAAGTGAAAAAGAACACACGTATTATTCTGCTACGGTTTCCTAAAAGGAGCATTCACCAGAAGCATGTAGGACTCCTCCAGAATACATGAACTTCAGAAATTCTTTATGTACAACTCTCAAAGTGTAGGGATTTTCACTTTCTGATTGTTCCAACTTAACATATATACTTAAACACACACATTCTCTCCATAGCAGCCTCTCAAGTCTTCACAGGAGACAGACAGGTTTCTCTCAATACAGCAAGCCACTAGCAAATGTGTGGAGACCAGGCTTTTAAGGGGTTTTTTTTGTACCAAACAAAAAAATTGGTACAAATTTGGGCTGTCTGAAGATGGGGGACGGCAATGATGGGGAAGGGGGACAGAGGGGAAAAAAATTATTGATTGCAAGTTTTAGATTCATTTATTTTATATCTCATCTTTCACCCAGTATGAAATCCAAAAGTGACTCACAATGTAAATTAACGCCAAATACAGTAAAAAGAAAAAAAATAGTACAAAAGTTCTTTTAAAAACCCAACTAAAAAAACATATTAAAAACATTATGTTAAAAAAGAGTAAAAAACAGCAATAATGAAAAAAAAATACAGCACACCTCACCTAAAAGATCTTCTGCAACAGTTAGTTAACAGTCAAAGGCCTGGGAAAACAAAAAGGTTTTCACCTGCTGGTGGAAAGAGAGCAGAGAAGGGGCCAGGCAAACCTCTTGTGGGAGGGAATTCCACAGCCTGGGAGCAGCCACCAAGAAGGTCCTCTCCCTGACAACCTTAAACCTTGAGCAGGCTCATATCAGGAGGTACAGCCTTTCATTTAGTTTGGACCTGAGCCATGCAGGGCTTTATATGTCAAAACCAGATCTCTGAATTGTGCCTGACTGCTTCCTACTTCCAGTCTGCATCTCTTCTATGAAGACTGAGAGGCTTCTTTAGAGAAAACAGGTCTGTGTCCTTGCATGTGTTTATTTACATCAGTGAAGACGGGGGGGGGGGGACCAGAAACCGAAAATACTTGTGAAAATACACATGCTCTTCCTGGATGTAAGTCACTGGCTTTTTCCACTACCCATTATTAAAATCTTTTAGTAAGCAGCAGAATAAAGTCAGGAATGACAGATTAGTGGGAACAGCTGGCTAAGGATCTTCACTAAGGTTTTAAAAGCTCAGTGTCTTAAGACTTGCTATGAGTTTGCAAAAAGCTTTTTAAAAAGTAACTGCAATTATAGCTTCTTTGCAATGATGTTGCAGTGGCAGACAGAGAAAATGCTAGTGTGGTTGCAAAGGCAGACTGGGAAGGAAGGCAAAAAAAAAAAAAGGCTTAAATTTCTCCTCTGTTGGGAGGTAAGCTCAGCATGCCTCCATGGGCCGATGCTGTTCCCAATCCATATAACTTGGGTTAAGGGATGAGGTCCAACTGACCTTAAACACAGCGTTATTGACTAAGACGTCCCATTGACTTTAAAGCAGCTGCTGCTGAAGTGTGGTGAAGGATTGTATTGACATGAGAGGGAGGCTTTTTTTTTTAAATAAAAGACCTCCCAGCAGAAGTCACTTTGTTCCAAAAAAAAAAAAAGGCTTCTCCAGAATCTATATTAGTTTTGGGGAGGGGGAGGGTATACAGAGGAAATGCTTCCTACCATTCCCTAGAAAGCATTCTGTAACACTTTTTTTTTTAAATTGCAAAATGTTTTTTGAACCTCGGGTGGCTCAGAGAGCCTCCACACCCCCTAGACAGCATTTTAATATACAGAATCAAAGAGTTGGAAGAGGCCCGAGGGATCACCCAGTCCAGCTCCATCCTGCCACGCAGGAAGACACAATCAAAGCCCTCCTCATGGACAGCCACTCAGATTCTTTTTAAAAACCTCCAAAGAAGGAGACTCCACCACAATCCATTGAGGCAGTAGCATATTCCACAGCTCTTACTCTCAGGATGTTCTTCCTATCCTAAGGTTTAGGTGGAAACTCTTTTCCTGTAGTTTGAATCCATTGCTCTGTGTCCTAGTCTCTGAAGCAGCAGAAAACAATCTTGCTCCATCTTTATCATTGGCATCCTTTCAAATACTTAAACATGGCTATCATGTCAGCTCCTCACCTTCTCTTCTCCAGGCTAAACACCCCAACCACCCTAAACCACACCTCATAAAGCTTCATGGTTTCCTTTTTGCAGCAAATCCATATTCTTTTTTCAAATTTTGTTTTGAGTTTTGGGGAGCCCTGAGGGCCATGGGCAACCCAAAGACCATACTTCACTCACCCCTGCTCTGCAAGAATGAACTATATGGTTAGCGAAAATACATCATAAAGTAAAAGTAGGTACTTTGTCCCAACATCCACCTGAAAAGAAGCTCTGCTGGAGCAACAGAGGGAGCCATTCGCTTAAGAGCTTCTAGAACAATGGTTCTCAACCTGTGGGTCCCCAGATGTTTGTGGACTTCAGCTCCCAGAAGCCCCAGCCACTATGGTCAATGCTCAGGGCTTCTGGGAGCTGAAGTCCACAAACATCTGGGGACCCACAGGTTGAGAACCACTGTTCTAGAATGAGGGACAGGGTGAATGCCTACCAGTTGAGCAGATGTCAGTATCAGGAGGCGGCTTTAGCAGCTGTGATACAGAATGATGTTGGATCAGTGCTACACATGATAGCTAGGCGTGTGATAGGGAGGTAGATCTGCGGAGTGCTTTGGTTCCCTGGGACACGGCCCTAGCAGTGGCTACAGAAAAAGAGAGCCAGTGCCGGTTTTTCATTAGAAGAACCTCCCTAAGGGTTCACAAGGCTGACTCCAGCTAAATGAGTTTAGATATTGCATTGACATATCCCTTGTTGATTAGGTAGATAAGAAGTACTCAGGAGGCAGGCATATCATCCATTTTAAAGTTCCCCCGGCATTCAGCATGCACGCTTTGCATTTTCAGCCAGCTCCCCTCCCAAATGTAGAAAATTAACAGTCGGGAGCAACACAGATACTGAGAAAGATGTGTCTGGCTCATAAATAATGGATGCTCAGCCCATGAGTAAAAGGCCAAAAAAGACGGCGAACTTGACAGGAGGTGACAGCAGCTCTTATCAACCCTGTGAATTTAATCCAGCTACTACGGATACGTGCGGCTTGATACACAATCAGCTGCAGCGAAGGGCTTAAGCCAATTTAGTCCACCAGTGTCATCCCTGCTTAATTCCAAGTGCTTTGGGAATTAAGTATGCTGTGGACCGGGCTGTCAATGTTGTCAGGAACAGGAAAATGATTTTGAGGACATGGCAATTGCTAGATCAACCTTTCCCAACCTGTGTGTGTGTGTGTGTGTGTGTGCGTGCATGTGCACACACGCCTTCAAGTTGCCTGTTGATTTAGGGTGACCGCATGAACTTAATGGGTTTTTTCTTAGGCAAGGAATACTCAGAGAAGGTTTTGCGGGCCCCTTCCTCTGGCACCCTCCACTCCCACTTTTTCGGTCAGTGACCATGCTGGCGAGAACTGATGGCTCAAAACATGTGGAGAGAAAAATGTTGTGGAATGTTGAATCTGGTGCTGTGTGTGTCCAAAAACTGTACTTTAACATGCACACATATTATTATTCCTGCACAGTGTGTTCTTCTCTTCCTCAGAACTGCTGTATGCCCGTGGTTGAACATATGGCAATATTTTACATTAGGAGAATTTAACTGATAGCTCCTGAATCCTTCCCTCCTAGCTCCCTCCAACTTCTCAACCCAAAGGGAAGAAAATTCCCTCCAGAGGCTGCGGTCCAGTTGCTCAGCCTCTTGGCTACTAGTCTGCGGGATCCAATGGACTCAGCACTGTCCACTATGCTTTTTAACATCTACATGAAGCTGCGGGAGTGGTCACTGGGAGTTCAGGTGTCATCTAATGACACGGAGCTCAAACACTCGTTTCCAAGTGACGCCTTGCTCAGATCTTGCAAACTCAGGGTGGTCCTGGCTTCTGGGATTGAGTTTATCTACCTGTAATGCCATCTTCCTCTTTTTCTACTGCCTTCTACCTTACCAAGCATCATTGTTCTCTCTAACAAGTCATGCTTTCTGCTGATAAGTCCAAAGTACGACAGTCTCTGCTTAGTCATCTTGGCTTCTAGGGAGCGCTCATGCTTGATTTGCTCTGGGACCCATTCATTTGCTTTTGCCAGTCCAGGGTACCCACAGAACTCTCCTCCAGCAGTACCGTGTTTTAAATGAGTGGATTCTCTTCCAATCAGCTTTCTCCACTGGGGCAGATGCAATTCCTCAGTCTGGTTTGTTTTCAGACACAATTCAAAATGTTGGTTATCATCTTTAAAGCTCTAAATGGCTTAGGAATTAGTCCACCAACTGTCCTATGAACTTGCCCACTCACTGTGACCTGCCAAGAGGGCTTTCCTCCTCAGGTCTGGTTGGCAGCTGAGACAGGGATCCTTCCAGCAAAACTGTCTACAGAGGACGGCTTAGGATTGGTGACAGCCTACTGCCATCTTTGAAGGACTTTGTTTTTACAGCAGGTTGGCCTTGCTGCATTGAAATCATTTCACTAATCTGATAGGAGAATGAATTTGGTTTTTTTGAATCTGCTGTACTCATCTTACCTTGACATTTTGCTTGTTTTTGTTATGTTGTTTCTTACAAGCTGCCTGAAGTGATTTTTCTAAAATGGAAAGGTAAAGTATAACGAAATGCTTATCATGGTTGTATTTTTTTAAAAACCGTTGGTCTAGTAGGAACACACTAAGAACCGAAATGCTGCCCATTCCACGTTGCGCACAACATTCTTCTTCAGCAAAATGAAATTGAAAAAGTTGTCTTTTGTAAGTGTTCTATCATCTCCGTGCCTCCTTCTGCAGCCTTCTCCCTCCTTTTGTAAGGAGGCAAATCTGCTGAATGCAGATAAGAGAACGCTTGAGAAAACGCTTGGCTCAACCTGGCTTAGCACTGAAGGTTATTTCTCACCAGCGCAGACTCTCCTTCCAGTAAAATCGTCTCTTCTGGCTGGAATTTCACACAGCTTCAGGTCCATTCCAGGACTCTGCCCCTTGTGCTGTCCTAAGCCATGTATTTAAACTAAAATTTCACTGGCAACTTGTGTGTGTTCCTGTTACACTAGAATAAAAAACAAAAGAAAGCTCCCTAACCAAGTGTGAGAACTAAAAAACATTTGCTCCTCATGTATTACTCTTGATTTTCTGTGAAAGTCCTTCAGAATAATCACTGAAAACAATACAAAGATGTATTAAAAGCAAGCTCCTTCAAAAGATCTGGAAGTAGAGGAAGCCATAGTTTTTGCTTCTTTGTTTATTGTACTGCCTAATCCTAAGAGGTTACAGTAGAATGCACTAAAAAATAGCCAATGGAACATCAAAATATGAAATTAACAAATAATACAAAGGTAAAATCTCCCCGTATCATAATCTAGGTTCATGTTGACATCCATTAGGAAGAACTGCATGGGCAGAAGCCCTCAGTGTATTCCCCAGAAAGATACTTCTAAGTGGAAAATCTTACTGGCACTCAGACAATCATGAAGATCAAGATGGAATGTAAGAAAATGCCATCTTTCAGGATACGCAGACTGCGGCATTTAATGGATTTTAAAGGGGTTTAACAGCTGCCCCAAATCCAACTGAAATACTTTAAGCCAGCCGTCTTTGGTTTTTCATTTCTGGCACTTACTGTGAAAGCTTTGCCCCTCATCTCAACTCTGTGAAACAGCTCTTACCTTTGCACCTGCTAAGAATCCCAGGGATATCGCAACTCGGGCACGCAGGTCAGGCCTATCTTTGGGCCACACGTACGAGAGCATCGCTTTGATGATCTTCCTGCCATCTATTTCTTTCAACTGCAGAGAATAAACATTGTGTTACAGAAGATAACTCAAAGCATATTTTCAGAACTGTGATGGTTGGTGATCTCAGCTCTGAGATTTCTGTCACCTCTAGCTAGCACCAGTGGTTTAAGAAAGTTTCCTTCTTAAAAAAAGTATTCCACACAAACTGGGATTCTTTCAAAGGGTAGACAGTAATGTCATGCCTAAGACCAAGAAAATTATTCTAGGTGGTTTAATTGTGTGTAAAATGTCACCACTTCTTTTTAACAAAATGTCTCTGAAGTTGGGTAATCATGCATTATGAGGCTGTTTTAACAGCCAAGCACATAACTCAGATTCCTCCTATAAACTGAAAGACTGTCTTGTCCTGTGTTATTAATTCCCCATCTTAAAGCTCAAGTTAATCAAAGAGCCACAGCCCTCTTCTGTCATTTTATGAGCCTTTCTCTACAGTCAGGTAAATCCAAAAAACGACCAAGAGTTTTATATTCAGGTATAAAACCCAGAAACAACCTCATATTGCCAAAGCTAATCTCACACATCGTAACACCGTGTGATTTCAAAGCCCTTCTGATGTGTCCCTGCACCATCAAGTTACAAATGACCTCTACAGGAGCAAGGAGCTTGAAGACCCCCTCTACATTGTAGATCTGAGCTCAGCTGGCCCATAAAATGGATTTAAGAATCGAGTCACACAGCTGTATGTTTCTCCACCCTTGGACCACCTTGCAGACAAAGCTGCGGAGCCAAATTTCAAAGCCAAATTTTTGGAATCTGAAATTGTCTGTGGGTTCTGAAAGATATTTTTGAAAGGCTGCAAGCCTGTGTAAAGCAGAACAACAAATTGCAGATGTAGATGGAGAAAGGCAGATAAATCTGGATTCCATTTCTGTTACGACACCCTCTCCCCCCTCCGCACCTCACTCTGCCCCCTCCACCCCAGCAAAGGCAACCAAAGTGTTAAGATACACTTAAGGTCCTTGACAATCTAAAGTATTTGAAAGCAGTACCCATTATAAGTACCATTTATATATCCTTCGGAGGGTGCATATTCTCTGCTGACAACTTACAAGTCTCAAGTGGGTACAAAATAAATTTCTCCTTATCCCTCACTTTGAAGTACTGGAGAAGAGTTACATTGCATACAGAGAAATCTTTCCCTTTTACCTAGGCAGTTTCACATTTCAAGCAGAGGGAAGAGATGTTTGAGCGTTAATAATCTGAAAGACAGGAGAGAAGTGGTACCCGGGTAACATGAAAGCTACATGGCACCATTTAAATTACGCACTGCTATTGGCTCACCGCAATTTGTTGAGGAAAGCTGCTTGGAGGAAAAAAATAAGAAAGAAAAGCAAGGAAGAACCAGCAGTCACAAACAAGGAATTGAATCTGACTTTGGTTGCAATGCAACACAGATAATGCAGAAAAAGGAGTAACAAAGCAGTGCACAGACAATGAAAGAGGGCAAGCAGAAGATCAAGGTAAAGAATGTACAAAAATAGGGACTGGAGCAGAGGTCTACATGAACTCAGTAGAATACAAAAACAGAAATGAATTTAGAGGACAATAGCATGAAAGCAGATGGAGTAATACTGCATGAATCTCTTGGGAGCATCTTCCATACAAAAATGGATAGTTATATCCTTCTTTCTGATGTCAAGCTATGTTTTCTGAGACATTTATGAGGGACTACTAGAGCACAGAGATAACTAACTTAATGAGATCTAGGAAGACATGTAAATGAGATTAAAGGTGATATTCTCCTTCAATGCTGTTTTAACAGTTGTTCTGTGGCCAGCACAAATAGATTCGGACCAGTGGCAAACTCTTGGCATTCCTGCCTAACAGGAGAATTCCTAATAAAATGCAGTAAGATGGCTTTCTAGAAAGGAATAAGCCACCAGCAGGTGCAGTTCCATGTAAAAGAGAGAATGCAAAAGAACACAAGGCAGCTTTTACATTTCTTTGAGAGGAATGCTGACATGTCCACAGCCCTGCCTAAAGCTACAATCTACATGCATTTGTTCTGCTCCCCTCCGAAAACAGAAGCCACTTGGCAGGCTTCCATACTTCTGCTTGTCATGATGGGTGGGGGCACCACACTCTGTTGAGCATAAGAGATGGCGAGCCTTCCGCTCAAGCTGAAAGCTGCAGAGAAGAGCACAGGCCCTTCCAGCAGCTCCACGGTGAGTCCTTGCCTCCTGCCCAAGTCTGCAGCTGGACAATTTGGCAACGGTGTGGCACAGCATCTGGAAAGCCATGGTCATGAAGGCCAGACAGGAAATTCTGCCCCATGGTGGCCTTTTCTGAAAGACAGGTGGGTGAGGGGGATGCTTCTGCCACTGTATCTGAGGCTATGCCCTAACTCAGGGAGAAGAGCCAGCCAGTCACGTTCCTCTCCCTTCGTTTTCGTGGAAAAGGCCAATGGGAAAGGGAAGCATGCCAAGAGAGGGGTGAAGAAGAGGTGGCCACCTAGCAACTACGATTTTCACCTTGTTTGGCAGTTAGACACATTAGATAACCAGCAATTTTAAGAGGGAAAAAGGTCTTATGTTTCCTACATGCATATTTTCACTTACTATCAGCAACCTTGAAAAGCTGATGTTAGGAAAGCAATATTATTTTAAATGCATCTGGAAAGAGATTGTGTTACAAGAATCAGGACTAGTATGTTATATCATGTAGTGAGGAAAAGGCATTAATAACTACTATATATACTTATATATATATATATGAATGATCTCATGGACAAGTGGAGGGCAGCTTTTGGGCCAAAAATTAGAGAGGACTGACTGGTTTTTGGGGACCCCCTGAAACTCCTTTTCAGCAAGTCCAACCCCTATGGAGTAGCATAAACTTGTGAATAAATCAACCCAGGTTTTTAAGCTTGATCTTTTGACTAACATTTTCTGACAGTCAAGTATATATGGTAGTCACTACTTCATCATGAAAAATCTTTCCAAAAAATGCTTGTCAAATTAACCAAAAACTCCTCCATGGCCACTTGTAATATGAGACAGAAACCTTTTCAAACACTGATTATATTTTTCTACTTAATAGAAATGTGTGTGCCAACAGCATTTACCCCTTGCTTTGGATCCGTATGGAGTCCTCCACCGGCGTGTCCATGCCAGCAGGTCCTTTTATCTATCTGAGACCACCCTTGAAGATTCTGTGCAAGGAAGAACACAACAAACAATGACTTCAAGCATTATACATGCCACGGTGAAACAGATTACAGCTCAGCTCTTCAATGAATCCTGCCAGTATCTTAAGGAGGACTTCACTTAGCTTCATTTTAATTCCACTCACATCGAAGAGGCCTGGGTGGATGAAGCACAAAGCGGCCTACGAAAACTGGGTTTCAGAACCACAGAGAACCTCAAGGGAACAAACTGGTGGTTTAGTCAAGGACCTTCCGTTCCAGCTGCTTTACACCATGTCTGGAGAGTGCAGACAAACAGAATTCTTCAGCACTGTGGTTTAACGGGAGGAAGGCAAGGTGTCACTCCAGTACCAAATGGGAGTGGCTAAACAAACTACAAATCTATGGTTTGCAGTGACATTGGAAACAGGGGCTGTGAGGTGGTTCAAACCATGCAATAAACCAGCAGACAAGCCACTCACAGAAAGATGGTCCATAGCTGGCTTAGCCACTCCTCTGGCAGAAGGAGCAATCAGACAGCAGGGGCTGGCATGCTTGCTTTGTTCTCGCTAAGCAAGGACACATAAGAACTCTCTCACTCATTGTTCCATCTGAATGTAGCCATTAAATATTTCCCTCATGGAAAACACTTCCTTTTAGGGTGCAGCATGAAATCTGTGGAGATGGCTGCATGCAATAATCACACACCTGTTAAGTGTGCATTGTTTGAAGCACCCATGAGAATTATAAACCACACTCAAGGCTGATTACAACAATGTCGAAGTAGTACAATTAGAGACATGGCTTTAAAAAGTTTAAAAAGAAAAGTCTTACAATGCAAAGATCTTTTTCATCAATTGAAGAAAAAATGTCCACTAAAAGAGAGAAATCTGTTTTTCTTTCACAGGCCAGGAGGCAAGAGGTGCTCATGGATTTCCATGAACGTGGGCTTCTGGCGAGAGATGGGCTGCACCTCACAAAACTTGGCAGGAATGTTTTTGCACACAGTCTCGCAAGGAGGATTAAGAGGTCTTTAAACTAAGTTCCGCTGGGGAGGGAGACAGTATTATTCAGGGCAGGGACTTGGCGAGCGCAGGGGGAAAAGGCCCAATTGATACTGGACAAGTAGTACAAGAGGCCAATGGCGGGAGGAGTAGGAACAATAGTACAGGACTTGCAGGAAGGGCCCGGGGACTTAAGTGTCTCTACACTAATGCACGGAGTATGGGAAACAAGCAGGATGAACTTGAACTCCTAGTACAACAAAACAAATACGATTTGATAGGCATCACTGAGACCTGGTGGGATAAGTCTCATGATTGGAATATAGGAATAGAGGGGTATAGCCTATTTTATAAAAATAGACCAAACAAGAAAGGAGGAGGAGTAGCCTTGTATGTCAAGGATGTTTTCACCTGTGAAGAGATCCTTGACTTAAACCCAGTAAGCCAAGTCGAGAGCATTTGGGTTAGAATTAAGGGAGCGAGAAACAATAAGGATATTCTGGTGGGGGTTTACTACAGACCTCCAACCCAGGCTGAGGACTTTGATGATGCCTTCCTCAACCAAATGACTGCACATTCAAGGAGGAGAGATACAGTAATAATGGGAGATTTCAATTACTCAGATATATGCTGGCAGTCAAACTCTGCCAAGACAGCAAGGTCCAGCAAGTTTCTTGCTTGTCTTGCAGACAACTTCATGGTCCAGAAGGTGGAAGAGGCCACAAGGGGATCAAATATTCTAGATCTGATCCTGACCAACAGGGATGACCTTGTTAATGAGGTAGAAGTGGTTGGATCTTTAGGGGGGAGTGACCATGCCCTATTGGAATTTGGCGTTCAGTGGGAAGGAGAAGATAAGGGTAGCCAGACACTCATCTTAGATTTTAAAAAAGCGGACTTCTGTAAACTTAGGGAGCTGCTGGCTGGAATTCCGTGGTCAAGAACAGTGAAAGGGAAAGGAGTTCAGGAGGCATGAGAGTTCCTTAAAAGGGAGATACTGAAGGCACAGTCTAAAACTGTGCCAATAAGGAGGAAAAATGGAAGGCATCTGAAGAAACCAGAATGGTTGACTAAAGCACTCTCAGCTGAGCTCAGTGTTAAGAGAAACATGTACAGGAAGTGGAAGAAGGGGAAACCACCAAAGAAGAATTTAAGCAAGTAGCCAGGAGATGTAGGGAGGAGGTCAGAAAGGCTAAAGCACAGAACGAACTTAGGCTGGCCAGAGACATTAAAAACAATAAAAAGGGCTTTTTTAAATACGTCCACAGCAAAAGGAAAAAGAAGGAGACGATACGGTCGCTGCGCAGAGAAGATGGAGAATTACTCACAGGGGGAAGGGAAAAGGTAGAACTACTTAACACCTTCTTTGTCTCAGTTTTTTCCCAGAAGGATACAAGCACTCAACCTGGCGGCTGGGGAGCAGGTGAGGAAGCAGGGGAAATGAGGCACGTAATAGGCAGAGGGGTGGTACAGGAATACCTGGCCACACTGGATGAATTCAAGTCTCCAGGGCCAGATGAATTGCATCCTAGGATATTAAAAGAGCTGGCAGAGGTCATTTCGGAACCGCTTGCTATAATCTTTGAGAAATCTTGGAGGACAGGAGAAGTTCCAGCAGACTGGAAGAGAGCAAATGTTGTCCCCATCTTCAAGAAGGGAAAAAGAGAACCCAAATAATTATCGCCCCGTCAGCCTGACATCAGTACCCGGAAAGATCCTGGAGCAGATCGTTAAGCAGTCAGTTTCTAATCACTTAGAAAGGAAGGCGATAATCACGAGAAGTCAACATGGATTTCTCAAAAATAAGTCATGCCAGACTAATCTTATCTCTTTTTATGATAGAGTTACTAGCTTGATAGATGAAGGGAATGCTGTGGATGTAGCATACCTCGATTTCAGTAAGGCCTTTGACAAAGTTCCCCATGACATTCTTGCAAAGAAACTAGTAAAATGCGGGCTGGACAGGGCTACTGTTAGTTGGATTTGTAATTGGTTGACCGACCGAACCCAAAGAGTGATCACGAATGGCTGCTTCTCATCCTGGAGAGAAGTGACTAGCGGGGTGCCACAGGGTTCTGTCCTGGGCCCAGTGCTGTTCAATATTTTTATCAACGACTTGGATGAAGGAATAGAGGGCATGCTCATCAAATTCGCAGATGACACCAAATTGGGAGGGGTTGCTAATACACCAGAGGACAGGATCAAAATGCAAAATGATCTGGATAGATTGGAGAGCTGGGCCAAGGCTAACAAGATGAAATTCAACAGAGAGAAGTGTAAGGTTCTACACTTGGGTAGAAAAAATGAAATACAGAAATATAGGATGGGGGACAAGTGGCTGGATAGCAGTACATGTGAAAGGGATCTAGGAGTCTTAATAGACCACAAGCTGAACATGAGTCAGCAGTGTGATGCGGTAGCCAAGAAAGCCAATGCAATTCTCGGCTGCATCAATAGGAGTATGGTGTCTAGATCGAGGGAGGTACTGGTACCACTCTATTCTGCTTTGGTTAGATCTCATCTTGAATACTGTGTCCAGTTCTGGGCACCCCAATTCAAGAAGGACATGGTCAAGCTGGAGCAAGTCCAGAGAAGGGCGACCAAAATGGTGAGAGGCCTGGAAGCCATGCCCTATGAGGATAGACTTAGAAAGCTGGGTATGTTTAGTCTGCAGAAGAGAAGGTTAAGAGGGGACATGATAGCTATGTTTAAATATTTGAAGGGATGCCATGTAGAGGAAGGAGAGGGCTTGTTTTCTGCTGCTCCAGAGACCAGGACAAGGAGCAATGGATTCAAGCTGCAGGAAAGGAGATTCCACTTGAACCTCAGGAAGAACTTCCTGATGGTCAGGGCTGTCCGGCAGTGGAATATGCTGCCTCGGAGTGTAGTGGAGTCTCCTTCCTTGGAGGTTTTTAAGCAGAGGCTAGATGGCCATCTGTCGGGAATGCTTTGAGGAGGTTCCTGCATAGCAGGGGGTTGGACTGGATGGCCCATGTGGTCGCTTCCAACTCTACATTTCTATGATTCTATGGTTACATCCCGTTTAGATTATTGTAATGTGCTCTATGTGGGACTGCCTTTGTTTGGAAAGTGCTCAGAAGCTTCAACTGGCCCAAAGACTGTCACTGGGGACTGGCTAAAGGGAGCACACACCTCCTTTTCTGCACAGGCTCCCAGTCTGTTTCTGGGCACAATTCAAAGTGTCAGTTATGACCTTTAAAGACCTATAAAGCTTGGGTCCAGGCTATGTGAACGACCCTATCTCCCTTTATGAGCCCTTCAGAACCCTAAGATCTTCTGGAGAGGCCCTTCTCTCTCCCACATCATGTTCTCAGGACTCTTTGGGAGCAACCAGGGAGAGTCCTCCCCAGCGGCTGCTCCCAGCCTTTGGAACTCCCTCCCTATGGAGGTCAGGACGGCACTGTCCTTGTTCTCCTTCCATCGGCAAGTAAAAACACTTGTAAGCCATCAGGCTTTCAGAAACTGCCTGGCATGGGCTTTTAATGCTGCACTGTTTTTATGTGTGTATATAGCCTTCTAGATGTGTGTTTTTAACTTCATGAACTGTTTAACTGTCTCTTATACTTATCCTTTTATTGAAGCTTTTAACTAGATTTTCATCTATATTTTTTATAGATTTTCATCTATATTTTTATTGTAAGTTGCCTTGAGTCCTGTCATAAGGAGAAAAGTGGGACATACATGAATAAAAGAAATAAATTAGCTGCACATGAGGAATGCTGTCTCAGAGCTTGATGTCAATTAATACAGTTCTTGCTTCTCATGGAAGATTTCTTCACCTCCCACTAAGAAGAAGCACAGGGCAGAGTCCAATCCACGGACTACAAAATGTGGCAGGACTCCCAAGTGGAGGAGAGCAGCTCTTGCGATGGGCAGGTTATTCCCAAGCTATGCAACCAGCACTCTGAATGCATTCGATAATCTCCAGCTGGCTGTGAGAATGGTGAAGCTTCTGCCCCACCCCACCCCACCCCACCCACCCCACTGCACCCCTACCCCCAACCCCACCCTCCTGTGGAACAGCCTGATGAAGTGATATCGCACCATTTTCTTTATTTTTCAACCTGAGGTCTTCTGTTTCCTCGTAAAAGAGAATGCTGCATTTAGAACGTCACTTTTCAAAGTGCAGCTAGACTTTAAACAAAACGCTTAACATCTCTATTATGTTAGAACACTGAGAGCAATTTGGCAAGCATCATAACAACAATGTAAAGCACTTACACAGACCTTAAGAAATGCCTGCAAGTACGAGAGAGAGCATTAACTCACAGCAATTCTTTGCCAAAAACATTCGTGGTTCTGCTTTGAAGAATGGGGGCTAGGAGGTTATAGCAAAAGAAGCACTTATAAAGGAAAATAATCCAACATGCCTTGAACATTCAATCTGAGAACATAAACCACATAACGGCTGCATTTTCATGTCATATTAAGCCATGGCTTACGTTAGCCATTGTTTATTACTTCTGTCTTGTACACATTACTGAACAACTCACAGATATTTTTCCCAATTTCTGGTCCACTTTTGTTCTCCATAACCAAACAAACCAAGATTTTTTCTCCCCTCATTTTTAGTCCATCTGCCTCTACTCATCTTGCGAGGTCCTTTTTCAGGGCAGCTAGGGAAAAAGGGCCAAAGATAAGGCAAGACTCTAAGTTTGGCTGTAACAACAAGCTATTGTTTAAACAAGCTACGATATATAAGCTAAAGAAAGCCCATCAATTCTAATTGTGACATTCAGCTTGCAAACAAACAATGAGCTATTAGCGGAACAGTTCCAGAAACACAAAGTCAGAATTCAAACTACAACCTGACTTATAGTTACATACAAACACTATAACTGAACTCCATCACACCTGGGAGCCTAGACAATGCTGTCTAGAGGCTCTAAAGTAGATATTCTCCTCTTTGGATTTCTCCAAAAATGGCCAGAACTTCCAAGTTTAAAATTACCTCTTGGGTTCAGGAGTGGGTAGGGAGCTAGTGTGGTACAGTGGTTTGACCACTGGACTATGACCCTGGAAACTGGTTCAATTCCCCACTTGGTCATAGAAACCCACTGGATTACCTTGGACCCATCACACACTCTCAGCCCCAGAAAAACCTATGACAGGTTCACCTTAGGGTGTCATGAGTTGAAAATTACTTGAAGGACAACACAACAACAACAACAACAGAAAAGGATAGTTTAAGGAAACTTATCACATAGTCTTGATTCTAAAATTCATGCAGCATAGTCTAATTTAGACTGTATATCTGAATTCAGACTTAGTCATTGGCAGTAAGATGCCAAAATCATTCAGAATTTGAATGTAAATTCATGGCAGATCCAGTGCTCTCTGGTCAGTAAACAATCATAATACAAGTAAAATTCAAAAATAGTGGCAGGTAACAACTGAAGCATAAAACCCGTTAAACGTAACTTGGGCATGCCCCTGAATCCTTTTCTTCCACGGGAGGCCCATCTGCATTCCATGTCTCGGGAGCGCCTGGGGCCAGCTTCTGCTATTCTGCCAGCTAGAGTCTTCCCTGGACAGGAGTCACTTAGCCTATGCTAACTTCCCCAATTAAACCAAGCAGTGTGCTCTGTTCCAAAATCCAAGAAAATATGAAATCTGAAACACCTCTGGTCCCAGAAATTTTGGACAAGGGATGCTTGACCTGTATGTGATCTGTTGGATTCACACTCAGTTTCCACACTGAGCAAAGATGCAGTTACAGGCCTTCTCTCTTGGAGCACCTGGCTGTGGACCACTCTTTCCCTGGAGCCCAAATGGCACAAATTTTAGCTTCCTTACCAAGTTAAAACTTGGATTCTAATTAATGCCTTTGCAGTCCAATGGTTTTATCCAATCTGTATACATTTTGGCTGCCTGAAGTTAAATTGTTACATAGTTTAATGTATTTTTACACTCTAAGTTATGTTCTGTTTTAAAATCTTTCATTGATTTAAATGATTTCATTTGATTTTATTGTACCTTGCCCTGAGATCTTTAGATATCGGATGAGATTTATTTTAATAAGCAATAAGATAATTAACAACTACAGACACAGAGGAGATTAAGCAGATTAAAAGTTTGAGACTGGGAAAATAAAACCATCTTCTCCCTCCAAATGTCTCACATGGAGTCCAGAGACTCAGTGCTTCTCTGCAACCCACCTGCAGAGCTGTTTCCCTCGCATAACCTCTTTTGCTCCCCTGTCCTAGTCATATTCACCTCCTACAACTCAGAACAAGCTGAATTGCCTCTGAAGAGCAAGCTGTCATTTCCTCACTCTGAAAATACATTACAAATAAAACACACTCAGCCAATTTCTGCCACTTCAGTTACAAACAGATTATTTTTTTTTTCAGAAACAAGAAAGGTTTGCTTTGTAAACTAGTTAGACGCAGGAGTTGATCTGCGAGCGGAGGGGAAGAACTGTGCATTCAGCTCTGGTGGAGAAAACAAAATTCTTAAGAGGAGTTTGTGCTCAGGGGCACCTCATCCATTACTTCTAAATGGGTAAGAACTGCATGTGTAACCCATTCTTGCCTGAAACAGCTCAGATTACAAAACGTGGCAGGAAACATAATACCCTTCATGTTCAGTTGAAAGAAAACCAATAATATCTAGTGTAACACTGAAATTGCATGCTATCTGGAGCAAACTCCTGTCCCATCCTGGCTGTTTGCATTTAATCTTTGGAGCATGCCACAGAGGATGCGGGAGTCAAGGGGGGAAGGGTAGGAAGAAGAAGAAAAGCAAAGCTACCCAAAGATGGCTGTGAGCTCAATCTGGCTTTGGTCTAGTTTATCTGAAAGCCTATGTCTCCTCATTTGAGCCTGCCCAAGCCATATGATCTTTGGGGGAGGGCTTTCTTTCAGATCACAGCACCCTTCCAGGTTCATCTGATGAGGGCATGGGAGAGTCTTCTTGGTGGCTGCTCCTAGGCTACGGAACTCCCTCCTGGGGGAGGTTCGATTTACCCTTCTCTGTTGTCTTTTCCCCAGTGGATGAAGACTCTCCTCTTTAAACAGGCTTTCAGCATTAACTCACCAGGGCACAGGGACATATGATTAAGTATGCTATTTTTAATATGTATTTCATGTGCTTTTTTTATAACTGTTTTTTAAGTTAATGTAAACTCCAGTAGGGCACCAGACCTCATCTGACCTTGGAAGCTCAGCCCCAGTTAGTACTTGGATGGGAGACCACCAACAAATTCTAGAGGCTGTAGGCTATATTTCAGAGGAAGAAACCGGCAAAACCACCTCTGAGGATTCCCTGCCTAAGAAAACCCAACGAAATTCATGGGGTTGCTCTAGGTCAACAGGCAGATTAAAGGTACATATAGTATCCACAAAAGTAATGATTTAATTCAATTGATGGTTTAATGCTTTTTAAAACTTTTGTACTCCATATCGCTTTAGCTGGTTCTGTTTTAGCTTAGATTATAAGCTGCTGAAAGTCCCATTTGGGAGAAAAGCAGGATATAACTTAACAAACAAACAAACAAACTCCCTTTCAGGTCCATATTTCTGACCCCCTGTGTCCACAAAGCCCTTCAGTCCTGCGGGGGTTTCTCGCCTGCTGAAACCCAGCAGTCCCTCCCCGTCAACTGCCCTGCCAGCTCACAACGGACTCCTCACCCCGTGTCACAACACAGCCCCACGTGTGCAAAGGCCCGCAGAGCCTGAGCCACGCTCAGCTTGCTTTGGCTTCTCAAAAGAGCAAGGCTCTTGAGAGGCGACCAGAGGTGTGCTAAGGAGCCACACTGACTCCTCTCCTCCTATCATGTCCCGGGAGGCAACGCAAACACAGGAAAAGACACCAAATGCTGGGAAGAAGGAAGGGGAGGACGCCTCGATGCGACGCTCAGGGAGCGGGCATCCTTTTCTCCCCGGTGCTGTGTGTGCCATCCTCTCTGTGGTACGGCCACTCCCGATGACGTGCCCGTGCGGGTCTTGTTTGAACGTACCATTCTCTTGTGTGTTTGTGTATGTGTGGTGGAGTGAGATATCTTGAACTGGCTTTTGACTGTTCTGCCATATTCCTTCTCTCAGCTCTTTAAGCTTCACGAGTAACATGGCTCTTTTCCCCCTCCATTTCAGGTTCAAACTCAAGGCCAGCAGAGAGGACAACGGCAATGCCAGCCATCCCGATTCAGCCACGGGCTTCTCGGCCTTTTGGCTCAGAGCAAGGGTGGTATCGTGGGCCCAGTGACAAGAGGACCCCAGCGTAATCTGTGCCGCTTTGGGCTGAACCGCTTCGGAATAATGGCGGAGGCTCACAGGACTGAATCCAGAGGAGGAAAGACGGCTCTGAGCAATTTCAGAATGCAGAATACAGCTCTTGTAATAAAATAAGTGGCACAACCCAGAGACAGATAGGCTGCGGGACCTTTGGCAGGGAGACCTGCCAAGGGCATCTCTTTCTCCTCCGGATCCCGGTCTGGCCTCCCTGAGGAACTATGGCCCACCCACCTTTCGACCAGGTAGTGCTGGCTTAGCTGGCTGTCTGAATTGGAGTCGAGAAGGAATTTTCCCCTGCTGAACCCAAACTAGCCCTGAGGTGAAGCAGGTTTTGCCTTCCCTGCACTGTTTTCCTCTTGAGCTGCTGCACCTTGGCTTGCGACTCAAGGGGAGTTCAAAAGGGGGTGGCCGGGGGGGGGGCTGCCCTTCAGAAGGGTTCACTCTTGCTTAGGACAGATAAATAAAGTTGTTACAACAAGATCAGCTGCCTGTTTTCACAATATTGGGGATTTAATTTCTACTCTCAGATGCTTCTTGTCATCGCAGGGTGGACCCACAAAGTAGATCATACTGATCCAAGGCTGGCCTGTCCTGGGTTTATGGAACACTTGTTAAAGAAGCACATGTGACAGGACATGTAAACTTTACTTCTGAAGACAAGCATGCAAAGACTCTGATGTGCTCCTTTACAATTATCCAGTTTATGTGTATGCTGCTCTTTCACAGTACACAGCAGCCAAACTGATTCTCAACATCAACTGCTCAAGGTGCATTACATTTGAAAATAAACATTTTACAAAACATTATCAATTCAGCTAAAACAATTAACATAGGATTCATTTGATAGGTTAATACATAAAGGTGAAGTAAAATAATGTCTTTTTAAGATAGTATCATTAACTTGCATGTTGAATATATGGTGATGTTTTTCCCTCAGAGAACCCTTCTGACACATACAAGCTCTGTATACAAGTCAGAAAATTAGAGTTTAAGCAAAATGCATAGCATCACTTGAAAGACGCCCAGGGCAGAGAAGAGCTGGCATTTTTCTTTCCCGGCAGAATGACAAAGAGGAAGAAAAGATTGCTCAGCCATACCTTTGCAACATCCAAGAGCTGCCTTGAATAGCATCTCCCTGAACTTTGCCACGCAAGTTGGTTTAATACTGGTGGAATCTGAAAAGAAGGGAGGCTGTGGTTATTAAGAGCACAAAGTCCACCCTCAATAACATTTCAACCATTTCAAGTATATAGGCCTGGCACACTCAAAGACCATTTGCTTCAGAACAAGAACAAAAGAGAGATATGAAGACTACTGGGAAGCAGGTGTAAACAAACACCTTTGACTATTTCAAATGCTAAATGGCAATGAACTTTCTCCTTTTCTACCTGCATTCCCACAAGACTTCTTTTTCTTCATATTCTAAAAGCCCCCACTAAGTTCCAACTTACTGCTTTCCTCTCAACTGTCATGTCTATAATCTCAGGTAAATCTTACTTGTTTTTCCCTTCTTCCCTTGCATGTTTATGTTCTCTCTATACTTGCTATGACCTTTATATACGGTAGTTCTTGCAACCTCAACCAGAGTTTTCAATCTGAACTGAGAAGGCCAGTTCAAACCACAGAGAATGTCACACAAGACAGTACCACAGCTGGGCATAAAGTTTCTTCCTAATTTGAGAAAACGCTTTCAGGTAGACTCTAAGAAAAGACTGTCCACAGAGATTGTCCAAGACAATCTTAAAGTGCTGGTTACGACTTTTGAAGCACTACATGACTTGGGTCCAGACTATTGTGAAAGACCGCATCTCCCTGTACATGGCTGTCCGGCCTTTAAAATCTGTGGGCTTCCTCTCAGTCCCACTCCATCCTCACAGGCATGTTTGGTCAGGACATGGGAAAAAGCCTTCCCAGTGGCTGCTTCCAAGTCACAGAACTCCTTTCCTTGGGAGGTCTGATTGCCTCCATCACTGCTGCCTGTCTGCATTTGGTTTTCAATAAGCTGTGGCGGATGGAGCTTTTAATGGGGGCGTTGTGTTTCTATTTTGTATGTTCTAAATGTTTTTAAAATTATGTTTAACTTAGATTTTTTAACTTGTTTTTTAAGTAGATAATCTGGTTTAATTGTGTTTTAACTTATGTATTCATAGTCTTTTAGTTGTACCATGCCTTTAAATGGTTGTAATCTACCTTGAATCCCACACTGGGAGAACATTAAATATTAATTTCTATTTTGTCTTTCTGCCAGGACAAGAACTGAGGTGGATTACAACCATTTAAAGGCACGGTACAACTAAAAGACTATGAATACAAAAGTTAAAATACAATTAAACTAGTAATAATAAGCAAGTCCATTCCTGATCAGAACTGGAAAAAAACACCAAATACTTGATGCAGGACTTGAGCACCACTGATGCTCATAAATTCACAAGAGCTCTGTGCTTAGTTTTATCTGCTTAATGCAGTCGAACACCTTTGAGCCTCTCCCCACTCAACTCTGAAACTTGTCATCATCTAGGCTATGCGAATTCAGCTCTTTTAACCTGTAGTACAAGAGGAGCTGTTTAGCAACTCCCATCCAATATAAAAATCAATCATTAGTAAGAATACAGCCATGCATTATGTCTCTTATAATTTTTCCAAGAAATAATGATCATAAACAAGAGACACAATTAAAAGAAATTGCCAATTACAAGAAAGGAGGTTCTATGTTAGGAAGAACTTCTTTACTGTAAGAGCTGTTTTGACAGTGGAAAAGATTGCCTTACAGGGTGGTGGATGCTCCATTTTTGGAGGTCTTTAAGAGCACAGACTGTGTGGGAATCTCTCGAGAGTGTGGTAGTTGTGTATTCCTGCATGGCAGTGGTTGGAATAGATGGCCCTTGTGGTCTTTTGCAACTTCTATGTCCAACAGGTTGTATCCATTCATGGGCTCCCAGTACGAAACCTTGAGGCTTTGGCACTGTTCTCAAAGGCAAACTCTTCACAATACAACTACAGAGGAAAACCCTATTTTGTACCAGTGATCTATGTATACACATGTATAATTATAGCATTTCATGTGTTTACTCATCTCATCCCTTGATCACTATCCCCTTTCAAGGTCTGGGTTGGTTTTTATTCAGCTTATTTACTTATTTGCTGTTTCATACTGAATGCAGAGAGCTTGTATAATCTGATTTAGAGCATGAATAAATGGACAGTTCAAACACAGTTAAGTAACCTTAAAATTCCCAGGATCACAGTGTGAGAGATAAGAACTTGTTCCAATCTATCCAACTGCATTTTGGCAGGCTCTTGTGCCCAATGCAATTAAAAACAGATGTAAATAGCTAATCTCTAGTTTCAAACAGCACACAAAGCGGTCTGGACAATCCACAGAATCATGCTTGAATGGACTTGTCCATTACTGAGGAAAACTCATGGGTGTTGGCCATTTGTCAGGATTCTTGGGATTCTTTGTTGAACACCACAAACTAGTAGAATCATACTGCTTCAACCTCACAAAGGACGATACTATTTTAGTATCTCAAATACAACATGTTCTTAGAAGAGTAATGAAAAACTTTAGGCACCTGGCAAGAAAAGCCGAAGGTCAGCCACGAAAAAACAAAAGGAATGGTTTCCACTAACAGACTAAAAACAATTAGGTGGCAAATTGACAGCCACTCAACAAAAGAGATTAAGACCTTTAGGTATCTCATTCATTCTTCTTCAGCTGGAAATCGGAATAATCATTTTGATGATCTGTGCCAAAAGCCTTCTCCAGAGGGTTTCCCAGTCCCTGGCATGAGTATAGCAGACAGAGGGGTGGCAATCAGAGACTCCCCAATTCTAAGGTACAGTGGAAGCACATCAATGGATCCTGATCTATGAAGGCAAGAAAGTTAGAAATAGAGCAGTCTCGGCTAGTACCTTTCCTCCTAGCTGTCTCCTTGCAGGGAGGTATGTTCTTTTTGTTTTTAATGGGAGAAAAACTGGCACCTCAAAACTGTACCCCAAAACTAAAGCAGTGCAGGCTCCTTGCTACATGTATGGACTGGGCTTCTATTTCCAAAGCGAAGGGCCTAGGAAATTCCAACACAGCTGAAGTAATGCTGACTGCTGACAATGAGTAATAATTACTTCTTTGTTGTTAATTGCCATCAAGTCAGCTTCAACTTATGGCAGCAATATAAATGAGATGTGCCTCCAAAACATTTACAGAGATCTGTCTCTATGGTGTGCTGATACTATTCCCAATTATTCTGCTATAAATATAAATGATTAACCTTTTCTTTTAGAAGGAAAGGCATGCATTGAATGCCATTCATATAATTAAACTTAAATATAATTAGATGTCAAAAGTGTTCTTGAGAAGAGCCGAGACAGTGTCTCAGCCATAACTATGAATGTGGGGGAAAACTGTGCACTTTGTATATCAATCTAATTCTCAATAAAATGACCATTGTGGGAGTAGAGAAAGAAGAACTGCTAAACAAACAGCAAGAACAGATAAGGGAGGGAAATGTCAACCAGAATGTTGCAGGGTGACCAGACAGTAACCATCCAGCACAAATCAGCTGCTTGTTAGAAAGCATCTTCAGAGTACAGCACCTTACCTAGAGGTGCAATTAGCTGTTCCCGATTTTCAGCTTGGCAGTACCCTATGCTAACTAAGCAATCTCTCCAGAAGCCAAGCAGGGAAGCTTTGGTAAAAGGAAGGTTTCTTTCCCAATGCTAGTATCTGTGGAATGTTGACTACTGAAAATAGTTACAGGCCAGCTATTCTTGCAAGCTTATTTACAATGTTCACTTGTTTGCCCACTGGCATAGATCAACCAACAATTGTTGCTTGGTAGAAATGGGAAACACTGGCAAATTTGGCGGGGGGGGGACGACATTTCCTCTCTTTTTTTCAAAGTGCTTTTTCTGTGCAGGAATAGGGGATGCAACATTTTTTAAAAGGCAAATTTACGTTCCTGGAGATTTTCAAAAGAGGAAACTAACCTCTTTTAAAAGTTCTTTTTAACCTGCAAAAGAGCAATCTGGGGTCCTCTGCCCAGGCTGACACAAAAACAGCTTGTGTCTAACTCTGCTTTATCTAACCCCGCTTTACACTGTATACAATACTGAAGCCAGTATAAAATAGCTTCCAAAGGATTATAATTTATCAAGGAATTCCAATCAGCCATTCAATGAATGTAAAGTTATGAACTAGCACCCAGGCTGTACAGCCCTTGGTCCTGAAAACCAAGGTGGCTCTTCTGGTTGTTTTAGGTAGGTCTGTTTTCAAAAACTGTTTTTAAAAAGCTGTTTTAGTCTTTTTTAAAAGGTATTTTTTTAATCTTTTAAACTCTTCTTATCATTATCATCTGGGAAACCCTAGCAGATTAAGACACAACAAACAAATACTCAAAAGAGAGATAGAGAACTCCACCTGGAGTCTGTAGCAGTTTTTTTCTTCCTAGTTACAATATTATTTACAATGAAGCTCACTAATGTCCACTTAACAATGTTCCACTTTTGCTGGCTTCCATCTACTCAGAGCAAGCTCTATTACCAAAGAAGTAGTGCTTATTTAGTTTTGGTTTTAACAGAACCACCAACAGATTTCAGAAACAGCTTTCCTAGTTTAAGAACACTAAGATACTCTGTTGTGTGTTGATAAACAGGAAAGCTGATGGTGTTGCAGCACCTAAGTCATTTGGCAGTGTATTCTGCAGATCATGGTTAAAGCAATCCCTTTTAACAACCAAGTCAGGTAACGTATGTGGCTTTGAAAGCATGCGGGACTCAGTCCTTGCCAAGGTCTTTTTAAAAAGCAAAAAGCAAAACAAAAACACAACAATAGCGCATTGTCTTTCAAATCATGAGGAAAGAAAGAAATAAACCACCAATAAGGGAAGCAAGGCCAATGCAGCACACAGATCAGGAGGCCAAGTTTACAAAAAAATGTCTGATGAGCATTTAGAAAGCATTGACCTTTGAGCAATCCATGTTTCACAAGGAGGAGAGCACTGTAAAACACGCACGCACGCACACACACACACACACACTTTTGCAGGTGCTATATCTGGGCTGCAGCCATTAGCTAGAATGCACCCAATGGAATTTTTAAAAAGTTTTGATTCTCTTTGAACACGAGGTAATCTTTGGTTTACAAATCCTATCTGTAAGCAGCACTTTTAACTACAGTTGTCTAGTTTGCACAGGAAAACTGTGGTCTCAGGAACTAGGAAAAGGTCTGGGAAAGAAGAGAAAGACAGTGCGTGCAAACTCACTCATTCTCACTGAAGCTGACAGTATTGCTGTTGTTTTTGAATGACTCCCCCTTACGTCTGGACTAGACTGGGGCCATTTCCGCACTAGATTGTTATAGCGCTATTATTGCATTTTCAACATCCTATGGAATCCTGGGGTTTGCAGTTTCAGGCAAGGCCGACTGGCCCCTCCCTAAACTGCAAACCCCAGGATTCCATAGGATGTTGAAAGTGGAATAATAGTGCTATAACAGTCTAGTGAGGAAAATGGCCCTAGTATGTTAGAGACAGCATGCTAGATAATGAGAGGTCTTTGGTCTCACCCAGTACAGGACTTAATTCTTCCCCAAAAATACTATTGTCCCAAGAACTCTGCTCCTCTAAGGGAAGAATTCACTTCTATTATTTCTAGTCCAAAGTGTCATTACCCAGATCTGCAGAAGGTGGCAGCTTACTTATCAATGAATACATAGCCTCATTACCAGCATATCGGTAACTCTCAGGCTACGACAATACGCTCTATCACTAGAAGCACCAAAACACACGAGGACTTCTTTCTGGCAAGGGTGTTCAGATGCACACAGGAATACTTGCATGCCTACCAAGCACAAAATTTAAAGTATATTGTCTAACAAATTCAGATTGTAGCACAAGCACACAAGATAAGTGAGGAAATATTGTGTTTGCCACCATACAACACAGAATAGTCTTCTCAGCTGATGCCACAATTCAAAGGGCCCAAACAGCTCTTTGCTTTGTGATGCAGCGTTGTCACCTCTTTGTAAAAATCAGGATTTGGCCTTATTTCAGCAGCACTGCCCACAATAGCCACAAATTAAGCATGCTGATTTCAAAGAACCCAAACATGCTAAAATGTGCTTAATACTGCAATGGGCTGCAGCCAATAAGTAGAAGAAAATTATGGACACTTTGTCCATTCTTTTACTCCTACAATGTTCTCCTCAAAAGAAAGAATATCCAAAGAGAGCAAATTTCATTTGAAAGAGAGGCAACAAGCAAAGTATTCATCCATTTTATAGAAAGAATTAACCAATAGGTCCCTTATCAACACAAAAAAACTTTATCCACTAACTATCCCATGTAACTTTAGTGCAACACTCCCTCATACTTCTATCTCTAATAATCAAAATAAATGCAGTCAGATTCTCAGGATTATGTACAATGTGAAATAAGACATTTTGATTATGTGCAATGAGAAGTTTTGATATAATTTCTAGATTGCCCACCACTGCAAAGACTTCTGTACTATTGTGGGCATTCTTCTGGGTAAAAAGCTAGGGAGCTATTAGCAGTGTGTTGCTTCTTATGTTTATATTCAAAGGCTGAGCAGGAAAGTATCCACCAATATTTGTTAGTGGTTTGAGCTGCTCAAGCAAATACATAGTTTCCCTAACCTGACAACAATTAAGAACAACAGCAAATACTGTTGTTCTGTGTAGACACAACGTACATAGTTGTATTTATTTATTTAACTGTTCACATTCCAACTTGTGTCATGGGATCCTAGGGTGCCATACAAGTAAAATCGAATTAAGCAATTTAAAACAATTTAAAATGTTAATTGATAAAAAATAACTTTAACAAGCTAAAACAACTTTAAAGGTCAAAATCCTATATGTACACTTTGGAAGAAATCAATTAGTTCCCGAAGACTTTAATAAAAAGCCAAAATTTAATTTGGTGCTGAAAAGAAGCCCATGTAGGCATCTATCAATCCTCTAAGACGGAGGCATTCCTCAATTGTGGAGCCACAACACAGAAGGTCCTGCTCCCATGTCACCTCCAAGTGTATTGCTCCAACTGGTGGAAGAGAGAGGATCCCTCCAGGAACACATAGGGAGATGCACTCTTTCAAGTAATGAAGTCCCACTGGGCATCAAATGTCTAGACACAGAAAGAGTGGAACAGTATCTCCCAGTCAAGTCACAATTAAGGGCTTAAACCTGGTCAGCACATGTTGCAATGTCTCACGCTTCAAGAACATGAAGGGGGAAAATACAAGCAGCTTGGTAGAACTGCTGTTACTGGCTTAACCCAATAATATCATCAACCTGAAACCACACTTAGCAGGAAATGTGCCTCTGTTGAGCCTCTGTGGTTAGCTTTTCATGAGCTGAAAACAAGAGTGACTCGAAGAACCTTACATATGATGCTAAAATTGTATCACCAGGCTGACAATGAATCATAAGATGCTGATTGGCTAAAAAGGTTGGGGAAATTCTAGAAAGTTTGTGGTCAAGACTATACATGTCTGCTTGCCATTGCACTCCGTTGCAGTTGGCTTGTCATAAAGCTCCACCAATGAGCACATACAACAAAACTGGGTTTTGGATGATCTTCTGACTCATCTTTGAGCTCTGAGCAAAGGACTTTAAAAGGGGATCCTGACATGGGTCCCGCAACACCAGCATTTCCCACCACTGGCCATGCAGATGGGAGCTACAGTCCAACAATATATGGAGCGCCTCACCTTGTATACCTCGAGAAAACAGGCAAGTTTTGTTCTCATCTCAAATGCACTCCCTGAACTGGGCCCTTCAACAAATTGCTGCAGTGTGAACTGCTCCTGTCCAGGGTTCAAGTCATGTCGTTTCCCACACTGTTCCATTACATTCCCTCTTTTCTGGTTCTCTTTGATTGGTTTTCCTTGTATGTGCCGTATCCTTACCATCATTGTTATGTCTTTAAATTATTCTATACTGCTTAAAGTAGTGGTATTTTTATACAGATGTTTATTTCATGTTCTGAAATTTGACATTATCAGGTTTTTAGCTGTATCTTGTTTTAACTTTGTTGCAAACCTCTCTGGGCCAGTATCGGGAGAAGGGTGGGAGAGCAAATATTTCTGTAATGTCTTCCCATCCTTGCTTCTGGGCACTGTCCCTGCAGCCTTCTTTCTCCTGCTGCCGCCACCTACTCTGGTGTAATTACACCCACACAGAGCACCAAAACGATTCCAGTCATTATTTCTAAGAGGCTACCTCTGTCAGGCTGTTGTTTTGTGGCACCTTAAAGACTAGCCAGCTTTTATTCAGCACAGGCCACCACAGACTGCAGCCTACCGAAAATGCATTTGAGAGGGAAGACAGAAATCCACAAAAGCCAATGCGAAATAAAACTGGGAGAACCCGTCTTGTGGTGTGATTTAAGTGTTGGACTAAGGACTCTGGAAAACCAGGATGTGAATACCTGGTCAGTCATGGAACTCTACTGGGTGAGATTGGGCAAGCCACACTCCCTCAGAACAAAGCATCCTCTGAGGCAGAGCTTTCCGAAATGTGTGTCGCAACATGTTCGTGTGTCAACTTCAGTGTGTAGGTGTGTCGCACAGACAAGTGGAGGGGCTATCTCTCCTGCTGCTGTGGTGGGACAGGCCCAGGTGAAGAGGCTGCCTCTGCTGCCGCCACCCCGGCCTGCGGAAGACCCCAGGCCAGGCCCAGGTGGAGGGGCTGCCTCTCTCACCGCCGCCGCTGCCCAAGCCAAGGAAGACCCCAGTGAGAGTGGCGGTGGAGCAGGCTCGGCTGGAGGGGCTGCCTCCGCTTACTGAATTACTGTGTCGCGAAATGATGCATGTCTAAAAAGTGTGTAACCAGTACGAAAAGTTTGGAAAGCTCTGCCCTGCGGAAACCCTAATGGAACAGTAAATCTAGACTGGAAAACTCCAGAATTGGCTCACCAGAATCAGAGCTGATTTGAAGGCACATAACAGCTAACTACTAATGTCGTTATTATTACCAGTATTAACAACAAGGTGACTGAGCAGGACCTTCAGTTTCCCCATGGTTCCTGGAGCTGCAGAGATGCAGCCTGGTCTCAACCCAAAGGAGCCTTCTGTTCATTTGAGGCTCCTTTGCTGTTTCGTAACGTGACCGTTGACACCATCACTATCCTCCAGAAAGCCAGAACCGGTGTTTACACACGAGGGAAAATTCCCAGTGACCTTCTCCCTCCAGCCTGGGCTCACTTTCGCCCTGGCCCTGCTGGCAGGGCTGCCGGATGTCCCTTGCCATAAGGGACGTCCCTCAGCATCGTAGGACTGGCGCCTGCTCCTTATCGTAAGGGATATCCCTTATTTGAGCACAGGAAATACGGCCCTCATCGGGCTGGCAGGCGCTCTGTATTTTAAGAAACGTCCCCCATTTGGGGGTCACGCTCTCCCCCTTTTACAGACTGAACGAGATGCCCCAAAACCCCGCATGGGGGGTGCGAGTCCTTCAGAAAGGGGAAAGTCCATCATGTACGCATGAGCGCGGCATGCTCATTTTGCAGGGAGATACGCGGATTAACTTGTCAGAACTTTCATCCGCTACTTAAGCAGAACGCAGACTTAACCCTAGCTACTTTTTCCCCCGTGAGCCGCCTTGGGCCCACGCCGGGAGAAAGGGGGCACACGCGAAACGAAACGAAACGAAACGAAATTGCCAGTCGCCGGCCCCGCGCGTCATGAGCTCTGACGGCCGCGTTCGGCTGCTCTGGAACCCCGGGGCGAGGCCGCCCGCCGGGTCCCGGCCCCGCAACCCCTTCGTCCCTCGCTCCCCACAGAGGGAGGGCGCCTGCGCCCTCCGCCCTCCGCCCTCCTTCCCGCCGCCGCCCCCACCGGCTGGCCACCACCGGCCGACCGACGGGCTGACCCGCCGCCCTGCCGCCCTTCCGCCCTTCCGCCCAGCGCACCTGGGAAGCCGCCCCGGGGGCCGCCCGGCCCCTCTTCCACGCGTGGGCCCGGGCCCGGGCCGCGCCGGCCGGCGGCCGCCACAGCGAGGACGCCAGGAGGAGCCTGGGCCCGGGAGCGGGGAGGGGGGCGCCGCCCGCCTCGCCGAGGCCGCCCGCCGCGGCGCCTCCGAGACGGCCCTCAGCAGCGCCATGTCGGGCAGGGAGAGGGACGCCGGGACGGTGGGACGAGGCACAGAGGCGGCGGGGAGAGCGGCGCCGGAAGTGACGAGAGCGGAAGTGCGACGTCGCCGGTAAACACGCGCTCCCCCGCGTGGCCTACCCCGGAGGGGCGGCCGGAGCGGCCGGGTTCCGCGGCGCGGCAGGAGGGGCGACGAGGAGGGCTCGCAAGCAGCGCCTGCGGAAACTCCGTCTTTTGCACGACCGTAAAGGCGCGGGAGCCCTCCCCGCTCTTCGCTCCGGCGGTCCTCGGAGGGGAAGGATGAGGTTTTCTTTGTTTCTTGAAACATTAATAAGCCATCCAGTCACCAAAGATCGTAGGTCATAAAACAACACGAAACCATTTAGGGCCGTTTAAAACATTTCAAAACTAAACCAGAAAACCTGAGTGCTGCGAATATTTCCTTTTACTCCTCCCTCGCTTTCTTGTTTTGCATTATCGAAGGACATCAAATCACTTTCTAAAAATCCAGGATCATAGAATCATAGAAATGTAGAATTGGAAGAGACCACACGGGCCATCCAGTCCAACCCCCTGCTATGCAGGAACACCCTCAAAGCATTCCCGACATAATCTCTGCATGCCCCGTTTCAGGATTTGTACTGTTATTCCTGAGGCCCTGTTCTACTTTTCTACAAGGTGCTCGTCTGGCCTCTTCCCTCTCCACTGCTGAGTTGATAAAGTACAAACTACTTTTTGTATTTGCACTCAACTAAAATAAGCTGAGGACGAAGGGGAAAAATTTGGGGGGAGAAGAGAGACACTGGGACATTTTAAACGCAGCTGAAGAGAGGGAAGACAAGATTAATGAGGACTGTTGCTGTTGGAAGGTATGGATAAAGTGGATGTCTAGGAGAAGGCACCCCTGCGTCTTGGATTCTCCAGTTGTTGCCATTAGCTGTTGCCTGGAAATTCAGCAGACCAAAACCTTTTGTTAGCTCTTTCTGTGACATAGCTTTAAAGGTATAAGAGGCATTCTATGAACAGGCAGGGGAGACTGCTAACACTTGCTAGCTGTGATCAAGTCTTAACAAGATTAGCTAAATTGTTTGCATTCTACTGTTGTTGTTTTTTTGACAGACTGAAGAACTGCATAAGGCTTGGAGGGGCAGCTGTGAAGGAATTACAAAAGATCCTCAAGAGCAAAGATCATCCTTACCATGGTATTTTCTGTTTCTGTGTATGGATGTGAGAGCTGGGCAATCGAGAAAGCTGACAGAGGGGAAAAAACATTTGAAACATGGTGCCGGAGGAGAATTATAGGTTACCATGGAGTGCAAAAAGTCAGATAAATTAATCTGAGATGAAATGAAACTAAAGGCAATAGCGAAAAAGGAAGAGCACATTACAGGTGGGTTGAGTCAGTCCAGGAAGCCATGGTACCTCTGAGTTGCAAGACCTGAGCAGGACAGTTGAGAACTGGGGATCTTGGTGGGCCTCTCATTCATAATCACCATAAGCTGAAGTTGTTTGAGGGCACACAACAACAAAAAGGACTCCAGCTTTGGCTGTGTTTCTCTTTCACTAGGTACACTTTAACCAGACTAGTATTTGACACTATTTGGCCTGAATACTGCCATCTTCTGGAATAGTAAAAATAATGTCTGTAAGAAAAAGCTTGCTTTGTTTGAGAAGAAATTGAAAGGAGAGGAAAAAGCCAGATAATGAGAGAAGATGTTCAGTCCTGCACAGCAGGACAGAGCTACATGGACAGAAATTTGGGGTTAACTGTCCAAGGTTGGCGAGCAGAGCAGATCGGCTGCCCCTTCAAGGGGGAATCTCTTACACATCTCAATATCCTGTTACACTTTTATGTGACCAAGATGCAATGGGCCTTGATACCAGGCAAAGCCTTACAGTCCTAGTGACAATTTTTCACGTCTCTTAAGCTCTCTTCTTCTGCTATTGGTACTCAGTGCACATATTTTTCAGAACAGATTCTACGTTTCCACTACAAACAACTTCAGCACCGATTCCTGATTAACAGTGCAGTCCTGTGCAATATTTTTCTAGAGGTAAGGCTCAGCTAGGCATGTTCGTAAATACAAGCACATGGGATTTGAGGCTTCTTTGAAACAACACTCTCATCTTCCAACTGTGAAAACAGCCATGTTACTAAGTAGGTCAGAAGAAAGTTTTAGAATTTTAAAACACAGCTCTGCTCTCAATCAGTCACAACCTTCCCAATCCAAAAAGAGTTAATAATAACGTTTATTTCTACCGCCCTTTACACCAATTAAAAACATTAAAAGACAAAGACATTAAAACAAAAAGGTTAGCTTTGCATAGGACAGGGACAAGCTGGGTCTCAAGGGAAGTTACTTTTCCGTTGCTAATGGAACTGAAATGTTACTACCTGTCTTCCATTTCCTTTTGGCCAAGAGAGGAATTATCTGAGAAACTCAAGCGCAACACAAGCAACGCCTGAGCCGAAACGCAGGCCTGTCAGTCACCTGTCTTCTCCTGAGTGACTTTTTAAAGACACCTTTGGCCTGCTGAAGGGGAGATTCCAAAGCCTGCCTATTCTGTGCATTTCAGTGGGCCAATAAGCCTATGGCTCTTTTCTACATTTTTGCAGGGAAAAAGAAATTGCCACTTTTATTACAATGGTCTGCCCTCCCCAAAAGGATCTTGGGAACTGTAGTTTCGCATTAGGCTCCCTGAATGTCTGCGTAAGGGTGCTCTCTCGCGCAGGACTACAACTCCCAGGATTCCCAGGGTAGGGGGTGCCCACGAGGGCTGTGGGAACGCTAAAAAGAGCGCAGTCCTCATCCTTCTGCAAATGTTTCCTCAATAATTAAGCCCCTTTGGCGTCAATGGATTTTACTCGCAGGGAAAAGTATATATATACACACACACATACAAAAATACCGTGCATCTCTGGGGCAGACCTGTGTAACCCCAACGTACAGAGCTCTTATCTCTCATCCAGAGGTTCCGCAGAACCGTGTAGAGGAGGGAATGTGAAAGAAGAGCACAGCACCCGAGAGCGAGAGAAAAGGGGAGGTTCCGACGAGGATTGCTGAGGTCTTTCATTGGCTCGGCCGTGAGTGGCAGGCTCGGCCGTCCAAGGAGAGCCCTCGTGGGCGCCGATGCGCGCGGCCCTAAGAGGCGAACGGGCGATCCTCGCCTTTCGCTCTGAGGTAAAAAGAAGCGCTCTTCTGCCTGCCGCGCAGGCGCACTCCGAGCCGCCGGGTAGCCCGTGTGCGTCTGTGTGGCGCGGAGGGGGTGGGGAGGTGAGGATGGGAGAAGCGAGGCGGGCACCGCGCGCGGGGAGAAACGGGGCGGCCCCGAGTTAGGCTTCCGAGGCCTGGGATTGGTCCGGCCGTGAGTGGCAAGGGGGGCGCCCAATGGGGTCCGGGCGGGGCGCCCCGCTCGCTCCGCGCGGAGTGGGCGGGGCCGGGCCGGGCCGAGGCGAAAGCGACGCCGGAGGCGCCGAGGGGAAGCGCGTGGCCGGTGGGCGCTCGCCTGCCTGGGCGGCGCATGGAGACGATGCCCTGTCACGACCAGCGCGTGGGCGCCGGCGCGTCCCGGCCGCCGGCTCAGCCTCAGCCTCAGGGCGGCGAGGGGGACCAGGAGTGCCCGCCGCCGGAGCCGGTCACGGGGAGCGGGGCTTCCCGGCAGCTCCGCTTCGCCGACCCGGGCCCGGGCGGCGGCGGCGGGGGCGGGAGGAGCGCCGGCGACAGCAGCCCCAGCCCCAGCCCGGACAGCAGCAGCAGCAGCTGTTGCGGCGGCGGGGGCGGCGGGGGCGGCCGCCTCGGCCACGGGCTCGGCGGGGGCTGCTACTGCGCCTCCTCGGGGACCTGCAGCAACGGCGGGGCGCCCGAGCTCGGCCCCTCGCCCCCGCCGCCCCACGACCTCCTCGCGGGCGCCCGGCTCAAGCTCCTGCCCATGAACGACCAGATCCGGGAGCTGCAGACCATCATCCGGGACAAGTGAGTCCGGGCACGCGGCCGCCGGCCCTCCGGGCGCCGCGGCCTCGCCCTCGTGGGCCCCGCCGGAGGGGCGGCGGCGGCGGCGGCGGCGGCCCCCTCTCTCCTCGCCTGATCCCTCCTTTCACATAGACGGATATCAGTCTGTAGTGGTGGAGTGGGCCGTGCCCTCTGAGCATGTGCTGAGCGCCGCGGAGGAAGGATCCTCGCCCTTTGTGTCCTTGGGAGGGAAGAGGACCCCCAGGCCCCTCCGGGGAAGGTGGCCGGCTCAGCCACAGAGATCTGATTCAATTTTGTTTTAGTGCCGCAAAACGCGGTGGGCTAGCCGTCTTGCCCTTTCCATAAAATCCCGAAAATTCCTACAGTATTTTGGGAATGCACCTTTTTTTTTCCCCCAGGCAACACCCTGAATGCCTAAGAAGCTGGGCAGGCTCACCAGGCTCCCGAGTCTCTTCCTCTGCCAAAGGCGTCCTGGGGCGGGGAAGGAACAAGGCAGGGGAGATGCTTAGATCTGAAAAGCTTCTCTCCCTGACTTTCCTGTTTCCTGCAAGCCTGGAGGGACGTTCAGGCTGAGAACTAATAATACCTGCCGAGCCCAGATTCAGAAGCTCAAGGTGTTTTACATCTTAGTATGATGGGGAGGAGTGACACGAATTTACAGTCCAGTCATCCTACTTCTCCTTCCCTGCCACCTTTTTCCATGTAGCATCTTGCTTTGCAAGGAGTCTTTGACAAAATTGAATTGGGGGGGGGGGTGTCTTTGGCATAATTTTGCCCTTTTGTTGTGGGACTGTAAGCTGCAGAATAATCCAGGGAGCTAAGCTTTCGCTGCATATACTGAGAAGACCCTGAAGTTCTGGGAGCAAAAGAACAACAACAAAATAGCTGTGTGGCCCATAAGTAGAAAACAAAAGCATAATAATAATAATAATATAATAATAATAGACATGGGTAATGCCTTTCTCTGCTAGAAGATCGTAAAACAAAGCATAATAATAATAGACACGGGTAATGCCTTTCATTGCTGGAAGATTGTAAAAATGGTGTATAAGTGGCATGAGCTTTGGAGTTAGGGGATTCTCTTTTTGACTTGCTGCATTCAGGTATGTGGCAAGTTGATCAGGCTATTCCTCCCGGTACTGTTGCATGAAGGTTTAAGAAGGAAAGGGTTGTATTTTGTTTGTTGGGGAAAGAGGGGATGCTCCTGGCAGTGAAGACTGGAGGTGGGTGGGGCAAAAAACAGAAGTGATTTCTTAGGGACAGAGATTTTGAGTTTGGAAACCTCATGGTTAAAATGTTGCTCCATCCATTAACTTCCTAGGGGGTCTTTGGTAAAGCAGGGCGAAAGTGTAGAAGTCAAAATACTGACCGGCTCTTTTTTTTGTAAAGATGGTTGTGTTAACGTAAGCAGTATTGCCTGCATACTGAACAGTGTACACATTTGCTGTTCAGTGGTACCAGAGCGGAAGTCCACACTTCTTAGTGCTGGGAGAAATATTAGCAAAGCCTGTTAACCCCAGACTGGCATCTTGCGTGCTTTCATCCCCATGGTCTGGCTGGAAGGCAGATGGTGTGGGATCCAGAACTACCAAGGGACCCTCAAGGTGGGGAGTGTTTTCCTTCAGCTCTTGAGGGGGCTTGTGGAAAACAGCAAGTCATGGAGCTGGAGCGATGCTTTTAACTCATCCTGCATCCAAGTTCATTGGACGGGAGAGTCGCTTCTCTGTCTCTGCTGCCTCATTCTTCTTGGCTTGTCCCCACTCTGTTTTTTCTCAGTTAAAGATGTCCAGATTGGTCAGTATTAGAAACAGGTTTTTTGCCCTCTGGAAAGGAGCACAGAAGTGGTGGTGGTTGCTGTGCAGTTTCAAGTCCTTCCTTATTTAAGCTGAGCCTAGCATGGAAGTTTCTTGTCAAGATTCAGAGGAAAATTGCTATTGTCTTCCATTGGGCCTGAGACGATATGACTTGCTCAAGGTCACCCAGTGGTTTTCCATGGATGAGTGGGGATTTGAACCCTGGTCTCAGTCCCAACACCAAACCACTACACTATGCTGGCTCAGGACAGAGCTATGGTATTTTAAAAAAAAAAAATCAAGCGTGGACGAAAGCAAACTCAGACTTAATCCTCAGTTCATGTTCATTCATTTGTATTACCCTAAGGGCTGGTTGACTACAGTGTACCATCTTTACTTGTGTATAAGTCTAGGCCAGGTTTTGGAGCTAAAATTATGGATTTTGATATGACCTGTGGAAAAGCTGAGGGCCACTCCACGGAGAGAGGAAAATACCAGCACCACCTCAGAGGGCCGGCCACCCCTGGCTGCCACCACCACAATTTTCTTGCCCAGGCATTCAAAAAGGCCTTTTGCTACTGTACTCTGAGAAGGGGATGGCTCCTCTTATCAGAAAAGGAACTGTCCCCTTTTCTGAGTAGAGTGGCATAAGGCAAGAGCTTAGTCCATCTAAGGAGAACCTTAAAAAAAGCACTGATCCCTTCTACTCTTTCTGCGCTCCTTTGAGGGGGAGCACCAAAGAACCACCTCCATCGCTGTCATTTTCCTGCCCAGGCATTCTCAAAGGCCAGAAGCAGCGTCACAGAGGGAGAGAGTATGGGGCCAGTGTTTCTTTTAGGTTCTACCGGGATGGACTAAACTCTCACTGTTTGCCACTCTACTCAAGGGGTGGTTTTATATAAGAGTTAAGGTACAGTACCTACAGTGACCTGTAGATAATTTTTTTTGGTCAATTTTTTTATCAGAACGGAAAAAAAAAGTAAAGTGAGGATTAATAAGAGTACAATAACAAACTGAAGTAAGGGGTAGTATGGAAGTAAATTAATAAGCAGCTACATCATTCATAACTTGAGAAGATCACATATAGTAAACCAAGTGCCTAGGTTATGAACAATTGGCTACAAATTAGAAATTATAAAAAAGGGATATAAGATGCATTCTGATCACTAATCATGCTGTTTATCATAATGAATTTTCTTTAAAAGATTGTAACATTATCACTAATTTCGTTTATAAATATTCTGTTTTATATAATAGTTTGATGTTCAAGATATAAATGAATAAAGAATACATTTTAAAAAAAATTCTACACTTATGCCTGAGTATATACAGCATTTATACTGTTATTTTTTTATGGCATAAATGTACTTTAGTTAATCATTCCTTAGAATGATAGAAATGAATGGACATTGAATGAGGACTGATGAAATTTAAGTCTGCTTTCTCTCGTGTTTGATTTTTTTCTGTCTTAGATCTCAAGTTCTTTTAACTGCATTCATGAAGAAATCTGGAAATTTTGGCATATTCTTAGTGAAAATAAATGACATTCTTAACCTTCAGCCCTCGATGAATATAGTAGTCACATCAATATGCAGAACAAGGAAGATTGTGCTGTACCTACTTGTGATATAGCTGTTAAAGACAGGATCCTGTCCAAATAAAAGAACAAGAAGTGCCAACCCTAATTTAGTACCACAGATATGTTTAGGGATAGTCATATCTCAAGCGAAGTTACGTTTCTGTTTACTAAAGGAGTGGAAATTTTATTGGCTGTCCTTTATTGCTCTTTGTCTCTAGTTCTTACATGGCCAATAAGGGGAGTGGCCTCTGTCTACACTGAAATCCCACAATACCATCTTAACTGACAGTATCTCAGAAGGAATGTAGGCCTGTGACTAACATGATCACCACTCAAAAACTTCTTCCAGGAGAAGCAAATTTTATAGCTTCTCGTTTTCTCACACGTTTTAAAATTTCAGGTACTTTCCACTGCATTTTTGGGGAAATAAACACTTGGTGTTGGATGAGTTCTTATTTTAAAAAATCTCACACTGCAAATTAAAGTCTTACACAATATGTACTTGAAATTAGGTTGGGCCCTATTTGAGGGACAAGTTGTGAGCCCTTTTGGTCTTGCCATCCTGCCAGAGAGTATTTTCAGTATGGAGTGAAGCGCTGAGCTCTTGCTGCCTCTCTCAATAGGGATCTCTTGAGAAGGTTGTACTGTTATGGGGGTCATTGGTACCCCAAGAATGTGCACTCACCATCTTTTTGAGTTGTTTGTGCTCCGCACACAAAGGGGAGGAGTTGAGGAGAGATCATGAAACTTGGGTGTATGTACATATGGATCTTTTTATAAAGTGCCTGCAGGATGAGTGTGTGTTCTTGAGTGGTCTTACTAGGCCCGTAAGCGTGTAAGCTCTTCTTAATTTTTAAATTGGGTAAAACAATGTAATTGGGCAAATATCCCTCCTTTTTAGGTAGCAGTCCGCAGTAAATTCCTGTCCTGAATTTGATTATGGATGTAATTAAGCTCTGGTATGAGTTTGGGAAGGTTCCATTTTTGGCTGATAACATTAACAGGAAGCTGAGCTCTCTTTTCCTTCAGCAGTTACCCGGTAGTTTCTCTTCCCATATATTTCTCTGGAGTAAGGAACCCGAGCATCCTGTTTACAATTACAGCATATACCACAAAGTAAATGACTGGGCTTGTCAAAGTAAATGACTGGGCTCAGAGACAGGGGTGTGTGCTTGTTGGCTGTGCAGCTGTTATCTGAAGTGTGTACTTGCAGATAAGTCCACTGATGTCAGTCTAATTCATCTTCTGGTGGTGGAAGCTTTAAAAAAAGTCATGTTGCTTTACACCCAAAATAAATACAGCTTTATTTATTAACTGCTTGAAGTATTTGTATCCTGATCTGAACAATAATTCAGACACAAAACAATCATTGTAAGTATGTAATAAACATAATCTAAACATTCAGGTACATCTATTTAATAGCAACAGTATGCATGAAAATAATTTTTTTAATGAACTAGAGTGAAGTAGAACATTTGTGATTCTCCCTGGAGAGATTTCTAAGTATTTTGGGCCCACAATAAAGTTGCTTGTTCTCTCATCTCTGATGACGAATTGCAACCCATTGCCTTGAATAAAAACGTCTTGGGTAAAAAAAATTCATTAAAATGACTGAGGTTCCAAAAATGGAATCACACAGTTCTTCAGACAGTAATGTGTTTTGGATATGTTTGACTGCATGTTTCAAGGGGAAGATAGTGTATAATAGACTCCACATCTCACATGTCTTTGCTTCTCATATGGCAACACTTCCATCAACTTATTTCAAGTGTTAAGACTGTAATGCAATCTGAATTGGTTTTTCATATGCCTGCCCTCCCTCGGGGTCTCTCAGTTGTCCTTATTTGTTAAAGAATGTTTCTCCCACCCTGTAAGCAAGGAGACTCCCAGAGCGTTTTAAAATCTGAATGACAATAGTGCACAAGGAAGAAGAACTGTGTATAAAAAAGCAAACTTGGGTGTATAAAAATAATTTGATTAAGGCTAAGAGAACAGGATTTTGCAATGGAAATGCCAACACTGCCCAGGGCATGGTGGCAACACAGTTGGGTGTGGTGATAATAAATATGTGATGTCAGCAGAGGCAAGCAACAACTCTTCTTGCCCTGGAGCACACAACTCAGTACAGCACTGTCTACTGCTAGCTGCATGGAAATACAGCTTCTTACACAGGCCCTGTAAATTTCACAGCATGTACTCAAAAGCAGAAGGTTAAGCTATTGCAGCCACTGGGCAGATAAAACAGGCAGTTAACAACCCAGTAAGCCTCCGTTCTGGTTTAGCAGTATTTGCAGGTTTGCAGTATTTTCTTTAGTTTCAAAGCAATATTGCTAGCAAACAAAGGCCATACTTTCTCATTCTCACCCACACACAACTGCTCCCTGATTTATGCGGAAACACAAAATTTGAGGCTGAAGAAAGAAGCTATGAGGGAGGATGGGGGGGTGGAGTATGGAAGCAGAAAAGCAAGAGACACCCAAGTTACTTTAATACATGGAAGAGAATTCATTATGATAGTTAAATGTTCAGGGCCAGTCTGCTCCCTTAGTTCCAGCAGTTGTGGACAGGTAGCAGAAAGTGGCTTTCAAGAAATCACTGCTTGGACTCTGTTGAAGTAGAATATTCTATTAGCATTCACAGCAAGTCTTGGATCTAACTCTTATGGAGGCCAGCGTTATATGATGGTTGAGTGCAATGCAGGTGACTTTTCTCCATAATTTTAAATTGAACAAGACTTGATTGTTTTCAGATGTGTTTTTTATTATAAAATGCATGTTGGCAAATAGAGTTGAGGCAAAGGGGAACAAGGAATCAGCTAAATGAACACAAACACAGTCCAATTCAGATGCGTAATACAGTGACTTGATCGCTTGCCTTGATTATGATACACCTGATGGCTAGGAACTTGGTGTGTGAGCTAACTCCAGTGAAATGGCTTCACCTTCTGATAAGGTAAAAGGCGAATCTGTTAGAATATCTGGGATAATCTATTCACTAGTGTCTGCCACCTCTTACTGTTAAAGATACATATGTGAACCAGGTCAGAGGTTCCCAAAAGTGTCTTTCCCACTGGGAATGGAAGACCCCCACAAGTTCCTAGGTTACACAGGTGTTAAGATGCTGATGCTGGCAGCTTGAAGTCCTGATCCTCTTTCAAAGCCTGGTCAGGGGTGGCTTCTAAAAATCTTGAATTTGTTTTTAAGCCTTGCTTCCTGGAAACAGCCTCCTTTCTGTTCCCAAATTATATGAGCAGATTTTGATGATTGGTATTATGGTCTTCACACCATCTTAAGCTAAGCATGTTTTAGTGAGTCATTGCACACATTCAGCTGCCAGCTGTCTACAGTAACCAAGTGGAGAGAAACAGGCTGAGTTTTGTACCTGAGTTGAATGTGTTTTAGCTCTTGAATGTGAACTCATGGAATTTTTAAAATCCTGAAATCCCTGTAAAAGGATTGAAGATTATGGTTCCTTTTGACTCTGTTCATGTCAAACACAACATTCAAAATTAATTTACTTAATTTTAAAATCTAGAATACATGATGCCTTCATTACTTGCATGAGTTAATAAGCAAGCATATTTTCAAAAGGATAACAAGGAAGTGTGTCAGCTCCATCTTGCTCTGTCCATCTTGGGAGCTAGCTCAAAAACAGATTAATGTCTGCAGTTGCTGAATGAAGTCTGAAATTCCAGTATGTTCTCCCCAGATTCTCATGGAGCTCTCCACACTGGAAATGCAAAAAAAATTGGTTGCACTTAGAGCCTATTGAAATCTGTGGGATCAGTAAGCAGTGATAGTTAAAACGTCTCTTGATGTTTCAGATGCTTAAGCACAGCTTTGACACACCATAAGACAAGCAGCATCCAAAAGGATCATGTGTGAGGTGTTACTTGCCAGTGGAAGAAGTCTTTATCAGGCTAAAGATTCTGCCGAAATCAGCCTTCTCTTTGCTGTTGTCACTTACAGAGGATAGACATACTGCACATCTATTGATGAGAGGTTTTTTCTCTGCTTGCTTCCTCTTCTGATGTTCAAGCTCCCTGCCAAAACAATTCTTAACATAGTATGTACAATAGGAAACCTATATGCTGTAGATCAGGGGTTGGTCCTCCAGATGTTTTTGGAGTGCAACTCACAGTACTCCTAGCCAGCATAGCCAGTGGTGAGGAATGCTGGAATGTAGGGCAAGCAATACCTGGAGGGCTGAATGATTCCTGTCATTGCTTATTCTAGAATGCGTAGGTTCCATAGGACGTAAGGCAGTCCTGTTGGGCCTCAACATTGTTCTTCACACAGACTGTCTGTGTGCTTTCTTCAGATTCAGAACCTTTTTGCTGGCTGTAGTGTGTGTGTGTATGTGCCTGTTGACTTAGAGGGACCCCATAATTTCATAGGATTTTCATAGGCAAGGAATCCTTAGAGGTGGTTTTGCCAGTTCCTTCCTTTGAAGCAGAGCCCACAACACCTGGTATTCATTGATGGTCTCCCGTCCAAATACTAATCAGGGCTGACCCTGCTTATTTCCATGATAAACTGGGATCTGGTGCCTTTAGGGTATTTGGGCCCTATGCTGGGTTTAATACAAGCAGGAAAACTTGTGGGAGGAAGCTGAGGATCCCAGTGCCAAGTTTTCTGATCTGAATTACTTCTCTGAAATAGCTGTGAGCCCTGTAGAGTGTCGGAGGAGAAAATGTAGTGTGGCTGCCTGTTTTAACTTTTAAATATTTAATTTTTAAATAAAAATTGGGAAATCTGCACAATGTGTCTATTTTACTGAAGAACTCTGGTAAAGTATCCGTGGAACTCCATCCTTTGCTTTTTCAAAATATGGAAACAACTGGTTTTACATGTCCATTTATGTTAACTGAAACTGTCACTGATCGGAGTCTGATTTTTCCGTTTAGGTTCTGTGTGGGAGAAAAAAGAGCTGTTGTTACTGATGCTTTGTTGCACCACTGGCACTTTTCCTTTGTAGTTAAGTGTTCACCCTCAGTAGCCATCAAATTGTGATACTTCAGAGGGCATAAACTTTGAATCCTTCTGCAGACCGTTCAACAGTTTCAACTAGCAAATGATTGTAAACCTGTCTTGTTTACAACTGTGTGCTGTGTTTATTAGAGTTGAATTGACAGTTATCACATGGAGCGTTCATTCCTAGCATGGAGGTTATACATTGCCTGATTTAGAGACTAATGCTACGGGTATTGCAGTTTACAGTAAGTTTTCACGGCAGTTGGACTTGAGAACTGGTTTCCATAGAAGCAGCTCAGAGCTGTGTGTTTCTGTTATAACAAAATCCACAGTTAATGGGAGGTAAATTTAACTGCTGGTGTCTTGTGTATGGCTGAAGAGTGATTTTAACTGCTTATACTTTCTAGTGGCTTGTTTCTGGAATAGGGGCACAAAATTTCTGTATTAGCGGTCTGCTAGTGGAACAGTTGAAGTACTCTGCTGAAAATAGTGTTCCAGCAATGGCCAACTGGCCAGTTCTGTTGAGTATACACACATACTACTGAATCTTAATCAAAGAAAGGTAAAAAGCTTGTATAACTTACTCATCAGAAAAATAAAATAAAATTCATATTGTAGGAAGTATTCCATATATTGATACTCTCTCTCATTGCTATTCAATTTAAGATGCTAGTGTCATGTGAAAATTCATACTTGTAAATAACACTGTGTTTGAATGTGTGCAGTCTATTAGCTGTGTCGCCCATGCTGTTCTGTGATGCCAACTTCATTTTGGAGCTGAGCGCTCTTGAGGCTGTTTGATTATGGCAGCAAGGAGCTTAGGCAGTGTTGCTTCAAGAGTTGGATGGATGAGTCTGTGCAGTGATAAGAATAGTGATGAGAAAATTGTACATTGGGGAAGGATTTAGAGCTCATGCGAACATTCAGTTTAACTGCAGTCTTCAGTGGTAATTGATAATTCTGATATTCCGATTAAGCAGAATGTGACCATGTTGGATCCTTATATTTTTCCTTTGTCACACTGGTGACTTTGAAATGACGAATCAGTTCTTTGAAAAACTGAAGTTTATTATTATTGTTTTGTGATGAGTTTTGGGAATGTATGACAGAGATTTTAAATCAGGAAACATATGTGACACATTCAGGCTGTCATCCATGAAAGTTTATGTCACAATAAGTTTGTTGGTCTTTCAAGTGCTAATGATTGCTGTTTGTAGCATCAGACCAACAAAGCTACCCCTCTGGAACATGTAACTTGAAAAGATTCTTCAGCAAAGCTTAATTATTAGAACCACAGTGTTACAAATCAGCGTGAAAATTAGTCTTTGGAGCAGAACCTTTTAAAGATAAACCCATTGAACCTCTTAAGATGAATCTAACAGTCTTAAAACACATGCGTACTAATGAAGTTGATGCTTTTGGATTGACCACAGAGCCATCTTTGAAATAGATTGGGTGGCAAACATGGATTTATTTGTCTAGTTCATGAAGTTGGACTTGCTAACCACAGTATTCACTCTAAATATCTTGCTATTCTATTATTCTCGTTCCTTCAGAGAACAATGACAAATATAGTTGGCTCTCCACATTTGTAGATTTAACTTCCATGGATCACTACTTGGCCAGCTAAGAACAGCTTGCAGCCTGCTTTCTCAGCATCACAAACTCTCTCCTGATGCCCTCCATACCCAAGGAAGGAGATGGGAGAGAGAGAAGACGTATAGGGCCCCAGTGCCCACCCACACTCCTTTCCCTGACTTGGATGTTGGGTGTCTGTTCTCCCCACCGTGCCTTAGCACCCTTCCTATAGACATATATAGACACATTTTGATATTTGTGATTTTTCCACTTTTGTGGAAGTCCCTAGTGAATGTGGAGCACTGGCTGTACTTCTTTCAGAGTATTTTAAGTCTTTTACCTAAATATCATTGGAAAATAATAAAATATGGGATGGAAACATAGGCAGTTAAAGCTTAGATTCTTGGCAGTATTGTTATTGCGTAAGATCCTGCTGATGCAACTTCTTACAGGAAATATACCCATTCCTGCTCAAATGAATAATGTTCAAAGATCATGCTGACTAATTTTCAAAAAAATGGCAAGTTTAAAAATATAGATTTCACTATTCCTTGTAAGATATAGAATACACATTTCTTTAATCTCACTATTTCAGTGTGCTAATATATTCAAAGCTCCTTAAAAGATTGATGGTTAAAGCCTATGCTGGATTATCCTAATAAAAATCTTCTGCTCATTTTCTGCAGAACAGCTAGCAGAGGTGACTTCGTATTTTCAGCTGATCGCTTGGTAAGTGAGTATTTTCTGATGTAAAAGTAGCCATATTGACTGTAAGGAGAAAAATCCAAGTCCACATTGGGCTCAAAACGATATGCGTAGGTGATATCACAGGTGGCTTTATCAAGCAAGATGAATATGTCTATTATCTTGTTTGTGGTTGGGCCAATAAAGGTATTAGGATAGTGCTGAGAGCTAAGGCGCTGTTTCGTTCGCAGGAGACAGTTCAACTGAAAGGTTCCTTGTGCTGCTGGATAACCTGGAATTTGCCAGACAGAGAAGGTGCTATCCACAAGAGAGCCTCTGCCAGCTAGCTCATTGTGCAGTAGCTTTGATATATTAAGAGTAGGGAGATGACGAAAATTTTATTCTTGAGATTTTTGGTCTAAACAAGCCCATCTTGGCACAGCAAGACAGTCCGTGAAAGCATTTTCCAATCCATTCAAAAGATTTTGGGTCCTGTGTGGAAGCAAAACACCAACAAGCGTCCCCATCATTGTTTTTTGTGCATTTTGCCCAAAAATGTCTCTGCAGAACCAGTGTCTTTTTCTCTTTTTGAAGTTAACCACACACACACACACACATTCTGCAAATGGGAAAGGAAAAGCTAATCACAAAGATGCAAACATTCCATCTGGTGCTGCTATTTTCCTAACCTATGCAGCAAGCTAGCGGTTACCACACTTTTTGGTGTGTTTTGCAAATATACAAGACCTAACATAAAAATCCTTGCTGTCCTGTAGCAAGATATATTTATTGGATTGTCCCTTTTTGTTATGAGGGTATACAAAGTCAGGATTAATACCCTTAGTTGAAGGTGACACCTGATTAGTTCCTAATAAGAGTGATATGCTGAAATAATCACAGGGGCTGCAGTTCTGTGTGACTCATATTGCTAAGAGAGCAATACACAGCTTGATAGCACCATAGTGCAAAGAGCTGAAGGTGAAGCCCAGGGTTCAAAGACTCCTGCAACTAGGTCTGTTCAGCCAAAGCACTTTGGGCATGTTTTTTGAGCATTGACTCCCAGTGCTACAGGGCAGCTGTCTTCTGAATTTCAGACAGAGCATGTTCCGATTCTGCTTGGAGCTTACAGAATTGTTAGGTGTGTCTGAAATATTCTCTGCATCCCAGCCAGTAAAAATAAGGACTTGATTCCTTTAATGGATGGTTAGGCTTAGTGGGTATATGTGTCACCTGGGAAAGGAAGGACAAGATGGTGTTACAGTTTACACTAAATAGCCACACACACAAAAAGGGAGCCTAAACAGAGAAACTTTTCTAAGACTAGCTAATGTTAGTTTCCTGGTCTTGTGTTTCCCTCTGATTTTGTCAGTCAGTCAGTTTATTGTGTTCTAGCAAGCAGCCATTATGCACAAATATAAAACAAGAGGAAGAAATCAAATAAATTAATTTACTCAAAATAATTAAGCTTCAAAAGATGGATCATTTCCCATACCCTCCTGAAACTCTGTAGCATGTATTTGTAAAGCCCTAACAAGAAATTCAGATGTTCTAAAAGATACATATTTCATAGCATCGGATAACGGAAAACACCTTCACAAGAGAGGAGCTTCCCTTGAGAGATCTTGGAAACTGGGCAGGGTCAGCGCTGGTTAGTACTTGGATGGGAGACTGCCAACAAACACCGGGTGCTGTAGGATACATATCAGAGGAAGGAACTGGCAAAGCCACCTTTGAGTATCCCTTGCCTAAGAAAACCCTATGAAATTCAACATGTGACTTCAGGGCACACACTTTTTTTTCTTTCCTTTTTCCAGTATGTGTCTCACATATGGTATATTGTGCAGATGAACTAAATAGTTTCGGAGTGATTTTTCCCCATTCCTGGTATAATTTTAATTTCATAATGATCTGTGGGTGGTACAGATGGTGGAATAAAATCCACTGGGCTTATTTTTGAACAGTCTTACATTGGAGTGAAGGAACAGTTAAGCTGCGTTTATATTGAAGGTGTGAAAAGAAATGTTAGTGGCGCATTTCTGTTAATGGTTTTTCAAAACCACAGATTTCCTCCCGCACCCTCATCTCAGTTCTTTCTTTCTTACAGATCAGACTTGTGGTTGAAGAGGGATTAAATCAGCTGCCATACACAGAATGTACAGTCACCACTCCAACAGGTAATAGGAGGAGTATGTCCAGGATAGTCTGGTTGTTGAACAAAAATTCGACCTAAGGCCAGAATGGATCATATCTTCTAGGAGGCCTGCTATAAAGTTAGCAGCGAAGCAGACATTCTGTTAATAAGAGCAAATACTTGTTGTTTTGTAAAAATAAAATACCTTCTATGGATGGTGTAATAAAGGGCAGGCATATGTAGGTTGTGACCCATTAAGTCAACTACATGCCAGCCAGCCTTGTAATGGGGAGTGGGCAACTGTAGTGGGGAGCAGTTTCTACCTTACACCCTTTGAGAAGACCACATTGCTGCATTTTCAGCCAAAAACTAGGTGAAATGTGACCCAGAAGTGACCAGAAGTTAATTCCTTGATTTCTCACCATCTTCCCCCATCCCTTTTTAAAATGTTACTTGGAGAGGTGCTGGGTTGTTACAGGGCACAGGAAAAGGTAAACTAACATTTTGGGGGGCAGTTTGATAATTTGGGGATGATTTTTGCTCTCTTTATTTAATTTAGGGTTGGCCAGGAGACTTGGGGCTCTACTCTTATGCCTGCCAGTTAGAAGAACTGATCCAGTCAGTACATGAGGCAGGTTTTTTTCAGTCAGGGCCCCCAGTTATGGAGCTCCCTTATGAATGCCTTGTGTCTTACAACTTTTGATGCAGAAGTTTTATGCACGTTTATTCCAGCCAGGACTTCCTGAGCAATATCTGTTCAGCTCTCTGCAATCTCTAGCCTGACTTCAGTTTCCTTAATCTGATACTGCTGCTTGTGTATATTCATTTTTTTTTTAAATTTCCAGTGCCTTTATTGTGCTATAATTTGCTTTGTGAGGAGATAACTTTTAAAAGCAGATTATGGCTAAATTGCATAGATGAAATATATTTATGTTAAAGGAAACTTTTAACAAATGGTTCTGTATTATCTTTCAACAGGGTACAAATATGAAGGGGTGAAATTTGAAAAGGGAAACTGTGGAGTCAGCATAATGAGAAGTGGTAGGTTGTTTAAAATTCTGTGTGAACTTCTCAGAATCTTCTTATCAATAGAATAGATTACTTTTTCCAGTGGGGGCAGAATGGAAAATATGTTCATGAAACAAATGCCTCCTGTAAGTTGCTTAATTATATAATGGGAAATCTCATGTAGGTGGAACTAACAATATGGGGACCGTCATCTTCATATTTGTCACAACTGTTCTTGGCTTTCATTTTAATGAAAAATAGAAGCACAAAGTGTTTGTCTGTGAAGGACAGTTGCTTTTGATTTGGAAGTATTTGAAAATCTGCCATTCTTTGATTTTTAACTCTTCCCCCTGCTCCCTGTCCCCCACTGCCATTTTCTTCCTGAAATGGAGGAGAGGCAATGGAACAAGGTTTGCGTGACTGCTGCAGGTCCATCCGAATAGGGAAGATCCTGATTCAGAGCGACGAAGAGACTCAAAGAGCCAAAGTGTACTATGCAAAGTTTCCACCAGATATCTACAGGAGAAAAGTTCTTCTCATGTACCCAATACTAAGTGAGTGCCCTAAAGATTTATTTTTTTAAAAAAAATAAATCCCAAGCAGTTTGAACGTAAGGTGCTTTGCTGGAAGGGAGATCCATCACTGTATACAAACAAAGTTTTGGGTCACGTGGGCCATAAAACACAAGGTTTTTATGTACATTCGCGGGCGAAGCGTTGAGTGTGGGCTGCACACATTGGCAGGGAAGGGAAAGGAAGAAGTGCCTGATGCGCAATAAATGTCAGTTGAATCATCTAAGTACAAACAAGGAAAGAGGGTGTTTTTAGCAGCTAAACCTGGCATAATAGAACTGTTGGAATGGGGGAACTTTAACCAATTTGTCACATTTTAATAAAATGGCCAGTTGTAAATACTACTTCCTAATTATATTTAGCTAAGTATTTCCTAATAACCACATCTAAATTGCATAATTGCTCCTCAGTGAAACAGAATTCCAATCCTGACTGTATTCAGAGGAAATTAGTGTGATCATTTCACTGTCAAGGTGTTGAGAGATAAGCCTGTGACTGCCACCATTCTGAAGATGGCTCACCCTGGACACATCCATCCACCTTACAGGCTTCTTAACCCATGAGCATTACTAGCCAGTGGCAAAGTAATTTTAGACGCCCATATGCTTGCTATGTTTTTGTGTACAGCCTAAATGGGCACAACCCTGAGTAATGGCAGGATAGTTGCTGGCCAGCATATTGATGATTATGATCTGTATGACCTGACAAGACAGTACAATAATCCATCCTTTCTTCTCCCTCCTGCCCATGGCGCCCTATCAGGCACTGGCAACACTGTGATTGAGGCTGTCAAAGTTCTTATAGAACACGGAGTTCAGCCCAACGTCATAATCCTCTTGAGTCTGTTCTCCACACCCCATGGTAAGTTAAACAGCAGGATGGACTAAAAGCCAGAGTAGAAGTGTTGAAGTAGCTGGTTGTGCCCAGCCCTTTTCTCTTCAGCATGTTCACTTCTGGCATTGGTACTTGAGATGGGCTGGGAGATAACTGCTTGAAGCAGTTGAGTACGTGCAGTGAGACAAGGCGATGGGGGAGCGATGATGGAATTGGTGAGGGATCCTTTTGTACCTGCAAGTTGTGTTGGGTAAAAACATATAGCTGTGCATCCTGAATATGATAATTGAACTGACCTGTGAATAAATACATCTGACTGCCTCTTAGTTTAGTGTGAAATAGAGAAAGGCATAGTGTATTCTGGTTTTAAGGTGTTTTGTTAGCTTAGCATGATGCTGACCATCAGTGATGCCTTCATTTTTTTCCCCTGGTAACCCAGCACCTTGCTGCTGTGAAAATCTGTTTTCAGTTTCATCTAGGGTTATTGAGTGATGTGTGTGTTCAGTTTTGGAATAAAGGATACAAATCAAATGGGTTCATGTACAAGACACGAGCTTGTTGACGCATTTCAAACAGTTGAGTAATTGGAGCACCACTGCGCATACAGTTTTTCTAACTTTTCATGATTACTATAGAAAGTAAGATTCAAAAAAATAAAAGAATTGACATGTGAAGGTTCTTGGATTCTGAGCTAAAGTCGTGCCTCTCCACACCAAGTACACAGTCCAGCTTCCAATGTGTCTCCTAATTTCATAGTGACCCCTTATGGCTGGTTTGAGTTGTGCGGATTTGTTAGAAAGGACAACTTATTGTTTGGAGGAGAAAGTGAAGGAACTGAGTTGTTGGTTTTATTTCCACATCTGGAGAAGGCAGCTTTCCTGCCTTTGGAACTTTCCATAAAACTTTGTACTGTAGAGGACGTAATAAGTGATTGTATCCAACCTTAGTCATGCTCTGGTGCGCTTACTGAGTCAACGGGTCTCTGTGTGGGTGTAGTCAAAGTGTGACGAAGTCTGGATCCAACCCAGTGATGTTTTGCTTTGACTGTAGGTAACAGTGGGTTACTTACTCTGCTAGAGTGTGACAAGTAGTATAATTAAATGCAGATTGGTAACTGAATGAGTAGGTAAGAATCAGTGAAATTTATCACTTGAAAATTCATAGAATTTTTTGGTGGTCAGTTAAGGCCACAGTGGATTCATACTACGTAGAGTACTGATGGATCCAGATTTGGCCATGCATTGAGCAGACTTATTGAGGTCAATGAGACCTAATTTAGTCATGCCTAATTTGCTCCACTGATTTCACTGGGAGTGTTCTAAGCATGACTAAGTTTGGAGCCATTTGACCACTGAAGGAGATGGAATGAATTAGCTGTGGCTGCAAAATTCCATAGCATTTTCAAAGAGCTCCAGAATTCTGATCCTGGGAGACTTTCTCCAGTGTTGTTTCCTCTACAGTGCAAGTTAATCTGGAATATGTTCTTTACTCTTGGTACACAAGTATGGTGGAGGAAAAATAATCTTTGAAAAAGGTTTATGTCAGTAGGGATCACTCTGCTGAGCATGTCATTAAAAAAAGATGATATCTTGGCAAGTTGGATTAATTCTGGATGAATTAGGGGACAGGATCACTTAGTTAAAGTGAGTACAGGTTAATAAAATGCTTATTTCAACTACCTGCTCTTTTCTTCTTTTAAAGGTGCCAAATCAATAATCCAGGAATTCCCAGATATCACAATCCTAACAACAGAAGTTCATCCTGTTGCACCCACACATTTTGGACAGAAGTATTTTGGAACGGACTGAAGTACTTTAATGAATTTGTGTTTTGTTACTGTATGATATTACTAGACCATTTTTCTACGTTTTATAATTTGAAGTGGAGGCATCAATGGGCGTATTTAACTTTTTTTTTCTTTTGCCAAAGGTGAAAATAGTTGACCTAGGCTAATTTTCTTTTTTATTTAAAAGAGGAAATATTTGGTCTTACGTCCATTTTTATTTTAATAAAAGAGTTCAGAGCAATTAAGCACATTGAGGCTACAACTGACTTTTAATGACGCGAATGGAAATTGCTGCACTCATAGTCCCTTTTTATTTATTCTTTCGTCGCCAGCTGAAGCGGCTGCTTGCAACTGTAAAATAAAATAACTGTGAAGGTACCCTTGTCGCCTCCTCTCATTCTTCCAAGAGCCGGAATCCGTCAGTACAGACTAAGCCATTCTTGAAAATAATGGCACCTTGGGCGTAAGGTGGCAGATGTTGTTCTCAGTCTCTGGTTTATGCTTATGAACTACATAGCAGTTGTGTGCTTGTAACATAGATGTGTAAGTGAGCCATGCCCTCCGGTCGAAGAGCGACATGCGCAAGGCACTGTTTTTGTTGCTTAGACATGGATGCACAAGCCCTGGGACAAAGCGTTCTGTGTCGCAAGTGAAATTGATGGTGTGTGTGCAACAGTTCACAACTTAGATAAATCTTTGTGAAGTTCTTACACAAACTGCTTGTATGAGGAAGTTAGCTCTGTATTCAAAACACAAAGGCCATGGTCCCTCGCTCTGCCCCATTTCCCACCCTGTGACAATACAAAGCATTACGTTTCAAAGGAACACACAGTTGATTGGCTCTCTTGCTGACCTACTTGATGTGAAATGCTCTCTGCGCTTACACAACCGTCGGGGAATTCCATATGGCTTGTTCTTTCCAGCATGAACAAGCTGAGGAAGTTAAGAAATATTTCTGGCTTATGCAAATGATGCCATTAAGGTTGAAATGCCCAGTTGTTCATAAAAAGTCATTAAACTGTCATAAGGCAATCATTTTAAAATGTTGTATTAAAATTGTTTTGAAAAGCCACATCAGCCGCTGAAGAAATCTTGAAAAGATATTGGGCCGTGGCAGTGCCTTGAGATAATTTCGAAGCTTCAGGTTGAAGTTTTAAAGGGAACGCTCCAGAGGTATCACTTATTAGCACAACTATCCTTTGGAAACACTGGAATACTGTATTGATTCTAGTAAAAGAGAAAAGTATTATAAATCATCTAACAGACATTAAGACAAATTTAACACTTGGTGTTGTAAAACTTTTTATTGCAAAAATTCCCCATGCTTTTCCATGTTACAAAAAGCAGGAACATACACTTCTTCAGAGCGAAAAACCTGAGATGATGATACAGCTCAACATTCAAGTGGGTCTAACTGGAACTTTCTACATTGATTAAAAATGCTGAATATTAATATGCCCACAGAGGATTATGAGAAACCTTAGTGATCTATGATCCTTCACATTTCAAATATGTCCTCTTGTATAAAACAAAAACAGTAAGAAAGTGGCACCCCTGAAGTGCCATCAGTTAAATAATTAAGCATTGATCAGACAAAAGGAACACAAACCCAGAGCATGGAAGCAGTTTAACAGTAGGTGAACTATTTAGACATATAAAAGTAATGGACCCAATCTTGTACTAATGACTACAGAAAATATAATGAAGGTCAGAAACCTAGGAGAAGGACAGTGCAGTAAGTTGCCACTTTGAAGCATTCCTGATAAAACTATTTCTTATAAATAAAACATGCTGCAGTCGAATTATTTTTGATGACTTTAACAAAATATTTTTTAAAAAACAACCATGGCAATATGCATTACAGGAACACAACCCAGCTGAGCTATTCAGTTGATCAAGAGCAAACAGTACACAAAAACTTTTCAAAGTGTGTTGGAAGAATGACTCTTATGTTACACCTTTCCAGTAACTTTCTCCTTTATGGATTAAATGGGCAAAACAGAATGCTTGCTCCTAACAGGAAGCTGTTTACAAGCCTCTGAAAAGGAGAGGAAAAACTGAAATCTCTAATTATACCAACTTAAACTGAATTTTTTTTTTTAGAAATCCACAATATTTTAAGCTGTACATTGCATTTAATCATCTGTCACTGTGTTTTATTATGAGGGAAAGGAAGTCACCCTGGGCTGTTACGTGCCAGTACAAGATTGATATTATCAGCACAGTAATAGATCAGTGAAAATGCATCTAGTGCACCGCAGTTCCATAAAAACTGTAGATACTGTGGAGGTGGTATTAAAGTGAATAATACTTCAAGTGGCTGTTGCAGTAACAAGGCTGTTTAAAAGCTGATCATATGACAGAGCTCTAGAGATCATTATAAGAAGTACAGTCTTGCTGCTTCACATTTTATGAGACACTATCAAACCTCTCAAGCACCCATCATGGCATTTTTTTGTTCCTGATATGCGTAAAATACCCAAGTACCTGTGGCTCACTCCCCTTAGAAAAGAAGCATTCCTTCAGCACAGCTGATCCTGTACATAACAGACGGATGCCAGAAGGAGGATGGGTCTAGCTGCAGTACCAGTGAAATTCAAGAAACAACACCAGTAAGGATTTTCTTATCATCTTTCCAGCGTAGCACAAAAGCACTGGAGCCTAGACAAAGAGGTGAAAATGCTATCCCCTCTTCAGGGTATTTGTTTGGTCCCTTTGGGTAAGGAAATTGAATGGGGCCCTGTGTCCTTGGATTACAACAATATAAGAAAATCCACATGGAACAGGAGAATTGGATGGTTACTGAAAGTGACAATGTTCTCTGTGGTATTAAATATTCAGTACATTTTTACTTCAATATACCAGGAGGGTGCTTTTGCTATATGAAATAGTCCACTCCCCTGTTATGTGTACAGTTCTCAAGGTCTGTTCTTTAGAACCTGCAATTGAAACTTAACAAAATGCTCCATTAGTTGTTGTATTCACCAATGAAGAACTTAGATAATTCATTGATATGTGTGTGTGTGTGTGTGTGTGTGTGTATGTGTAGATAATTCATTGATATGTGTGTGTGTGTGTGTATACATACACACATCTCTTGGGGGGAAAGGGCTCATGATAGTTGGGGTGAAAACAGAGGAGGCAAAAGGTATAGTTACATTCAAAACAGTTTTCTGTCCTTGAATTTTCATTTGTGACTTGTTGTTTGAGATGACGTTGGCAGCAGTGTGCAAATACTGCATTGTTAGTAAGCCTAGCATTGGCTCTCTTGTATTGATGAATTCACAAAATCATCCCCTACTGGTTTGTTGTTCTCAAGGTCATTATGTTTTGCGGGATTTTGCATTAGCAAATTTGATTCTAAATAATCCTCTGCACCAGAGGATTCTAAATTGGTTCTGCATCTGAGAAAGGTTTTCGTTCACGTGCAAGGAACATGCTAAGGTGTTTTCAAAAATAAATGTTATTTTGGTGGAAACTTTAGGTAGGTTATAAAATTAAAAGCACTCCCTCGTTCCATCTGTGTCTCCCGTTCACACATACGCTGTTCAATGGATAATTTACATGTGTTTCTTTTGTGTTGTTACAAGCCAAACAGCTGTGCTCCTCCCAGGGGCTGGCGTGGTAGCAGAAATGGTAACTGGAAGAAGAGTGATGGTCCCTGCCAAGAGAAGGTGACAAGAGCAGCTGGAAGCCTTCCGCAGCTCCTGGTCATATAATGCAGAAGGTAGGCTGGGATCTTTTAGGTAGACCACGAAGCAATCTGCAAATGGTTTCTAGCTCCCAATAACATAGCCAATTAGCATTTTGTTGCCTTTTTTTGCTCACTGTGGGAGGAGGAATTGGAACACACCTCACACTGCAAAATGGAGGTGTTCTGCATCCAGCTGCAGCAGGGGTGGGCAACCACACAGGTGTGGGTACCATTTTTCCATGCTGTGCACACCCAGGCAGGGGTCACACCAGGGCATTTCAGCATGCCAAAAGTGACACCGGCTGACATTTTGGCTGATTTTGGGGCAATTTTTAAAATTTCTTGTGTTTAGGATGCTTTTGAGCAGTGGTTCTCAACCTGTGGGTCCCCAGATGTTTGTGGACTTCCGCTCCCAGAAGCCCCAGCCACTATGGTCAATGCTCAGGGCTTCTGGGAGCTGAAGTCCAAAAACATCTGGGGACCCACAGGTTGAGAACCACTGCTTTTGAGGGTCGGGGAAGCAAATTGCTGTGACTTGGGCAAATTTGGGGGGATTTGGAACAGAAAACCAGGCTGGTCTGGGGGCTTCTGGGGCTAAAATTAGGGGTCTGAAAGGCCACACTTTAGCTCTGGGGTGGGCATAGGGAGCAAGCTGGACCCTCCTCCCATGCCCCCCTGCTCTCCACCAACCTCTTCATGTGGAGAAGGCCCTGGAAAGGACAGGTGAGTCCTGCAAAAGGTGAGAGGGAAGACAAGATATGTTTCCACCTGCCTGGAACTTTAAACTCCAGCCACTGGTGTAATCTGGCTGAATTATACTACTTAAATTAAGAGCACCATTTTTGCAGGAGGGCTGCAAGTTCAATGTTGGTGCTGGAAACAAGATTCGTAGGCTCAGAAAGTGTTTTGAGGCACTTGTCTCTAGTAATAATCTTCTGTACCTGGCTCTGGTTAGGGAATCTTGGTTATACAACAAGAGAAATATATTAATATAAAAAGCCCGAAATCAGCCCTCTCATTACAGAGTTGCAGCAGGTATAAAATTAGAGAACTGTAGGGTTGTGAACATAGAGGGTAGTTGAAGCACAAAGACCAGTGCTGTTAAATAGCACTTTGTGGCTTTTTTGGCTGGCACTATTGAGCCTTCCCTTCAAACAGGCATTACTAGGGTGAGGGGCAGTGGCATCAGCCCTACTCAGCCATGGCGCTAAGGCCAGAGAGCTTAACTAGCGGAAGGTGGGTTTGGGGTCCAGTCTGTCCTGATGCAATCTGTGCCCAACAAACAGCAAGATGGCCACTGACCTTCTAACAGGGACTGTGAAAATGGAAGCCCACATTTTGTTCTTGTTCTGCTGTTATTTGTAGTGCTAACTCCACATACAGAGAGACACATCCCAATAAAATTCTTCGATGTCTATATGAATTTTTATATTAACAGCTGCTTTAAAACTAATTTTCCATGTTCCCCATTTAACTTCCCTACCCTTTTGCTGTTTCATATGGCTGGGATCAATAGACAGAACTTGTTTTGCTAACCTGTTTTTCAAAAAATAAGCAAAGTATGCCAGTTCCATTATAAGAGAGAGAAGAAAAAAAAAAAAAAAAAAGTTTAGTAACAACAGTAAACAAGTTATAGTTTTTGATACCACAGTCTGTACATCTGTTTGGAGTGGAACACAGAAATAATGGGTAAAAACTATGCCAATGTCTGTTCTGCATCAAGTATCCATTGCAGCAATGATGCACCAGCTGGAGATGAATACGCCTGTAGCAATACCCAGCATTTAATCCAGGCAAAGTAAACCATAAAGAATTCTCATTGAAATCAAGAATGCTTAGAAGTCACGCTTCTGTGTGTTTAAATGCTTTCGATGATATTTAGTCTCACTTCATCTGCTCTGTTTTTGCTTCTTCCCACCTGGAGTAAAACCAGCATGTTAACCTTTCCTATTGGAGTTTAAACTCTTCTTGAGGACAGCAGGTTTCAAGTCCCGTAAGGGAACGAACCATGGAAGAAATAGCACAAGGAATGTAAACAAAACTTTGAAAATGATAATGCATTTCTGTTTCCAGCTTTTCAGTCTGGGTGTGCAAAACAGAAGGAAAAAAAGAATCCTTGTTGCTCTTCCAGGGATTTCAAAACACCACAGCAACAGACACAGTTAAGTCCAATGTCTCTAAGTAATCTCATTCGGATGTGCTGCCTCCACGGAGCAATTTTCTTTTCCCAAAACAAGTCCCTTCGTCCCTACTTGTGCGTTGTTACTGATCACGGCAAAAGAGAACTCTCTCAGGAAAAAGTCTTATTTGGCCCCACTTTGAGGCCAGCCAAGGAGTCCAGAGTCTCTGGGTTGAGAGTTGCAAAAGGAGAAAAAAGGCATCCTACCAGGTTCCAGTGGGACTGAACAGGACGCCTGTTAAATGTTCAGGCAAGGATGCTTGATTTTCTATTTTACTGGAGGCAACACGTACTAATCCCCAGTACCATTACTTACAAGATCATCACATTTTCTTTCTAAGGAGTATTTTAAAAAATCTGTGGAGCTGGGCTGTTTTTGAGCTGTACCACTTCAGCCTACATTCATGTGACTGAATGTTTCTCCATACAGTTGCCCTCTGATGCAGAAGGAGAGACCGTGTCAGGAAGTTGGCTGGGCCAGTCCCCCTCTTCTTGGCCAGCCACTTTCCATGTGGAAGGAAACTTTGCTACCGCAGCTTCATCAAACCACCAAGTACCCAGCTGTGCTCCTTGTCAAGTATGTGCCCAACACTGGAAACCGTAGTAATAAATTTCAGGCAGCAACCGTTCCTTTAAAAATGTAGGCATCTGCCACAAAGATTGTGCTTTTTAAGGCTCATAAAATCCTTACACTGTGCCGAAGAGGGTGCATTCTTTGCAGAATCAGAGTTAGGGGCTGAGAAAGGGAGTACAGATACTTAGTAGAGGAAGAGTTTTATATACTGCTTACAGATGCACTGTGTACTCACCCAAGGTTTCCAGCAAATCTTGATTTTGGCAACCGTGATTCCTACTCAAAAGCACTTCAAGCGGCCCAGCCGACCACCTTGTGGAACTGTTCTTGCTCGTTGGTAGGATGAGGTATGATGTGAAATCGAGGGTGTTCTGGCAACTGCCATTAAGGCATTTGGAAATGCATTTGCACTGACAGTTTTCACTCCTTCTGGGTAAGATGCAGAAAAGGGAAAGTCATGACCGACCTTGTTAGTCACTCCAAAGCTGCCCTGTTAAAAATCAGTAATGTTAAGGAATCCTTGAAAGTATCAATCCAAGTATCCAGAGAGTCAGGATTAGCACTGGAAAGCGATGCTTCCTGTTCTGAAAATCCACATGCTTCCTTTCTTTTGAAGTTCCTACCAGTATCCATCCATGGAGGAAGCAGATGAGAGAAGGAAGCTGAAATTCAGGACAAAAGGATGAGTCTGGTTACAAGAAAACCTTGGTTGAAAGCAAGCCCTTAGGATCAACTCAGACGTGGCGTTATCTGTCTTTGTATTAAAAGTGCAAATAGAAAAGGTTGGTGGGACACAATAGTGATAACTATCAGGACTGCAGCAGGCTCGGGAGTGTGTGGAGAGATTTTAACCACTTCTGCTGCATCCCTGGGGAAAGTGGATTTTCCTCTATTTTTCTTTTATTTGTATATACTTCGCTGTTTCCCCAAAGCTGGGACTCAAGGCAGTTTCTCAGGCTATTTGCATTGGGAAGAAAGCTCCTATGAGACACAGGACTTTGCGGGTTCTAGTCCACAAAATATTCTGCCATAATAAAATTGTTAATTGTACTACCTGCTTCCTTGTTGCTTTTGTTATTGTTAATATAACATATTATATAAAATAAGTGTATGTATATTTATATAAATATATTTATGAATACATATTTATATTCAAGTGGACATGAATTTACATAAAAGGATGGTATATACTTGAGCAAGCTAGCATGATAATAATGGCCTAGGACTCTTCTGGGAGACCTGAGTTTGAGTCCCTGCTCAGTCCTGGAAACCTGCAGGGGACCTTGGGCAAGTCACATTCTCTCAGCCTCAGAGGAAAGCAATGGCAAGCCCCTTCTGGGCAAATCTTGCCGAGAAAACCCTGTGATAGATGTGCCTTAGGATCACCATATATTGGAAATGACTTGGAAGACACACAACTACAACACCCACAAATCTGCTTCAGTGTGTTTTTCATCTCTTCCAGTTTTCTCTTCTGGAGAGCACGCAGGTGAGGAAGGTACTTAACAGCATGGTCTAGGATGGGACCAGCAGGTGTTTGGCAGACAGGAGTAATTCCATCGATAAAACTTCAGCACCGTAATTCTTTTTAAAATACACAAAGCAGTGCACAGACTACCGCAACAAAAGAGGCACAGCAGTAATCTGTTTTTTACGAAACAAATGCTGATGGCAGCAGCTGGTGCTAAGCTCTTTGCTTTTTCAGACTTGAGGATAAAGCGCTTACCTGAGAAAGAGTGTTTTGTACCATCAGCTTTGCAGAGCTGCTACGTCTCCATTTCCACAGAAAGGGAGGAAGCTTGGTGGTAATCTGGATCATCAAGAAAAACAAATATGCCAAATAAGACAGGTCACAAAGACAGCTTTGAAAAGAGAGATACAAAAATTATGCCAAATTACCACCCATCCAAAACATGGTTTCTGTTTAGGGTAAAAGGGAAAGTCACTGTGTTGCCCTTACCGTGGTTGCTTTCACTGTCCATCCCGTCGTCCTCCCACTGCTCCTCATTCGCCAGCAGGGGATTGCGTGCTTCACTCAGAGTTCTTGTTGGGAAGAAGTGCCCGTCGCCCTGGCTGGAGAGAACAAGGCAGCACGTCAGTGAGGGGAACAGGGACCGGGCCTACCATGGATCACAGGGCAATGTCAATTCTTCCCCCATTTTTTATTACAGGTTAAGCATCCCTAATCTGAAAATCCAAACTCTTGACGCGTTCCAAAATTTTTTGAGACTGTCCACATGGGCGGCTAAGATAGTGAGACTTTTGCTTTGTGATGGTTCAGTGTACACAAACTTTGTTTCACGCAGAAAACTATTAAGAAATATTGTATAAAATTATCTTCAGGTTACTGTATAAGGTATATGAAACATAAATGAATTCTGTGTCTAGACTTGGGTTCCAACTCCAGGACATCTCATTATGTACATGCAAGTATTCCAAAATCTGAAAAAAAATCCAAAACTCTTCTGGTCCCAAATATTTCTGCTAAGGGATACTCAACCTGTACAAACTTTTTACAAAACACAGCCTTGGTTTATATGGGGGGTGGGGAACCTGTTCTGGGTTTCAGTCTGAACTTGAAAGGAGCAACTCAAGGTGTGCTGCATGTTTGTTACAGCTCCTTTAAAGTTGGACAAGAACCCAGGGCGGATTTACCAACTCACTGACAACAGGAGGCACTAACTGCCCCTGGATCTACAGCAGTGTGGCCTCTCATGCCCCTCAATGTTTGGGATGGTCCAAAGCAGCTCTGTACTTGCTCCCACGATTGCCCTCTCTGCAGGACCAGCCCCCTGCTTCCTAGATTCAAGCCCCAGTTCTTCTCATGCCCCCCAATTACCTGGATACAATGGGGAAGAGCCAGAGTCTCTTTTCCTCCCCAAACACCTGTTGGAGATTTCTGACCAAGCCAAGGTTGAATCCGTTTTTATCAGGGCCGTTTGGAAACACGGGAGCTGAGAACGCCTCTGCAAGCAAACACAGGGAGAGGGAATTAGAGGATTTCCCAGGCATCCAAAAGCAGATTCATGGGAAAATTAAAAGCAAAATGGATGCGTGTAACCCCCTAAGTAACTGGACAAGGACCCGAAAATCAGGACCCCCATGACCTACAGACTAGAGGAGGGGAGCCATGGAATGCCAGGGCTGCCACATGGAGCAGGGTGGTGGGGAGAGAAAGTTGAGTGTGGGGCAGGTTTACCTGCTTCAGCCCCTAGGAGCCTTTTCATACCCTGGAGATTACTGTTGTCAGGATGGGTTTGTGGTTGGATCTCCGTCCAACGGAAAGTCGTGCTCTTATTCTACAAGCATCATGCTCTCAGTTGCTCACATTGTCATGACAACCCCAGAACATGTGCTAGCATGAATTAATCCCTTCAAAATGCCACTGAAACACCCCTGCTTCCTTCCTTAAGCAAGAAACCTCTGCAGACAGGCTCTTACCCAACGTCGACCGGTTTTGACTGACGAGCCAGCAGTGGTAGCCGAAGAGGAACAGGAGGCTGACGAAAAACATGATCGATACAAAAAGAAGGAAAAGGACGTGGAACTTGGAGCGCCCACCTGATAGTTCCCCCTGGAAAGGAAAAGGCCAAGACAGGATGAACAGGAGAGGAAAGAACTAGAGAATATCTAAAGCTTCAGGTTTCTGTACTGCAGATCTTTTGTTGTGAAAGTGGCAGCTGCCAGAGAGAGCCAGGCAGAGTCAATAACGCTGGGCTACAAGCACCCACACTCTGGTTTATGAGGGGTTCATCTACCGATGGAAGAGACCAAGGTTGAGTTCTTCGATCACAATGGCAGAGTGTAAAATATAGGCCTAACTACACTTCCTGCCCCTTCTCTGCACTCCTAACTTACCAAGCTGGTGCCAGGCACCCTCCGTGGCCACTTCAAATCCAAGGGAAGATGGGGGGTGGGTGGCCAAGCAGCAGCTAGTTGTGTTTCTGTGACTGGTGGTAGGTATTCTCCTGGCCCCCCAGGAGTCCTTCAGAAGTCCAGCAGAATGGTATTGTCTTCCCACAGCCAGCTACTGAGCCACGCCTGGTTGCTCCCCCATCTTCCCATTAAACAGCCATGGGGGCAAGCACCCAGGCACCAGCTGGGTAAGTGAAGAGTACACAGAATCATAACAGTTGCAAGGGGTTCCACAGGTTACTGAGGCCACTCCCTTGCCCAATGCAAGATCTCCAAGTAGAGTATCCCTAGCCGTAGCTGTCCAGCCTCTTTTTGAAGACATCCAGAGAAAGAAAGAGACTCCACCACCTCTCTAGCTCATGGATTCCAAACTACTATTATCATTAGAAAGTTCCCTCTTGTGTTCAGCTGAAATCTACCTTCCTGTAACTTCAAACCATTAGACCTGGTCCTGCTGTCTGGAGCAACAGAGAAGGAGCCTGCCCTGTCCCCTCTGGGACAGCCATTGAAGTATTTAAAGAATTCAATCATGTCACCCCTCAGCCTTCTCTGCACCAAGCTGAATGTGCCCAACTCTTTCAACCTTTCCTCACCTGTTTTGTTCTCCAGTATCGTTGTTGCCACTCCCTGAACCTGCTCCAACTTGTCTACATCCTTCTTAAAATGGAGCACCCAGAACTGAACGCAGGACTCCAGATGATCCTTGGCTAGTTAAGAATATAGTGGGACGATGACTTCCCTTGACATAGAAACTATGGTTTTATTAAGGCAGGCTAAAACTCGTTGCAGATGAAGGTGCTGAATGCTTCCCTCAATAATAATGATCAAAATACATACACAGGTGGAATTTGACATTAAACCTACTTTATTGCACCAAGAGGATTCCAGCCACAAGCCCACAGGAATCAGCAGTCTCATTCCCCTATTGTGTGCAAAAAAATCCAGCACACAGTGGCATGCAGCCTCAAAACTGACATATCTTCTTGATTTTATCATTTGCTGGACTGGATCCACAGCAGTCCTATGTGACCAGAGAGGTCCCTCCAACAGTGCAAGCAGAAATGTAGCCAAAGAGCAAAATCTGCCTCCCCTAAATAAGTATCCCCCTCCTGAATTATTCCTTCTAGCACTGCAGGAACTTCAAAAATCATTTGAGCATTAAGAAATAGAGTTCAGGCATGCAAAGAACAGGGTCAGGGGAAGTGACCCAGGAAAGCAAACACAGCAAACAGAAGAGACCCAAGTGTGAACAGTTGCCAGTGTCTCGCTCTCTGCAATGCTAGAAATTTGTGGACTGAAGGGAATTTTCATTTGGAGTGGTGGAAAGAAAACTAAAAGGCCAGACCCTCAAACTTACTGTCCAATACTTGATGAAATACTTGAAGACTGTGGCAGCAATGAACATGCAGTACAACAGTGAATAGGCTAAAAACAGTAGGAAGAATTTGTAGTTAGAAAATCCAACGCAGTTGTTCACCCTAGAGAGCAAAGAATAAGAAAAAAAAAGTGGATTCAGCCTAACGGTGCTGAAAATTAACTGAAAGCAATGAGAAGCATTCAAGTTCTTTTCAAGGAGGCCCAAACTCACCAGGGACAATGATGGTCCATTTTTAATACACACCTGTAATGAGAGAAAAGGGTTTCAAAAGGGATGCCATTTTGTTAGTTTGCTGTACAACCACCCTGGGTTAATTCTCTGCACCCCCACCTTCCAGGAGCTCCACCCCACCCCAAAGCCCCACAGCCTTTCTGAGTTACACAGCCATCATGGGTAGTACAGGCTGGTACTCTGTTGTGTGCCTCTGAGTTGTTTCTGAGTCATAGCAGCCCTACGGTAACTCTATCATTTGGTTTTCTTGGCAAGATTTATTGTTCAGAGGGGGTTTGCTTTACTCAGGCTGAGAAAATATGACTTGCCCAAGGTCAGCCAGTGGGTTTCCATGGCCAGGTGGAGATTCAGACTTGGGTTTCTCAGAGTCCTTGTCCTCTACTCAACTGCCACACTGCAGTGGCCTGGCTGGTACTCTAGGAGAGGGAATTTTCAGAAGTACCCCCCCACATCCTAAACCCCCAGATTTTGAACCACCTCTTGCTATGAGCAGGCTTTTCACTGTCTCCTCTCAGATGGGTTGTGAAGGCTATTTAAGCTCAGTTGAAGCCTTGCCCCAGACCTATTTCTGCAAGGCTGCTTCCCCTCCCAACTTTGAGGGTAGTGTTCTTGGAGAATGCATATTCCCAAAATGTGATTATTTTGCTTTTCTCATCCTCAAAAGAGAAAGTGTTCGGAAGTTATGGTTTTCAAAAAATACTGCCAGTCCAGGGAATTTCCAGCTGAATGGGGAGGGGGGACTGGGAGGCATCCAAAGAGTACAAAATTGGCCCTGAGACACCAGAAATGCCCCCCTCAATACTGCATGGCTGTCAACCACTCTTGTAAACTTACATTGCACAAACTGAACAGTGATGGCATCGGTCAGGTTTGATGAGTTGGCATCTATCGCAAAACCGAATGGCTGGAAGAGAAAATGTAAAAACAAGGATTAAAGCAGCCTGAATCTCTGGCGAGACCAAACATTGGACACATGCCAAGAACTGCTTAGTGCTGTGGCTATAGCAAATGTCTGTTATCACCTCTACAGCTAGGTCTAATTTCTCCCCGCTTCTAATAAAAACAACCAGTTCAGTGTTTCCTTTGCTGTCTCAGAACCTAGATTCTATGTACCCCTGGAAGCTTCTGGCCACTGTGGTCCAACTGGACCTGGGGAGGTGGGAAAGATGGATCAGGGTTTTGACATAGTGTGAAGCAGTTTCAGGTTATCCCCTTATTCAGGAAAGTTGGATCCTTTAGAACCTGAAAAGGATGTCTCCAAGGTGTTGCATTAGAGCCCCCCCACATGTTCAGCACCTAGGACAGCTCCTCCAAATACGTGAATAAAACCCAGCATGGAATGAACAAATCCCTGACTCTGAAGCCACCACTGAGTTGAGTGGTGGTTTCCATGAACTTCAGGCACTCACCCACTAGATGTGGTTTAGAGTTAGAGATCGTGGGAATTCCTCTTGGAACTTTCCACATTTAAAGCAAGTGCTCTGCCTCTGAGCTATAATACTCCAAGTTCAGGTCTGAAATAAAATTTGGTTTCCTAAAGGAGCCCAGATTGAGGCAACATACAGTGACAGAGCATGTGGCACCCTCCTTTCAAATTAAAAACATCTTTAAGGGATATTAGCAAAGGCTGGGAAAGGAAACCAGAAAGGAAATCCCTTTAAACTCGTATGATTCCCTCTCCATCAAGGTACTCAAACTTTAGGCTGGGAGCAGCAGGGGTATACTTCCTATTAAAGTGGGTTGCCCGCACGTGCATCTTACCTCCATTCCCTGTGCGGGTGTACACCGGCAACTTCCGTGCCATTTCAACCAGTATCTGCCTCTGTGCTTCAGGTCTCTCTTCACTCTCGTAGCGTTCCTTGTCGGCATAGGACATGTGGAACTGGAAGCAAAAGAGAAGCAGTTACACTCGCCCAGCAGGGAGAATGGTTAGCTTAGCCATAAGCTAAGAGGGTGGGTCCACAAGAACACTGGAGACCCTCACTGATTTATTATTTTATTTTCAAAGTAAAAACGCCCAGTAATAGCCATTTTGCCCCCGTTTTTCCTCCCTATGTGCTGTTTCATGGCCTCTTTTTTCCCCAGTGAGGATGTTTCCAGAAAAGAATATTGTTAAGGCCCAAAGACTGCACCCTTAACCAGTTCCTTTGCTAATCTAGAGTTCCCAAACTTGGTTCATCTGAGAATGTTTGACTACTTCTCCCACACTCCCTCATAATTAGCCATGGCGACTGGGGCTTCTGGGGGTTGAAGTCCCACAACATCTGGAAACACAAGTTTAAGATCCACAAATGTCAAGGGTTGCTGGTTCTTACTTTTTTGTCTGGCTGCTGCGGAGGAGTAAATATAGACTTCCAGTACGTCCACACAAAGAGAACAAAGATCACGTGGAATATGGTAAGGTAAACCACTGAAGGAGAAAAGAGGATATTTCAGTTAATAGTGCCACTTCTTTTTGCCCTGTTCTTCGCTAACTTCTGAAGAAATAAGTGAACAATCCCTCAAAGTGACTGGAAGGGAAATGTTATTCCCCTTTCTGCATTCCAAGAGAAAGCAACATATATTTGTTTGCAACTGATCTGTGCATTTGACACAATGGGCTAAACTACACAAGACATTGAACGGCCGATTTAATATTGCACGCCTTGGGCCATGTTAAAATTGCGAACAGAAGGATGGAAAGCCAATCAAAGTTGGCACTGTGCATGCAAGCTGGGAGAACTTAATTCTTTCTCTGCTGTTGTGCCAACAAAGACGGATTCACTCCTAAACTGCTACCTGCATTGAGAGTAAAAGCTCCTACTGGCCTTTTAAACAGGAACATGCTGGAGAAAAAAAATCAGAGCAGCAACCAATTCACTGCCTCTCCTATAGATTTCAAAAAAGAAAATCCTCAAACAACCGTGGGTAGCAAAGACAACAAAATCTCCCTGCCCAAGGCCTTGGAGATTATATGTCTGTTGGAGGAGGTAGTCTATGGGCCACGCAATACAGGACTCTCTTTGATACTGTGCCTCTCCACTGATCCATCTGGCTGAGAACTGCTTCCTTGATTTGGAAAAATCCGAGTCTTAGACAGAGATCTCTGCCAGTTCAGCTCCCACAGAGGTTTTCCTAAAGGAAAAAGGAATCTAAGATCTTATATAGGAAAAAGAACTGCCACTAAGCTGTGGCTTTACCATTTAGTTGGGTACACTCATTGTCCTAATCTTTTGCTTCTCACTTTTGCTGGTTTATTTGCAATGAAATGTATATGCTGCTTAAAACAGAGGTGGGCAAAGCGTGGCCTGCAGGCCATATGTGGCCCCAAGACCCCAAAACCGCACACCCTTAAAGCACCCCTCCCCAATTTTTAACACATCAATTGTGGGGGGAAAGTGGTTAGAGCAACATAGACCACAGGGGGCTGCAGATGAAGGAGGGAGTTGTCAAAATACGTCTTAAATTGGAGGAGCAATTTAAGAGCCAAGCCAGCACCATTCTCTAATCGGTGCAAGAGCTGAGCCAGTTCCACCAAGGCCTCCCTACCTCCCTTTCTATAAAAGGCAGCTTTCAATGACTTATTTTTTAACAGAAGAACAGGATTTTGAAAAAGGACAGCGCCCAAGGACAGAAGGCCATTAAGATCCACGTACCTTTTTCTATGGAGTTGGTTATGGTCACTGAAAGAGAAAATAAACACCCATTTTAACAAGACACAAAAAAATCTCTATCGTTTTCCATAGTGGAAGTATTCTAAGGACACACTCCAACAGAATGCAGCTGATGAATAAAAAAAAGAAAAGGAGCTATACTGACGTGGCACCATACCGATGGCACCATTGTTCATTTACTTCAGAGGTGCTGATGGTGGCATCATCATCAACATCCCCTCACATTTTTCCCACTTCAAGACTCAAGCCAGCTTGCAACAGGTTAAAGTAACATGGTTAAAAATTCACAGAATACCATAGGTAAAAAGTGATTAAATTGTCATAAACAAACAAATAAAACCAGTTAAAAATATAAACCATGAAAAATGCAAGACCACACCAAAAATAACAAAAAAATCAGCACATTGTGGAAGGCCCTAAACAATCCACCCTCCAAGGCCGGACAAAACAGAAAAGGGAGGCCAAGACCAGACCCTGACCCCTTTTTCTGTGGCTCCTCAAGCCCTCTCACATATCCCCCCAACAAAATCTCCAAACTCAATTTCTTTCTTTCTTTCATTTTTTTAAGTTTCAGCCACCAAAACATCCCAAACTGGAACACTCCATGATTCCCAGCCCTTCAAACTGAGTGAAGAAGGGAGCTACAAATTGGTTGGTGGTTTCCCCATTTTTCCATTTCTTGTGCATACATGTTTCTTTTAGCATTCAGCTCAGTTGAGAGTTCCTTAGTCACCCATTCTGGTTTCTTTGGACACCTCCCATTTTTCTTCCTTAACGGAACAGTTTTAAATTGTGCCTCCAGTATCTCACTTTTAAGAAACACCCATCCATCAGGAACTCTCTTCTCTTTTAGTATTCTTGACCACAGAATTTCAGCCAATAATTCCCTAAATGTACAGAAATTAGCTTTCTTAAAGTCTAGAATGCATGTCTGGCTACACTTGGCTCCCCCTTCCACTGAATGACAAATTCCACTAGAGCATGGTCACTCTCACCTAAAGATCCCGCCACTCCGCCCCCCATTAACAAGGTCATCCCTGTTGATTAGGATCAGATCTAAAATAGGTGCTACAACCTTCAAGGTGCACCAGAACACAAGTGGGACTGGCCACAGCAGATGTTGAGGTTTATGGAAAGTGCGCAGCTAAGGACAGACAGCCCATTCAAGCTGACTGTCATTTTCACGGTGTGTTGTTATTGCTTTCCAAGGTTCTGACATCAATTGGGGCCACTGGTGCAGGATGTGTGTCTGCACTCTGCTAAGGGTGGCACCTGACACTTATCTGCACGCTCAGGAGGGAGGGAGCTCTGCGTAAGAGCTTGCAGAACTGCTTGGGTGCGTTCCTATGTTTCGGCTGTAACCACTTCTCTCTTTGGTTCCAGAGGACATTTTCTGTGGCCTCCCTGAGCCGAGGGAAAGGGCCACACTGGTTTTTCTGTGCAGAGATAAGCACTGGTCTTGTCTATGAAGCTGGCAGCCAAATTAACAGGAAAAATAATGAGGACTAGTAACATCCAACAGAGGCAAGATCTTGGGGTGTTGAAAAAGACTGTTTCAATTAACTCAAGTAATTGGCCTAGTAATACAAAAGTTATAACAGGAGATAAGTTACAATTTGCTATATCAATTTGCATTGTAAGTAATAATTTGTTTTCACATATATTTATCTAGGTGTTTTTAAAAGGGAGACATTTTACCTACATTTTTATGTAAGGTATATCTACACCTAATTGATATAGCAAATTGTAACTTGTCTCCTGTTAGCATTTTTGTTAAGTACTGTCCCATTCCTTTTACCGTTCATCAGCCCCTGAAGAAGGCTATTAAATATTAGGAGGCTCAAACGCATTGGGCTAACTGGAAGAATAAAATTGCCTTTTTCAGCACCTTTAGAGTTTGCCTCTTCTCTACCTCCCAGCCAAATTAAAATGGACAGTCTTGGTTCAAGGCACATGATTTCTTCCTGGGGTGAGTCAGTGGCAGAGAAAGCAACTGAAGTCCATAGCAAAGGGGTCAAGAGGATGTGTCACACACCTCTAGCTTGCCTGTGGGTTTTGACCTCCACCCAGGCCATGCCACTGCCTTCTACAACTTGAAAGATTTAACACTGGCTTGGATTTTTCCCCTCCTCGGAGCTTGGAGTGATGATACTTTGGGGGCTGCAGTGCCTCCAACCTCCCAAACAGCATGGCCACTGGCCATGTTGGCTAGAGATTATGGGCACTGTAGCTCCATAAAGCTAACATTCTCCTCTCGCTCTGCCTTTCTGTGCTGTTGGTGTTTTTAATGCAGAAAGAGCAAGATATCAGGCTGTTCTAAATACATACACACTCAGGGCACATTGTGGCAAAAACCGTGCCCTTCCTCTGGAAAGCCAGTACAGCCACGACTGCTGCCACCTTGCTCAAGGGCTACTCAGTTCCTTCCCGAGGCTCCCATCCTGCTGAACCCCAGTTGGATCTGTCTTGGTGCCGGTAACCTGAGGGCCTGCCTGAATGGGAATGGACGTTTTTAACCTTTACAGCAGTTTGGTCTTTCCCCTCCTCTCTGAGATGGCATGGATCCTCTAGCCCGGAGCAAGCCCGTCTGCTCTCGGTCTCTTGCTGGGGGAGCATCTGCCACCCAACTGGTGGAACGAGGCCTCTCTGGAGTCTGGCTTTTTCTCCTTGTGGTCTGGAAGGAGTCGCAACATTAATGAGATGAGATATTGCCCTTGGAAGGGAGAAGAATTCTGCCACATCGATTCCAGCTCCTGTCTGTCTATGAGGGAGCGGAAGACCAAAGGGGATGAGTCAGAGCAGAAGCTGTGCTGTTGTGAAATGGACCGCACGGTGCCAGGGAGGAACAGTCTAGACTGACGGGCGAGAACAGCTTAAGTCATTTTGTCCAATTCTGAAGAGATAAATGTTTCAACTAACTATAATGATTTATATAGGTAAAGATTTAAGGATATAATTCAAAGGTATACTTAGGAGAAACACTCAGAGAAGATATACTGCAGTTGCATAGAAGCTGAGAAGGAAACCTGTTGCAAGAATAAGCCAATCAATACATAGATTCAGAACAGCCCAGGTACGCCAACTTGCGGGTTGATGGTTTCAAGTTTCTACTTTTCTCCCTCACATAAATGACTCTAAAGGGAGCAATGTAGACCCGGGAAAATTCAAAGCACGACTATACTACATCGTATGTTTTATATTCATAAAAGAGGAGGAGGGGCAATGGTGGATATGTACCCTATCTATCTACTACTTCCAGCCAGGGTTAACCAAACCAAGTCTTCATTCAGTCTAGAATAAAAATGGCCACATCTACATATCCTTCATAGGCACTGTTTCTTCTGATCAGAGGTAAAACTGGACTTCAGAGGCAGTACCGTGTAGTGGTCTGAGTTTTGGATTATAACTCTGGAAACCAGGGTTCACATCCCTGCTCAGCCATGGAAACTCAATGGGTGACCTTGGGCAAGTCACAATCTCTCAGCCTCAGGGGAAGGCAAAGGCAAACTGACTCTGAAAAGATCTTGCCAGGAAAACCCCATGATAGGTTCTCCTTAGGGTCACTATAAGCCAGAAATAATTTGAAAGCACATAGCAACAACTGTGCACATGCCTGAGTTCATCAGCCTCGTGCAACAAGATTTACTAGATCGCTAGAAAACATTTTGAAAATGACCAGCCAGAGCTGGCACAGAAATAAAAAGAAAACAGGAAGAGGGAGTTACAAAAAGACTGGATTTCTGCACACTTTTGCAACTAGCTTCTACTATTCCTGACTTGATTTAATACTTTATATATTAATTCCTTTGGACCACAGCACTCTGACTACCATCTCCGTAGAAATCTATACACCTTCCAACAAGATTCTGGAAGGACACCACAGCAAGGGTGCAACTGGGGTGGGGTGGGGGGCTAAATGAGAATTCCGCCCCTACGCTGTGACATTCCTAGCCACACAGTAACATAAAACTTCAGGTTTGCGTTTAGAAACACAAGCTTTGGCATCGAACGAAAAGGGGCAGCCAAGTGATCCAGAGACTGTAGATGCAGCAAACAGAACAGTTTTATGTGCGAAGAGTTTTCAAGGTCTCCCTCTCTGCCATGCTAGAGATTTGAAGGCGAAACAAAGATTTCATTGGGGGAGCAGAATTCAATTCCTCATTTCGTCTCCTCCCCATTGTGCCCTTGTACCAGACCTATTTCTCCGCCCCGTCCCCCTGCTGCCTCAGAACAAGGAACCATAAACACTCAAGGGGATTTCTCAATGAGCAATAAAACCAGGAAGAAAGATCAGAGTTCTTCATCAGCCTGGCCCATTGCCACACATTTTGACTGACTTCCACGCTGAACTGCTGAGTGACAGGCGGATCAGTGTGGCAGGGCCAAGAGGGCAGACCACTGGCCCAAAGAATCCAGAAGGCTTGATTTCCAAGTTCTAGCTCAATCTTCAATCTTATCTGTGACTATCCCTTGCTATCCAGAACCAATTACTGATTCCAGTTCCACCCAGTAGGGCCCACGTCACTCCTCCATCCTATATAAACAGTGCAACGGTGCAAATCTTTTTCTAAACCGGGCATATTACTGAATACTCAGCATGTCTCAATCTTTATCCTTATGTTGTCACTGTCATTTTAAAATATAGTTATGAAATTCTAGGGCTGGCATACATCAAGTTGCTTACTCAATGGTTCACCCATTAGATTACAAAACATCCAAACCAGGAACAATGTCACGGGTTTAAGCCTGATAATTAAAACCCAGTGGAGCATCCTTCCAAGCAAACAGGTAGAGGAGCAGACGGAAAGATTCCAGGGCCCTCTTCACCCCCACCTGTGAGTAAATCCCACCGAGCACAGTATGAATGTATTGTTGCTGTGTGTCTCCAAGTCAATTCTGACTTATGGAGACCCTAGGGTGAACCTATGCTGGGAGGGGTTGGGGGCTGAGAGAGTGTGACATGCTCAAGGTGTCACCCTGTAGATTTCCATGGCTGAGCTGCAAATTGGACTCTGGTCTTCAGTGTGCGATGACGCGGAAACCACTACACTATGCTGTTACTCCCCAATAAATAAATGGCTGCAGAATCCTATTTGCTCTGACTTTGAGGTAAGACCCCCTGAGGACTGTCTTCTGAGTAAATACTCTCAGGGCACTTTAGAGGGGGTGGGTGGGACCCAGAGTTAGTCATACCTGGAGAAGACCCACTGAGATCTATGGGAGTTGAGTTAGCCACCCCCTAATTCTCTCTGATAGGCTTTTATTTCGTAAAGATAAGACGGGGGCCATTTCCGCACGAGGCTGTTACAGCGCGATGATCCCACTTTCAACCTCCTCTGGAATCCTGGGGTTTGCAGTTTCGGGAGGGGCCGGCCGGCCCATAGGATGTTCAAAGTGGGATCATCGTGCTATAACAGGCTAGTGTGGAAATGGCCTGGGTCCAGCCCAGTGATTCTGAGAAAGGGGCACCTATTGCTTTCAATGAGCGGCCAGGATTGCAGCGAATTTTACTCAGAAGTAAACCCCCCCGCCGTAATTACCCCCTGGCAATTACTGCATGCAGTTTTATATGTAGGTGCGTGGCCAGATCCAGAGAGATCTCTGCCTGGGCATATAGACATTTCTACACAACCTAAATATATATATATATATATATATATATATATATTCTCTACCTGTATTTTCAGGTGTGGACGCCTCTCCAGCCCTACACGCGTTTCCTCACACAAGCCAAACCGCCCCCCACGCCCGGCGCCCTTCCAGGGGTGCCGGACTCCCACCCCCACCATCCCCACGCCCTGCGGATGGGGCGTGCGGCGCCAGGCGCCGGGAAAGGGAGGCCGCGTGGGGCTTACGCACCCCCGGCACGGCCGCCGCGCCAGGGCTCCCGCTCCTCGGCCCGCCGTGGCCTCGCGGGCGGCGACCCACGCCGGCCTCAGGCGGCGCGGCTCCTTCGGCGGCAGGCCCCTCCTCCTCCCTCGCCTCCCCCGCCCGGCCCCGCCGCCGCCGCCGCCGCCGCCGCCGCCGCCTCACCCAGGCAGAGCTCGAAGACGTAGGCGTAGTAGGCCCAGAGGACCACCAGGGAGATGATGAGGACGGGCACCCAGCCGAAGACGCGCTGGCAGCACCGGAGCCCCCTGGACAGCGCCATCTTCCACCCTCCTTCCTCCGCGGAGCCGGATCGGGCGTCGGCTGCGCAGGCCTGGCCGCGGGGAGGGCGCTCGGGCGCTCGGGGATCGGCTCTCGTGCCTGTCTGGGGGCCGCGGAGGGCGCCTCCCGGCCCAGCGCCTCACACTTCGGGTCCCCCGTCGACGCTCGGGCGGCGCGGGGAGACTTTCACGGGGCGCTCTTCGTCGCTCCTTCTGTTCGTGGACGCGGGGCAGTTTGGCTCATCCTGCAGCTTCCGCCTCCCTGCCTTCTGGGGCTTGGCAGGCTTACATTCTAGTGCTGTGGGACCAGCGGTTCTCTCTCTGGTTGACCCGCTTCACGGGGCTGTTGCGAGGATAGAGCAGGGAGTCCAACATTTCTGGGGGGCCTCCAGGGCAGGGAAGGCTAATACAGATCATGGAGGAGGCACAGGGATTCTTCCTCCTCCTTCCCTTTCCCCCTGTTTATGCCAAGGAAACCTGAAGTGCAGGTTGCATGCCCTTCTCTCGGTTTCCCTCTTCCTCTATGGTGTCACAGCTGGATTAAAGCACAGCTGGCCGCAGCGCCGCTGGCCGGGACTTTCCGTCCTACTGTGCCACAGCGCCCCTAGTGAGGAGAGTGGGGAATGCGTGTAAGGCAGATCCCCGTGGATCTCGGAAGCTGAGCAGGGTCAGCCCTGGTTGGTACTTGGATGGGAGACCGCCAAAGGATACATTTCACAGGAAGGAACTGACAAAACCGCCTTTGAGAATTCCTTTCCGAAGAAAACCCTATGAAATTCATGGGGTTGCCGTAAGATGACTTGAAGGCACATATGCAACACTTACGTTGGGGTGCAACTCCTGGGAGCCAATAGTCAACAGAACCAAGGCTGAGGGATGATGGGAGATGTAGCCCAACAATATTGAAGGGAGGGGGCAAATATTCACTTTCCCAGTCCTCAAGTGAACTGCCCTTGCTAAGCTTGTAGATTGGAAATGTTATCTTTTTTTGAATTACAAGGCCACTGGCCATGCTAGGTGGAAAATTCTGGGGACTGTAGTCCAAAGAAGGAAAGCCTACAACCTCTCTTTCTTTTATAACAATCCCTACTGGAATTATTTAAATACCTGTCTTCACTGATAATTAATGCACTGAGATTTATTCTCTGAGAGAAACAGCTTCAGGCTCACATTCCGAACAGCAGGGAACTGAACCCAGCGCTCACATCAGTACACCACCCTGGCTCTCCGGACCTTTGCTACTAAAATAAAATAAAGGCAATTATGATTAAGAAACCACTAGAGGGTACTGGAGTCCACACAATAATCTTTTCCTGTGCAGGTTTGATTCCAGATTAAGATCTCTCTCTCTCTCTCTCTCTCTTTTTGCCTTCCCAATCATGAGACAGTGTGTCTCTTAGTAAAATCCATATTTCCCTGTATCACCTGGACCGTTAATGTCACATATATCTCCTTAGGAAAGCTGTTAGCGAAACAGCTCACTTTGTTCTGAAGTAACTTTTGGTCTTACTTCTGTGGCATAGCATAACTTTTATTACCTGTTTGACCACAGCTTACATTTCCGTTACCACCATTGCATTAACTGTATATATTTATAGCAAAACTTAGAAAAGGTTCTTTTCATTACAGTTCCCAGAATCCCCCAGTCAGAATAGCTGTAGCTGTGGTGGGCCGGAGGATCGTGAGAATGGCCAGGAGAAAAACTTTTCCTCATCAACCTATTGGCTCTAAAATGTTTCTTGTGTTTTCTGTATTTGTCTCTAGACCAGCAGGCTCTAAACTTTTTTTTTTGGACTTCAACTCCCAGAATTCCTGACTGTTGTCCAAGTTGCGGCTTCTGGGAGTCGAAGTCCTGGGGAACAACACTACCCTAGACCAATGGTTCTCAACCTGTGGGTCCCCAGATGTTTTTGGACTTCAGCTCCCAGAAGCCCTGAGCATTGACCATAGTGGCTGGGGCTTCTGGGACCTGAAGTCCACAAACATCTGGGGACCCACAGGTTGAGAACCACTGCATGTAACCCAACACTCCCTCCCCTCATGGAGAAGCACAGATGAAAAAACCAGCACCGGTTGTACTTCTGTCACTCATGAACTTTTGCAGTGGCAACAGTTTTAGCTTTTCTGCATCAGTGCTTCCCTGCAACGAGGAAAGCTGCACCTGCGGCATTCTGGTCTTTTGGGGAGGTAAGTCTGTTTCAGGCTTCAGTCCAAACTTTAAAGGAGATATCCAAGTTCTTAACCTGTTTGGGTAACATAACTCACCACTGTGGGGAGCTCCTTTAAAAATCATACTAAAACCCAGAGTGGGCTGAGCGCCCCATGGACAGGTGGAGCCTCAGAAAGGCATGGGGCTCCTGCTATGCATTTTGAGGGGGCTGCAGGCAATGTGCCCTCCGCTCCTTGGACAGCTTTTCTGAAGTCTGGACTAAAACCCAGAACAGATTCCTCAGTTCGTTGACATAGAAGCTACTTGTTGCCACTGATTAAAGGGGAATGAAAGTGATACCACAGTGCAGATACACCTTAGAGGCTATAAAAGCCTGGATCAGTCAGACTGTGGGGTCATTCACACTGCAGAATTGTAGTGCTATGATTGCATCTTAACTGCAAGGAATCCTATGGAATCCTATGCGTGATTCCGTTCTGCGGTGTCCTGGGATTTTTAGAGAGCGGTATTTAGAATTCTAGAGCCAGCATGGTGTTGCAGTTTGAGCACTGAATTACAACCCTGGAGACCAAGGTTTGATTTCCTGCTCAGCCATGGAAACCCACTCGGTGACTTTGGCCATATCGCACTCTCTCAGCCCCAGAAAACCCCACAATAGGTTTGCCTTAGGGTCACTGTCAACTGGAAATGACTTCAAGGCATGAATTCTCAGCCAGAGAATTCTAGTTTCTCACTAAACCCTGTATGGGATGTTGCCATGGGGGTTAAAGTGGAATAATAGTGATATAGTTGTGTAATGTGAAAGGGCTCTTAGGCCATTTCTGCACGAGGCTGTTATAGTGCGATTATTCCACTTGCAACATCCTATGGAATCCTGGGGTTTGCAGTTTCAGGAGGGGCCGGCTGGCCCCTCCCGAAACTGCAAACCCCAGGATTCCATAGGATGTTGAAAGTGGAATCATAGTGCTATAACAGCCTAGTGCGGAAATGGCTTTAGTAATGAAGCCAGAGAGTGCAACAAAACAAAATTTAGGAGTTTGCTCATTGACGTCCTTATGAGCAATATTCTGCCTTCCAAAGACATGGATCTTTCTTTCTTTCTTTCTTTCTTTCTTTCTTTCTTTCTTTCTTTCTTTCTTTCTTTCTTTCTTTCTTTCGGGCTCACCACACCTGCTGTGCATTCCTTTGGATTTGGTGAGTATTATTTCAGGGATGAAAAACACTTCATGGGTACAAGCGGGCAGCATTTGCCATTTGTAGTTTTCTTTTTTAATTTCCTGGTGGCAGCATTCCTCACTTATGGGCTTATTTATTTTTTGTTCTTCATCAAGACCTCTCTTTTATATATATATATGCCATTATTAACATTCTGCAAGGGCCGTCGACCTGCACCTGGCCGATTAGTTCTGTGTGCTGGCATCTTTACCCCGGGGGATTATGAGGGATACTGCAGGTGGCTGCTTTTAAAAAAGAGAGAGGGAGAGAGAGAGAGAGAACAGAAAGTGGGGTGGCGGGAGGGGAAAGGGGAGAAATCCTAAGTCACCATCGTCTGTATTGCCAAAGCAAGAAGGGCAAGGATTTCATGAGGAAAATTGGATGCAGACACTGGCCTTTCTTGTCTTCTTGGAATCATAGAACCATAGACGCCTAGAGAGGGAAGAGACCCCAAGGGACATCCAGTCCAACCCCATTCTGGCATGCAGGAGGACACAATCAAAGCACTCTCAACCTATGGCCATCCAGCTTTTGTTTACAAACCTCCAAAGAATGACACTCCACCACGCTCCACTGAGGCAGCAGCGTATTCCACTGTCGAGTTGCTCTTACCATCAGGAAGTTCTTCCTAATGTTTAGATGGAATCTCGTTCCTGTAGTTTAAGGTCATTGTTCTGTGTCCTAGTCTCTGGAGCAGCAGAAAACAAGCTTGCTCTTTGCTCGACACGACATCTCTTCAAATATTTAAACGTGGCTATCACGTCCCTTCTTAACCTTCTCTTCTCCAGGATAAACCTACCCAGCTCCCTATGCTGTTCCTCATAGAGTTTATGGTTTCCAGGCCTTTGACCATTTTGGTCACCCTCCTCTGGACATGTTCCATTTTCTTCTTGAATTGTGATCTTCTGTAGTTGCATAGCTGTGTTGTATAGCGAGAATATTCGACTGTCAAACTGCTGTTATTACCAGGAAGTTCTTCCTAAAAATGTTTGAAAGCAGGATGAAGCAGGACCTGATTCACACACACCTTGGAAAAGTCCCTTTCCTGGGCTATGACTCCCAAAATTAGCCATCCAGTGTGGTCAATTCATAGATAATAATAGATCTTATCTATTCTTACCTTAAGGAAGGCATGAGAGCCACCCTCATGGAATGGATTTTGTGTTGGACTAGGACTCTAGGAGAACAGAGTTCAAATCCCTGCTCAGCCATGGAAACCCACTGGCTGACCTTGGGCGTGTCACACACTCTCAGCCTCAGTGAACTCCATGATAGATTTACGTTAGGGTCACCATAAGTTGGAAGTGATTTGAAGGCACACAACAAGAATTTGGAGTGGACTTGAAGGCTCATAAGAGAAACAAGAAGGGGCCAGCTGACCTGACAAAACTGTTGGTTCTGGGCTGGCTCATACAAAGGCTGAGTAACTCTGAGGCTCCCTTCTCACCCTCCTGGGCCACTTGCCTCTGGACCAGCATCCTTTGTGGAACCCAAAGGATAAAAGTAGGACAGTCCCTGGCGCAGCACTGCCATGTTTGCCCTCTCTCCTGAAGCTGGAACAATGGCAGGAATGCACCGCGCCGTTCATTCCTTTGCTGTGAGCACATCTGCTGGAAAGGCCACTCTGAAAAGTTATGGATCAAAAGAAATAAACATATTTTCCCAGGTATAAACTCGAAAGGACTGGAAATTGTTCCCAGCTGCTTCTCATATTGTCTGCTGCTCCCCCATGTACGAAACATGCCCAAAGGCTTCCAGCACAGCTGGGCTGGAGAGAGGGCCATGCGGAGTGTCCTCTTTCCTTTCAGAAAACCGGGGGCTTCTGAAGAAGAGGGAGGGATCCCTGCACAGCTCTCTGTGGGCTCTATAGGTCTTTGGGAGATTGCTTTAAGTTGCCACCACAAGCCACTCTCTCATGCAAAGCCGGCTTCTGACGCAATTGGTTGCCATCAGCCAAAGGTTACTTCATACAGGTTTTTGGGGTAGACTCCCTGGCAATCGTTTCCCATCATGGTTATGGAGGAAAAATTAGTGGGTGGGTCTCAAGATGATGCGGTCTCTCCTCTTCCTCTTTCTCCCCCTTCACCCCATTTCCTCTTCTCCCTCTTCATTTTTACCCGCTTCCTCCACCTCCACTCCTCCTCTTCTCCCTTCCCTTCCCTTCCCTTCCCTTCCCTTCCCTTCCTCCTTCTTCCTCTTCACCTGTCTTCCTCTTCTTTTCTCTTCCTCCTCCTCCTCTGCCTCTCCCTTCTTCCCTTCCTCTTTCTTCCTCCTCTTCTTCCTCTTCATTCCTCTTCTTCTTCCTCCTCCCTCTTCCTCCTTCTTTCCATCTCTTCACGCCTCCTCCTCCTTCTTTTCTCCAACTTCTTCCTAAAAAAAGTGATGCCTGGTTGAGGAAGGCTGGTGTGAACCTCTCAGATGCCCTTCTCTTTTGTTCCCTTTAGTGCTGCGAAGGCTCCAGGAGGCTTGGAAATCTGGGACGGATGAATTGAGTCACGTTCTGCCAGTTTTCCTTCCTCTTCATTTGCAGCCGAGGTTCACAAAGGTGGCAAGGCATAACAACACCAGTTGAGAAATGTTGCTTTTCTGGGACACGACTTCCCAGAATCATGCAAATAGCATGGCCAATAGCCATGGTGGCTGGTGACTCTGGGAGCTGCTCTCCAACAAAACTGAATGTTCCAAGCACTGATAACCTCTGTAGCCATGATTCTCCTGAACACATTAACCAGCTTGGGGAGGGAGGTGGTTTGTTGCCGGAAACCCTCTCCCCCAAAGCACAAAGTTGTCACCCAAAAGCAAACGATGCTCCAGATGGCCTGGATGCCTGGGCCAACGAGGCCCTTATTGAATGGCCTGGAGATGTGCTTTAGAATCACAGAATTGCAGAGCTGGAAGTGAACCTAAAGGCCATCTAGCCCAACCTCAACCAGTGCAGAAAGCTCATGGCTGCAGCATCCTCAAGTGTCTTGGCTTTCATCTGTGAAATACTGCGGGGTATGAGACACTTATATTCTTATAAATATATAAATCCCATTGATTGCATGGGTCTTTTGTAGTTGGGACTAAAAATAAATCCCCCACCACAATCATTTCAGTTGCCTGGTGCAGGTCTGGCCGTCTCTTTGCCTCCTTTGACCCACAAGAAGGCGATTGCTCAAATTATGAAACGCGATCTTTGACTAGAAGATGTCTTATAAGCCAGATAGCTGACTCCTGGAGGGAGCAGAAGCCTGTTCCTTTGGACTGAGGCCGTGTTATTCAGCCTGCGGTTCACAGCTAGTAAATTCACAGCTAATAAATCAGAAGAGATACCAAACGGAGCACAACCTGAACTGTAAGTTTGGATCTGAACCGAGATGGAGGCGGTAGAGAAACCAAATCAATCCCAAAGTCTCTTATCCAAGGCCTGGGATAAACAGCGCACAGTTTATTTGAAAAATGGGGCATAAATTTATTAATAAAATAAATAAGGGGAGTTGGTTTTATGAGCAGATGAATAAAATCAGACATATTGTTAGAGAAATGCAAGAAGGAGAGGACGTATTCTGTCAGTATTTGCTGCAGCAAGTGGAGTGAAAGCAAATGTACTCACGCTGTTTTCATTCCATCAGATCAGCCAGGCAGCTTGATTCCTGGAGGGCTGATATTACGGGATGTCCTGGGTTTATGACAGGCCTTGGTTCAGGCCTAGGTTTAGCAGCTCACCTTCTACCTGGAGGCTGGACTCGATTTGCAGCCATTGAAGTAAGCTGAAGATCAAGGGAGAAAGCAGGAAGAGGAAAAAGAGGGAAACTGGGATAAACCTAAGAATTAAAACCTAAGAATCTAAGATGAGCCAAGTTGGATCGGACCATTTAGTCCAACACTGTGTTCCCACAGTGTCCAATGAGTTATCTAAAAGAAGCCCACCCAAGAGGACAAGACATCAGCATACCCTCCAACTGTCTAAACTGGGAAAGGAGAGACCCAATTAATTCTCTGCCATCCCACTTTTCCAGCTGCCTTTAAAATGTTCCAGTTTCTCTTTCCTCCCCCTGCTTTCCTCCTTGGTCCTCAGCTTAATTCAGTTGCTGCAAACTAAGTGTAAAAGTTGTTTGTATTCAGCTAAGCAGAGAGGAAAAGAAAAGAAGAGGCAGAATCTTGCCCTTCCCTAAAGACTCAGGCAAAAGCAAACTGCCGCAGCCTCTCCAAACTTGTGTTTTCTTCTTTGTCAACTATTTTTGCCTTCTTGACCACACTGCAAGGCTGCTCAGCCCTGTGTGTCCCCATTTTCATCTGTGAAATGTTGGAGGGTATGGAGAAGCGGAACCCTGCGTGTCATGTTGCAAGGGACCTCAAGGGCCGTCTAGTCCAGTGCTTTGCCATTGCAGGAATCAACAGCTAAAACATTCCTGAGAGGTGAACTTCCAGCCTCAGATCAGAGACCTCCAATGAAGGGACCTCCCAGACAATCATACAGTCATTCTAATTAGTAGCCAGTGATGGCCCCAGCCTCCATGAATTTATCCAGTCCTCTTTTAGAGCTGTCCAAATTGGCAGCCGTCGCTACATCCAATGGCAGGGAGTTCCACAGTCTAGATCTGTAAGTTATTATCTGTGCCATATACTGTCCAGGTCACCACCACCACTGCCACCACACACAAGCATGGATATTGTAGAACTGGAAAAGGTGCAGGAAAAAGAAGGCCAGCAAATGGTCAAAGAACTAGGGAAACTGCAGAGAAGAAAGGTAACAGCATTTGGGGCATTCAGCATAGGAAAGGAGAAGGTGGGGAAGGAGAGACCTGATAGAGGTGTGCAGAATTGTGCAGAACATGGAGACAGTAGGCAGAAAAAAGCTTTTCTCCTACTCTCTCATAATATTGGAATTCAGTGGGGTCATTGACTGAAGCTGAATAGTGACAGAATCAGGACAGATGAAATGAAGCCCTGGACAGTAAAACTTCAGAATTTGCCACAACAAGATCTAGCAGCGGTAGCCAACTTGGATGGCTTTAAAAGAGGATAAAATGAATTCCAGGAAGATAAGGGTCTGACTGTTTTGATGGCATAACCTCCGGTCTCAGAGCCAATAAGCCTCTCAGTACTAAAGTAGAGAAGGCTTTGGCTTAATCCAGCACGGTGCTTTCTTATGTATTCGTCTTTCTGTTTTATCTCCCGGTGTTGGTGTTTTGTGTTGGTATTGCAAGAGAGCCAGAGTGGACCAGGTTTCAGTTCTCACTTGGCCACTGAAACCCCACTGTGACCTTGTCACAGACTCTCAGCCCCAGAAAATCCCATGATGGTTCACCTTAGGGTTGCTGTAAGTCATAAATGACTTGAAGGCACACAGCCACAACACCAACAGATTGCAAGTACACTGATAAAAAAAACGTTAAAAAAGGAAAAAGGCATGGTAAAGCAGAGAAGAAGTAAAAATGGCTAACAGAAAAGAGGGATATTGGCAGCTCATGAGAATAAAACGTTTGCAATCCATACAGTCAAGTTCTTTGAAAATCCACGCTTTTGCCTCATCCAAATCAAACTTTTTAAAAAGTTTAAAAAAGTCAAGCAACACTCACCCATGTGATGTGAAGCTGTCATCCCTTCCAAGTGTTTGTGGTTCTTCCTTTATAACATTTTCGTGCCAGGCTACGTAAGATGCATACATTTGGTAATGCACGGGTGGACCTCGCCATTTAATTCTCAGCAGTTAGTTGCCATCTTATAAACTGAGGCAGAGTGTGGTAAAGTCTAACACAGAGTAAAGAACCCAGTTTAGAACTACCAGCTTCCTGGTAAAGAAATGAGAAGCTTATCAAACCAGGTTTTTCCTGATTCTGGTCTCTCCGGCTTTTTCCCCAAGAAAGAGATAGTTCTGAATCTAAGATACATGCTGGGAAAAAAATGAAATTATTTAGAATAAAGAATGGTACCCAGAAACTTTTTTTATAAAAAAGAGAGAGAGAGAGAGAGAGAGAAGAGACAAAGATGTTTATACGTTAAAGCAACAAGAGGGTGGACTGAGAGCAGGGATGCTAAACTTTACAGTGACGTTAATAGTGGTGTGTGTTACACCCCAGTGACGAACCAGGCCGATTGTCTTTTCATCTCACAGCTTCTCACATTCCACAGCTTGTTGTATTACCAGTCCTGGTTTGGCTTAGTACACAACTGTGTACAACTTTGGACCTCTGTGACTGCAACCGTACCTCAGTTAACAAAGTCTCTGAAAAAGAATCCCCCCTTTTTTTACGAAGCCTTTTTATGCCTGCCCAGCCTACACTTTTATTCTTCATCCTCTGTCTAGCTGGAAGTTCTTTTCGCAGCCCTGGCATTGGGAAGACAGTGAGAAGGATGCCTGGAGAAAGGCAGACATTTTGTTTTGGGTTGCAGCAGTATAAAAAGGCCATAAAAGAATGAGAGGTGAAAGAGAAGATTTCTGTCCTAGCTCATCCTACTGTGGCCACTTGGGGCTGCTCGTAAAGGCAAGGTAAAGACTAGCGACCCTGAGAATCCCTTAATGAGCACCCATGAAGAGCAAAACAGGGAGAAAAGGGGAGAGCAGATAAACTTGCCACACCAGCTATCCTCAACTTGTTTCTTTTCCTTCTGCTGGCAGGCAAAGACCTTTTAGATCAGGCAGATCTTGGGCTTATAATTTTTGCTTTCAGATACAAGAGCTCTGTTGCTCTCCCGCTCCATCTCAAGGCCTTCTAGGTCAATGGGATGTGACTCCCCTCTGTGTTTTCATCCAGATTTTAAAAGTGCCACCCAAGCTTTGGAGCCCCCAAATGGGTTCAGCACCTCGGACAACTCCTTTAAAGTTTGGACTAACACCCAGAAAGGATTGGCTGATATGGGAACATAGTATGGCTTTAATTATATTTCTACTACTAGTTTGTGTGTGTTGCTCATTTTGTGTTAAATCCTGATTATTTATGTATTTTTGGGAGCCTAGTGTTTGGTATGTTTGTACCTTGTCCATTAACATGTCCTTTTTAAAATTTTGTTTCCAGCCAAGTTTGCACCTCTAGGAGACAGAATGCAACTCAATGCTCATAGAGTTACATAGCAGTTGCACAAGGCCATCTTGTTAGCGAATTGCAATGTTGCACGACCCAATGTTTGCAATACACACTGATGCCCAATATTCACTGATGTACAAGGTAAGAACATGCGCAAAAACCCCACATATGTGACTCTTCCAAATGACCTTTGTGAAAGGAATTCTGTGGAACACGCTCAGCAGCGGAAAATAAGCTTTTGGGATCTAGATGCGAAGCACTCAAGTCTGACTTTGAACATCGCTCCCAGGAGAGGAGGCCGAGAGAGGTTTTGGTTCTGCGTCTTCTTTTCTGGCTTGCTTTTCCATTGCTAGCTGTCATGAAAACAAAGGTACACCACATTTCGTCTATGGCATTAGTTTCTTTCGGTGATAATTTGAAACAATCCATAAACTCTTGGATCTTTGCCTTGGTTCAACAAAGCTACAGAATGGGGAAAGAAAGCTTTATTAGATGTAAACTTTGAAAAAATAATATATGAGATCCACTTCTCTTTCCATTCTGACACATTTTTGTACCCTTTCCATGCCACTGAGGACAGCGAGCAGCAAAGCAGAATTCTGTACAAAATCAAATTGGCCTATATCTTTTTCCAGCGGGATGGCGCAAGAGAAAACTGCTTGGCAGGGCTAGAAAAAGGCCTCATTATTACAATCATTTGGGGTGGGGGAATCCTGGAAGAATATAGAGGCCATGGGCAGGGCAGTTTTGCTATTCTGATAAATAAATATTTTTTACCAACATTCTAACTGGCCCTAACGTAACACAGCCAGCCGGCATGGTATAGTCTGAGTGTTAGATTATGAAGTCCGGAGTTCGAATCGCCTCTCAGGCAAGAAACTTTAGTGCCACACCAAACTACAAATCCCAAGACTTCATAGGAGGTAGCCATGGTGGTTAAAGTGGTATCAGAATGATGCAGTTCTGCAGTGTGAAAGACACCATAGTCTGTGTAGTTGCAAAAAAGAAAGAAAGAAAGAAAGAAAGAAAGAAAGAAAGAAAGAAAGAAAAGGAATATTTTGCCTCTCAGTCAGAAGCTGAACTGTGCTTGAACAATCACTGCAGTGACAGCAAGAAAACTTAATTTGTACCAGTTGCAGTGCAGAAATACAAGCTTCTATACAGAGAGCTGAAATCATGTGGAAGGTAGGTACCATCTGTGTATAATTGTTCCAGCTACATTTTCCATTACATGCTCTGCTGGAAGAGTGGGATGCTATACAACCGGGTAGCAATCATAACAATCACGCATTACAAAATATCAATCAAGAAATCACACTTCCACCGGGGCGATTTGCATTTCATCCTGACACATACAAATGGCCTCTTTCTAAACAATGTCACCAGGAATTATACGAAATCCAGTTTCGATTCCAAATACTGTAAAGCAATAGGCCGGGCCGATAGACAGGTATGGCATGACTTCATCCTCGGCATGCGAACGGTTTGGCGGCCGGCCGGCAGAACGTAAACGTTTCAAGAGTCTTTGGGGGTTAACAGGCATTAAATTCACCAAGGCCCCCCCAATGAAATGGCCTGTCCAAAATTGTTGCTCTTCGTTTTAACCCTGCAAGTCCCGCTGGGGGGCCCTGGGGGTGCGTGAGAGGCTCCTCTTGATTCATTGACCTGTCACTTCCAACTCCATTAAACAGGTTAAAAGGAAATGGCAGACACTGACAGATTTACAAAGAGCGTGATGGGGTGGGCGGGAGGGGAAGGGAGACTTCGGGGAAGATATTTCTACCATCTTGTGGGGATTCTGTAGGCAAATATGTCAAAATTGCTCCTTCCACCCCACATGCCAGCTTTGCAAAATGAGTTCTGGCACAACGGGGAAAAGTTAGAAGGCAGAGAAGTGTTGGAAGCATGGAAGGACAACTTTGGAGAATACCTCCATTGTGCTATAAAAACCAGCGCTGGTGTTGTGGTTTGAGGGATCGGCTAAGACTCTAGGAGCCCAGAGTTCAAATCCTGGCTCAGCCCTGGAAGTTCCTGGGTGATCTTAGCAAGTTTCGCTCTTTCAGCTTCACAGGAAGGCAATGAGAAATCTCTGCTAGGTTGTTGTTAAGCACCTTCAAATTGCCTCTCCTATGGTTTCCTTGGCAGGGTTTGTTCAGAAGAGGTTGGCCTTTACCTGAGGCTGAGAGAGTGTGACTTGGCCAACATCACCCAGTGGGTTTCCATGGCTGAAGCGGGAGTCAAACCCTGGATCTCCAGAGTCATAGCCGATATGCAAACCACCACATTATGCTGGGTTGTACGTTGTACAGGGGTTCATCCTCAGTTGGGGAAAGCTTGTGGTAGAGGGAGGTCACATGCTGCCATCTTGCTTCTATATTGGGGGTGGAGAAAGTGTGCCCGTGGGGCCACAAAGGGGCCCAAACTCCAGTTTTGCATCCTCCAAAGGCTCCCCTGGCAACTCCTAGTGTCCCCCAAAAGTAAAATATCTATATATGCGCCAGTCTACAGGCTGGAATACAGTTGATTAGTTCCAACTAGAGCAGACCCATTGAATCTGTTGTTGAACAGTAAGTAAATGTGTAGGTAAACCCAACCAGGGTAGGGAAGAGTGCTTAATATATAGCACTACAAAGCTGACATCAGCTGGAAAAGAACTCAGTTGCCGTGGCTGCCTTTAGTTGTGAACTCGAGTTTTGTCAAGCGGGGGAGAATTCCTTCTTCATCAGCACTTCATGAAAGTTCACTTCCAGACATCTTTGGCTGGAAGACAAGACAGTTGAACAGGTCTGAAAGAGATTAAAAGCTGAAGAATAGACATTACAACTCCCAGGCTGTCCTGTCCTAAAAAAAAATGAGCTTTTTTTTAAACAGCATTCCTGTGATGTCTTTCAGTAGTTCTGCTGCAGCCAATGCTACTCCTGGGAAGCAGCAAAATCTATACCCAAACAATTTAGAAATTGCTTGCTGATTGTACTTGCACTTTTACAGATTAGATGCATTTTTCAAAATGATCATGATGAGTGTGGCCCTGGGCCTGTTCAGTAGCTGCAGTAGAAATAACACGTGATTTATTGCTGCATTGTTCAAAATATTAGATCATTAAGAATCAAACTAGACATGGAGAGGAACGTGCATTGCTTATCATGATCCCATTTTTCCTCCCCCAGCAGCAATTCCTGTTATATGCCACAACAACCTGGCTTGCAAATTAATTCTATGTTCACTTTCACAAATCACAAAACAAAGAATGCTGAGTGCAAGATACATGGTTGAGTAAAGCCACATGCTGTGTCAAGCAGACATTTTCCATCACTTCTCTTAAAGGAAGAAAGATGCCCATTTGTGAGAACACATGCTTTTCCTCAACCATGTATCTTGCATTTAGCATGAGTGTAATCAAATGCTATAGTGAACATATGTCTCTCACCAGGTGAGGAAGAACTTCTGAATACACGCTAAGCAAACTGTCTAGTTTGATCTGTAGTCCACACTATACTCAGATTTGATCATGTAAATAAGATAATAAAAGTACTACTCCACACCAACAAGAAAATAAACTAAAACAAAACTTCTGATCCCTTATATTTTTGTTTTACTTCTGACCCATTTGGTTTCCTTTTCCTTTGGTGAGGTGTCTAGAACTTGGTGATGGGGGAAAACAAAGTCCAACCATAACATTTTGGGGTATTGTTGCAATAGCTTGGGTAATTTTGGAATGATTTTTTGCCCAAAATCTGTCTTTCTTTCTAAATTAGGGAACAAGTTGTCCATGGGCTTTGGAAATACTCAGGAAAGCTTAGTGCCATGAACAAGAAGCTGGGTATTGCATGAGATCATGAGCCACACTCCCAATAAGAACATTTGCAGAATTTAGTGTCATTAAGGTTGGCTGAATTGGGACATCTGCAAGGCGCTTAACTAATTTTGAAGGAAATTGATATGCAAAAAAACATCATAAACAGCTGGCCAGAAAAGTGAGTCATCTGCAATGCCCATAGCCACTGTGGCCCCCATGAGCCTCAGATTCGGGCTGGCGCAACCAGGCGCACATGCTGTTCCTTCTGCGGAACATCACATTTCTGGGTTCAGCACACTGTTCTGGCTCATCTCCCCCTTGCAAGAAAGTATGTGGTCAATTAGAGAGTCTCCCTCCCCTCGACAGAAAATGTGACATTGGACGCAAGTGATGTTCTGACTGGAGGAGAAACTGCCCCCTCACGACCCATCTCAGATCTTATTTATTTATTAGCAGTTTCGAAAACATTTGTCACAGCACCAGGTCAAAGCAGCTGATAACAATAAGGCAGCCAAGAAACAAACAAACGCTCCCGGAGCAATGAATAGTGTGCCGCAAAGAAAAGCTATGAAGTCCAGTTTAACACCCACACACAAACACAAACATGGGAAACCTTGGCCAAATCAATCTGTCTCACGTAGACATCCAAAGTACATCAGCAACAATCCAATGGTAGGTTTATGCAAGGGCATTGGTTGTGTTCTGTGCAGTCTTCCACGGCTGCTTTTGTATTCCCCCAGAGGTCATTTTTTGAAAAATGATTTGGGTTTTTTTGTCCCCAAATGTCCCTTAGGGGATGTGGAGGGCATTTATGTCACATTTCTGGATCCCTGGTCTTTTGTCAAAGTAGTAAGTGAACGGGAAACAATCCTCGGGCCACTTCCTGCTCTAAAAAAGGCCTCTCCTGCTCCTGAAATGGTCCCGCAGGTGGAATAATGATGCAAAATGCCTCCTCGCCCTATTAGTGGGCATTTTGGGGCAATAACATTTTTTAAATTAATTTCTGTGGGGATCTGAGGTCCCCTTGGCAAAATAACAGGCCACGGAGAACATCAGCTGCAACAAGGTGTGTGTTGCAAGAACAAAGAGGAATTTAATAAAATAGCACAAGTAAGCAACTGAACAACTGGGGTGTTTCATAGCCACGTGTAACAGCCGTGCCTGGGGGGTGATGGTGGAAGGCAGAATGCAACCTGGTGCAGTTCAACAATGATGCGAACAGGTTGCAGTGTATTTTCCAGTAAGGTGTGAGCCAAGGATAATAGAAGACTGCCAAAAAAACTTCCAAGAGTGCACCCCTCCACTCACTCCTGTGCATCGCAGCCACGCCAAAGCACACACGGACCGGAGGGCAACGTGCGGCAGCAGCTGCTTGCAGAGTATGACAGGTTTCCCAAGCTCTTCTAGGGTTCGGCAACGATGCTTCTAAAAGATGCAGCAGTGTGACTCTAGCCCTTTGCAAGAACAACAGTCCCAAAGGACAGGCAAAGAAAATGATGGGCGGGGGGCAGACAGGCTTGTTTTGAGAATAAACTTGCAATATTTGTGCTCTGTTCCTGGAGAGATGTTCCTTTGAGGTGGTGTGGGCTGACCAAGGCTATGGCAGAAGAGGGATCGAAGTAACTTTGTTGGACAAGTGAATTTCATCGGGTTTTCTTAGGCCTCCTCAGAGGTGGTTTTCCCAGTTCCTTCCCCTGAAATTACAGCCTGCAGCTCTTGGTCTTTGTTGGTGGTCTCTCATCCAAACTTGAGAGCCAGCCTGATTTAGTGGTTTGAGCACTGGACTATCACCCTGGATTCTAGGGTTCCATTTCCTGCTCAGAAATTAGGCGACCTTGAATGCATCACACACTCTCAGCCCCAAAGATGGGTTCGCTTTAGGGTCACCATAAGTTGGAAATGACTTGAACAACAACTCCCATCCAAATGCTAACCAGGCCTGGCTCTCCTTGCCTTCCAAGATCAGATGGGATTTGTTGATTTCAAGGTATTCATGTTGCTGCAAGCCACATGTATTCAGCCTAAAAGAAAAGAAAAGCACAGAACTACTCTGCCTGGAAGAAATCCAAATTCCCTGTTAAGAAGAGCTGGACTCCATAACCAGCAACATTCCAGCCTGAGTCCTAGCATAGGACTTGAGGAGACCTATCGAATCACTGAGATTTACCTATGTGTTGACTAGCCTTTCAACAACTGAGACAATGAATCTACTTTAATTGAAACCAGGCAATATATTCAGGCCATCATGTTCTGCTCAATAAAGAAAGGGGCACATTTCTGTGACTTCAAGTCATTTCGGACTTACAGTGACCCTAAGGCGAACCTATCTGGTGGCTGAGAGTGTGTGACACACTCAAGGTCAGCCAGTGGGTTTCCGTGCCTGAGCAAAGGGGAGTCCAATCCTGGTCGCCAGGGTCGTAATCCAAGGCTCAAACCAGTACATCGTTTTGGCTCTCCCAGATATAAATACAGATAAAAAATAAAGAGAGAGAGAGAAAGGGAGATTAGACAGGGGAGGACTCACTGCTGAAGTAACACTCAATGCAGCAAAATGTTTGGGGGTGGCCCCGATCCCACTCCACATGCAAGTGCCACCCCAAAAGGGAACCCTTTGCATCAAGCTTCCCACAAAGGTGACTGGGAAATGACCTCTGCAGCCCCACAAAGCCAGACGGTTTAAATTGCAGCAATACATCTTTGGACGGAACAATTCCTACCGTCTGTCCTGTCCAAGAGCAAAAGATTTTGTTTCATTTTAATTTTTTACGGAAAAAAAAAAAGGCTGCTTGCTTACTCTTCACCCCTTCTCTCACAATGTTGGCCTGCTGGTTGGAAAACTAGCCGTACATGTGGAAAATACTCGAGGCATCGAGGGACAAACACATGATGTATGAACACGCTCTTAGGTTCGGGCAGAGGAAAAAAACTGGAAGGTGTTCTGAAAGGGAAAGGCCGGGTAGTTTGCTCCGAATGTGGAAGTGAAAGCTAAAAATGTATAGGCCGGAAAAGGAAAATAAGTTTCAAGGTGGAGGGGAAGGGAATTTGGCTACCTAGTTCTCAACAGCGAGAGGCCATGTGGCATAGTGGTTAGAGCACTGGACTAGGATTTCGTACCCTCCGTCATTTTGCAGGTGAAAAGTGTGACGCACGTGGCCAAGCAATGCCAGAATGTAGTCAAGATGGACAAGGTTGCTAATGAGGGAGAAAAGACAGGCTAAGAGAGGCTGCGGCAGTTTGCTTTTGCCTGAGTCTACAGGGAAGGGCAGGACTCCGTCCCTTCCTCTCCTCTCCTCTCCTCTTCCTGAGTTAATGGGGAGAAAAAACTACTCTTGCACCTTGAACTCACTAGACTGATTCCACTTTCAGCATCCTGTGGAATTCTGGGTTTGTAGCTTCCTGGGGCCGAAGACTCTCTGGCTGAGAATTTTAAATGCTCGTCCCTAAACTGAAAACCCCAGGATTCCATAGGATGTTGAAAGTGGAATAATAGCACTACAACAGTGTAGCGTGGAAAGGCCCTTAGTCTGCAGGAGGTGAAGTAGGCTAAGGCCATGGGGGGAAAGTGGGGGAAGGAGAGAGACACTGGGACACTTTTTGGTGGAGGGAGGATGAATGGCAGAGGATTAATCGGGACAGTGGGAGGGTATGGGACTTAGGAGCAGGTGTCAAGAACCAAACCCCACTGGCCGGAGGCACCTGCTTGGGCCAGTCACTCTCTCTCGGGATTGTTGTGGTGATCCCATGGATGTGGAAAGAAGCACATAGAGTGGGAAAAAAGGAATCCTGCGTCCCTCCAGATGTTGTTGTTGGACTGCAATTCCCAGCAGTCCTAGTCAGCACAGATGATGTTGAAGAATGTTGGGGGTGCGATTTGGCAACATCTGGAGAGTTGCATGGTCTCCCTAGAGTGTTTCTACATTATGCACTTTGATACAGCTGTAATCCCATGAAAAGAAAACCTGGGATTTCTAGTTGGGTAAGGCACTTTGAATCAACTTCTGGGGAACTCGTCTAGCACTCTGTTTCATAGGACTGGACTACAGGTCTACAGCAGAAAACTAGAAATCCCAGGATTCCATGGGATGGAGCCACGCCAGGTGAAGTGGCAACAAACAGCTATAATGGTACAGTGATGATGCACTCATGGTTTCCCTGAGTTCCAAAGAGTAAAGCTGGGACATGTATAATTAATAATATGTAAATAAGATAGATCTTTGTGTATAATGTAAGACAAAAACAGCAGCTGAGCTCCTACCTCAAGGAGATTAACTCCACAGTCCCAGAGTTAGGCAGCTACAGTGCATTCATGAAAGTGCAAAGCTGAGCAATAGAGTGTGCAAGCCAATGTGAAATTCACAAGTGCAACATGCAACGTAGCTCATCCACATGTGGAATGCACAATGCACACCCGCATTTCCATGCAGGAAAAGACAGCTAAAGCACTCCTGATGCCCAGAGAGGAAGACCCTCCAGGGCGATCTTCCATTGTTGAACAGTTCTCACCATAAAGAAGTTTCCCCTAAAGGTGGAATGCCCCTTTCCTGTCATGTGAATCCATTGGTTTGGGTTCTAGCCTTTGGAGCAGCAGAAAACAAGCTTGCTCCATCTTCTAAGGGATATCCCTTTGGCTATTTAGAGAAAAACTTTTCTAAGCTTTTCCTTTAGCTTGGCTCTGCCCTACTTTGGCCTTCTGTTCAGCCTCTGACCTTCTCCTTCTATGGCCATCACCAAGGCTTGCTCATCTTTAGATTCACCTCTCTGGCTGGGGCCCCCCTCCAGATCCCCCAATGAGGTACCCCAGCGAACGTTCCTAGAGGTGATCCTCCTCCTAACTTGGCTAAACACTTTGTTTTCAGGCACTCTGAGTAGCCTTTGTCCCTTTCTGGAGCAGAAGCGGGTGGGTGGGTTTATAACTCAGTCATAAGTATGTATGTCCTGGAATGCCTTTTAGAACTCCTGAGCCAAGAGGCAAGATTTGTTTTGCAGAGAAACCACGGAAATGATCATTGTTGGACCGCTCTTTAAAAGAATGCTGTCGAGTTTTGTTTTGTTGTTGTTCACTTAGGAGGAGGAGGAGGAGAAACAACTTAACTAGACGCAGAATCATGGAGGAATTGGGAGCAAAGGGACAGGGGCTTTATCATGCAGCTTGGCGTGGCTTCATGTTCGTCAGTTGGACAGCATCTCCTCAAGAAGTGAGTGGCAGATATAAGAGAACACCAATCCAGTTCCAGTCATAACATCATACAAACCCCATCACTCCCAGCCAGCGTGACTGTTGGTATAATCCACTCTGAGCGTAGTTTTGCCACAGAAAAGTGGCATAAAAAGGAATTGACGTGGAGGAACACGGAGACAGAACCACAGAATCAACATAGGGCCTTTCTGCACTACACTGTTATAATGCTTTTATTTCATTTTCAACCTCCTGTGGAATCCTGGGGTTTGCAGTTTAGGGAGGGACATTTAGAATTCTAAGCCAGAGACCTCTTTGGCCTCTGTAAACTACAAACCCCAGAATTCTCCCAAGGATGTTGAAAGTGGAATAATAGCACTATTAACAGTGTAGTGAGGAAAGGCCCTAAGTCTGACAAAATTGGAGAGAATTCCAAAAGCCATAGAGTCAGGCACTCTGCCAATGCATGAATCTGCTGCAAAAGAGGTAACCTTCAAACTTCTAATTAAAAATCTGCCCCCTCCCCCAGAAAGAAGAAGACTCTCCTTCATTAGAGGTTTTAAATAAAGCTTGGGTACCCACCTTTTAGGAGTGCTTTATCTGTGCAAACCTGCATGGAAGCAGGTTGGACTTGGAGGGCCTTTGCGGTCCCTCCCAACTATATGATTTTATGATTTGCATCAGCCTTGGGGCTTTTCTGCACTAGGCTGTTATAGCACTTTGAGTCCACTTGCAACATCCAAAGGCCCCTCCCGAAACTGCAAACCCCAGGATTCCATAAGATGTTGAAAGTGGAATAATAGCACTAACAGTCTAGTGCAGAAATGGCCTTATTGTTATTCCCAGCGTGGACAGTTAACCCATTGTACCTGCCAGCTCTGGAGCTGTCTCTTCTTCTAACCAAGGTTGCCAATGTCACCGTGTCCTGGGGACAGCTGTGGCGGGTGGAACCACTCCGTGGGCACAACCGACGCACCCGTGGATAGAAAACCAAGAATGATAGGAAGAGGGGAATTGGCAGTAACCCCAAGGATGTCGTTCACTGTCTTCCCAGTCATCTGACCACATTGGGCAATTGCTGAGCGTTGTGCCTCTGTTGGGATTCAGCTCCAAGTAATGTGCAAGGGAAAGAAAAATGGAAAAAAAATTACTGAATTTTATTGTTAATGTCTCTTTCTTTTCTTTCTTTTTTAGTAACCCGCACAGTTATTACTAACAGATGTAGGGGAAACATTTTTACAGGCATTTTTGTGGACACCACATCCCTCCATAAATATATTTATATATAAACACACATTTATCAGAATGGTTCCAGTGGGGCCTTTAAGAGACGCCGAGCGCTCGGAGATTAAAGAAATCGCACCAAAGAGCCCACAGTGGCCGTGTATTAAGCCGATGCCAAATTCAGGACTTAGGACGCCCTGGGAGGGTCAAGTGAGGAAGACAACCTGCCTCTATTCCTAATAATCTTCTTTTCCAAAATGGTGAGAACTTCTATCCTGAAGTCACACCCGAGACTCACAATGTGACTCCAACCTATCTGGAGCTTTTAATTGCCCTCCTCTCTTTAATATAGCCTAAATGGAACACAACGGAAAAAATGTAGTATTTTTGACCGAGCAGCAACGCTTTTGACATCTGCTTCCAAGTGTTATTCATCATCACAGAGTGTAACAATCTGAGAATTCGAGTACATTGTACCTTTTGGAAAAAATGACTCTACATAATTGCTCCTCATAACAATCCTTGCCCTTTTCTCTTAATGATCACAGGCTCTGTGGGCATTTAAGGGGGAAAAGAAAAAGAGAGTATCTTAATAGCCCACCTACACTTCCAGGCAGTCGGCAGGAAAGTTCGGCTCAAATGCCCCCCTTCACAGTCACGGCATTGTTATTTTCCCCTTCCTTAATTCTCTCTCCACCCCGAAAATCCTGACACCAGATCCATGCTGTGTCAAAACACGAACAACTCTCAGAAAACTTGGAGAGCAAACTAGTACATCATGTTCAAAGCATCAATTGTATTCCCAAATCCCACATAAGAACATCAAGAGAAGCTTTGCTGGATTCTACCAAACATCCTATCTCGTCCAGAATTTGTCTCCTCGCAGCAGCTAATCAGGAAGGGAGAAAATTTCAAACAAATTAGGTGTTCTTCTTAAAGAATAAGAACTTACAAAAAACTCATAAATTCCTCCATAAACACAGTGACAAGAAAGCAAGATTTCAAAAGAAAATGTGAGCTTTGTACTGACAGGCTTTGGAAAACTGAAGGTTTTTAGGGTCAGGGTTCATAGGAGGGTGCTGAACTGGTTTGATTGTTCTAATGACACTGATTCTTAAAACTGTTTTTAAAATGATTTTAACTGCATTCTTGTTAATGTTTTTAAATGTTGTTGGCAGTTTAGTTCTATTTTATTGTTCATGGGTTTGTTTGTTTGTTTGTTTGTTTGTTTGTTTGTTGGTATGAGTTGAATCTCAGTTTTGGGAAAGTTGTTGTTGTTTTCTGCCTTCAAGTCATTTCCAACTTATGGAGACCCTAAAGTGAACCTTTCAAGGGGTTTTCTGGGGCTGAGAGAGTGTGACACACCCAAGGTCACCCAGTAGGCCTCCATGGCTAAGCAAGGAATCAAAACCTGGGCTCCAACATTCATGCTACACCATGCTGGCTCTTTGGCGAAGAGATGAGTGTAAATAAATGCTGGAATTCAATATGGGACTTATGTCTACATAAGAGGATTTGCATCGCTGGGAAATACAAATGAGCAGTTTTGCAGTGTCTGTATTCAGCAAGAGACCACTGTGATGTTACTATGTAGGACAGCCAGCAAAGCAACCATCGTGCATTGAGCACAGATGGGCATTAGACACTCACAATGTACGTGGGGACCTTGGCTACTGAGCACTAAAGTGCACTGCTAGAACCCGAGGTGCAATGGGACACACTTGGCAGCGCTCTGATACACATCTTTGCAATGCACTGGGAGGATTTTGTAGTGCCTCTGCTATGTGCCTAAGTATATGCATAAATTATGCAACATAGATCGTGATGTAGAATCACAACCATGATTAAGAAAGATGGCCAAGGTACTCTATCTGCAGACTTAACTGGCATGATGGAGCTCCTTCCTTGTAGCTACTTCTTCCAATGCCCCTTGCAAAAACCTTTGCTTTCAGCCAGCTGAAGGGTTTCTGAGGTGCTGCACATATTGGTGGGACTCTCCTGGGCATGGGGACACATTGAGAACAGACAACTGGAGAGAACCCCTGGGGTCTGGCCACAACTGCTGTCCTCATCCCCCAATTCCTTGATCTGCAGCACCTTGGAAATTCTTTGGTTGGGCTCTGGTGATCTTTCCCTTAAGAAAGAAAGAGAAATGGGCCACGGGAATTCTGCTCAAAGCTCACCCTCAGGGGGGAGAAACGAGCAAAACAAGATGATGCCATGATGTTAGAATGCGAAACAAAAACAGGAGAGCTGTGGGCCGAGCCACTGGGAGGTTGTGGGCACGTCTTTGCTCCACCACTAATCCAGAGGTGATGACAGCCTCGGCTTGAACAACGAATTCCCTCTTTCTCTCACTCTTTCTCTTCCTTTTATGAGCAATGCAAATTCCACTGAGCCGTGGTACCGTCACAGTGCAGGCTGGGTGGCTTCTGCCAAGCCCTCTCAAGCAGTGCGTAAGCCACTGTGCTCACCTAGGAAAGGTACTTCTCTGGCACATCTCATCGCTTAATTAAAGCGTTTGGGCTCACTAACAATGGGCTATCTGTTTCTCCAAAGAGCTACCTGGCATCGGCTCTTTGGGAGAAATAGTCTTGCCTCACTGTATTTCAGGAACCCAGTCAGAACCGTTTCAGATAATCTTAAAACAACAAAGTATGTGGTGGTTGTTTTTTTAACAACTTAGGAGTGGGGCTTTCAATTCTTAAATGAAATGATTTCCTTTCCTTTCCTTTCCTTTCCTTTCCTTTCCTTTCCTTTCCTTTCCTTTCCTTTCCTTTCCTTTCCTTTCCTTTCCTTTCGTTATACAGCGTTTGCCAGACGAATGGCCAGACAATTTGCTTCACCAAATGGTGTGACATCACAGCTCCTGTTCTTGACAAGATGGTTTCCAAATTCATCTTTTAATCAACGGGGGAGAGAGAAAGTAATGATCCATCCCTGTGCTGTATAAGCTTTGCAGGTCAGGGCTGGATTATTAATGGTTCAGTTGGTGAGGAAATTTCATTGTGGGGAGGAAAAGGGGTGGGTAAGTTGTAAAGGAGAGCCAGCTTGGTAGGGCTTGAGTTTTGGATTAGACCAGGGTTCAATTCCCAACCCAGCCATGGAAACCCACTGGGTGACTTTGGGCACTTCACACACTCTCAACCCTAGGAAAGCCCATGATAGGTTCACCATAAGTTGGAAATGACTTAGGGGAAAACAACAGCAACAAAATGCCCCCCCAAGTGTTTACTTTGACCTTGCCCTCTGGCGAAGGGGGAAGATGGGCTTGTCAAAGCATTGCTTGTGAGATAGGTACCTGGTCCTTGTGGGAGCAGATAAAAGTGAATCGTGGGACCATGTTAGGATTCGGATGGCATCCACATTTTTGTCTCTACAAAGGCTCTCGATTTGGCAACAGCGCATGGAAAACTGATGCTTACAACGGGCTCTCCATGAGAATCCGGCAGCCGGTCTCTACAGAAATGGTCAACAGACGCTAGAACGTGACATGATAGAATTCCAATGGGAAGAAGGAATGGCGAGGGAGCTGCTTGTCAAGTCTGCAAATAGAATGTGGCCATAAAACTTACCACAACAGAATGTTAATGGCTTTATTGCTTTCTTAAGGAAGGCTTCAGTAAGAGAGGAAGCTCGAATAAAAGTGTGCGGCTATTTATATTCCATTTGCTTTAAGGAGATTTTCCCCCTTTTTCTTCTTGGTCTCATTCGCATGCAGACTATAAACCATTTTAACTACCCCTGGAAAGTCGCCAGTACTACCAAAGGAAGTGCTTTGACTTGTAACTTAGGATTCGTATACTTTGTAGTGGGAAAGGAGGAGAGACTAAGAGGACACCGGCAACATCTTCTTCCAGAAAGTGAAACCGCACGCAGAAGGTCAACACTTTGGGACAGCAAGAGCGATGCTTCTGCAAGTGGACAGAGCTTGTTTTGGAGAGCATGGTCCGTGCATGAGTGAATCATCTTTCTGCTCTTTTTTTCTGTACAAAGAAACACAAAATCAAGCTAGAAGACCTCTTGTACACCAAAGGCGCCAATGCTCATTGGTCCCAACGTGCATTAGACACACTTACGGGTGTCCTGTTGCACGTCTTCACAATTCAGGAAAGGGCTTTCTTAGCACCTCTGCTATGTAGCTATACATAAAAGCTGAGAGCCAGTATGTTGCCGTGGTTTGTTCACTGGACTACAATCCTGGAGACCAGGGTTTGATTACCCACTCAGCCATGGAAGCCCATGGGTGACCTTGGGTGTGTCACAGACTCTCAGCTCTCAGAAAACCCTGTGCCTTAGGGTCTCCACAATTTGGAAATGACTTGAAGGCAGACAACCACACTGAGACCATTTCTGCACTAGCCTGTTATAGCGCTCTGATTCCACTTTCAACATCCTATGGAACCCTGGGGTTTGCAGTTTCGGGAGTGGCTGGCCGGCGCAAGTGGCCCAATACTTAAAAGTTACATAGCATAACAGGTCATATAGGATTCCAGCAATTGTTTGGGGTTGAAGACTTAAATTTCTTGCAAGAGTCTGTGCCATCCTCACACTTTTGGGGGATGCACCTTGTTTTAAGTACTTAAAAGCTAATGCAAAACTCATCCCAATATAATTCTTGCAGCCCTAATTCTTCTTTCCTTTCTGTACTAATGTTCAACCTCAAAGCAAAACTGTTAATCCTACACAACTTCCTCAACTTCCTCCCCTCCCTCAACTTTGTTGCTCTCACCCCCGATTTTTAATGGTCAAGCAATTTCATCTCCACCCAAGAATAATGGTCTTTCTGCAGGGTATCAGTCCCCGAAAATATTCCATTAGTTTTGTGGATCCAGTAAAAATAATGGATCGGGGTGGTGGTGGTTAAAGATGAGAGGCAGATTGAAAGAGTGACTTAGCCAGGATGAAGAGATGGAGAGAGTCGGCAAACGATGGAATCAGCCTTAATTCTTTTTTTTTAAATAGCAGGTTAGAGAATAGGCCATTATTTAGGTGGTTGCAGTTTGTTTCAAAGGCGTTTATGAGAGGAAAATAGTTGCAACGGAATGGCTTAATATCTCTGACTACATCTTGAACGGAGGATAAAAGGTGTTGTTGGCAAAGAAGTGCTTTCTCCAGCTCTGTCTTTCCACTGGAAGATTCTCTGCCTTCACCCAGTGGCACCCATGGCTGGGATTTTCCTTTCGCTCATGCATATTATCGGTGTTAATTGGTTCTAGGCAGGGACGTTGCAGGAAGAATGTTCCTTTTAATGACAGGACGGCTAGGGGGAATGTGGGGATAAGGTGCACAAGGAGGAGGTTAGGAGCAATCCTGCGCACAAGGTGGGCTGGGAATTGGGTTGTTTCCATTACAGAACATGAGGAAATCCTTCCTCTGCATAAGTGATTCTGTATTGCTTTTTTAAAATCAGAACAGCAGGACAGAAGCCACAAGGTTCTCTATTAAGTGGGCTTATTAAAGAATAGTCTAGAACTCCCCCCCAAAAAAATTTTGGCTTAAAGAATGGAGAAGAGAGAGACTTTATACCACTGAGTATTGTCAGCTGATGGAGTATCATTGGACCATTCTAAGCACTGTGTAGTCATCTGAGAGATAGATTACAATCTTGAAACCAGGGTTCAATTTCCTGCTTGGCCATGGAAGCTCACTGTGTGTCACACACTCTCAGCCCCAGAAAACCCATGATAGGTTCACCTTGGAGTCTTCATAAGTCAGAAAGGACTAGAGGGCACACAAGACCACAGTTGATGGACCAGTTAATTGCCTGATGTTTGGCCACTGCCAAAGATTGCAAGAATGCCACTGTATGAGAAATGGCAGCTTCCCATAATGGAAATTTCTTCATGATGTACAGTGGGTGGGGCAATTAAAATGGATAATTCAGAAGAGGCTCCACCAGCCCAGTGTCAGACTGCAGTCCTCATCATAATCTTCCACTTTCATGGCCCATCCTCCAATATTTCACAGAGGAAAACTGGGACATTTTAAAAGCAGCTGGAAAGTGGGATGGTGGAGGATTAGTTGGGACTGTCCCTGCCAAATGGGGTCGGGCGGAGGGTCATTGCTGGAGAGCCTGCTGGATGAAGATGGGGGTGATCGTGGTCCCACACATATATTAGAGGGCACCGGGTTGGAGAAGGCTGATTCGGAACCTGGTTTCAGAATTAGGGAAGGGAATAGTCTGTGAAATGTTTGGCCTTCAATGCTAGCTAAAATTAATTCCCCTGGGAAGGAGGGCTGGTCCGTTCTGTCTAGACCAAACGAAGACGGAGAGGAAACATAACTGTCTGCAAATGAAGAGCACTGGTGTTTAAAGGAAGATGGGGACCCATTATCATTATTATCCCCATTAGGTAATGAGGACGGAACATGCTGTAGCACAGAAGCAGAGAAAGAAAAAGAGGACATGGTGTTGTAGGGCTCCAAAGCACAGCTAGGCACTGGCTCAAGTTGCCGGATGACACTGTGGGTGCTGGCCCGAGACGGGTCCAAGATGAGGCACGCTACTGCTAATGGGCAAGCAAAGCCATGGACGCCTCAAGGCAAGGCAGAGAACGGAGGACAATCCTTTCCTGGCCTCTTTGTGGCACACCACACTTATTCGGGGCACGCCACTTCCAAAGAGACTTCCCAGTCACGGAGGCCTGTTAAGGTAACCCACTTGCAGGCACGGCAGTGGGACTTGAGTGTAGCCTTATTGCTGGCTGGTGCATCTTGTAGAACAGAGGTGGGCAACTGCAGGACCCCTTGTGACTACCACACATGGACTCCAGAAAATAAAAGAAAACCTCCAAGTGGCCAGGAGTCTACTTCTGGTTCTCAAAAATGAGCATTTTTTGATGCTACCGAGAGGCCTTGCAGACATATTTGAAATGTGTCATACATTGTTGCACCTGGAACCTTCTAAGAAAGGCAACTCACCCTCCTTTCTTTGGCTAGAAAAAGTCAAAATGGGGCTTTGGGAGGCATTTAGGGCCACAGTAAAATCATGGTGGGGGGTAAATGTGATCCCATGGTGGCACTTGGGCCACCCCCGTTATAGAAGAACTTTTCGCTCAGTGCAAATGGCTGTGCTTAAGAGGCAGCAATTCCCTCTCTTTCTCTGTCCCTGTGAGAACCTCCTTTTGTTTTGTATGTCTGGCAGACTGCATCTCCCCGTACAGACCTGCCCAGGCCCTCAGGGTCACAGGAGAGGCCCTTCTCTAAGCCTACAGGCACAGTTGGTGGGAAGAGGGAACAGGACCTTTTCAGTGGCTGCCCCCAGACTGTGGAACTCCCTCCTTTGATACTGCATATATCCCCATTTCCCAGCAGTGATTTCTGTGGGGCTCATAGCAGGAGAAAAGGAAGTTTACTTGGTGGCATGAATTTCAACCAAGATCTCTTCCATACTACATTGATATAGCACTATGATTCCACGTTAACTGCCATGGCTGCATTCTATGTGCTCTTGGGGTTTGTACTTTGGGGTGGCACTAGATCTTTCGGGCATAATATCCCAAACACCCCTCCCTAAACTGCAAATCCCAAGATTCACTAGGCTGTTGCCATGGCAGTTAAAATGGAATCATAGCAGTCCGATCTCTCCCCCAACCTCACTTCCCCCAGTTCCAAGAGCTTGGAGCTGCTTTTGGAAACGTCCGCGCCCTTCTCAGGTCTCTTGCAACAGGTGATGAAAGCTCTCCAGCTGTTCTTTCTTATGGCCTGAGCCCCCAGCTGCTGCTAATTCTGTATTTGCAGGAAGAATTTGGGTGGGGGAGGATGATGAGAGGGTCTCCCCCCAACCCTCCACCCCGTGCACCCCCCTGCTCTTTCTTTACATCAGACTCAGCTGGGCTTTCCCCTCCCCTCCCTGCTTTGAAACTTTGTCAGGCTTCAAATGTCTCTCATTAACTTTTAAAACCGATGCTCTGTTTAAGAGGAGTTATTACTTTTTTCCTGGCAGTCTTAGAAATTACATGGCCCACATGAAGGCACCGACGAACCCTAATAGCTACTCAAAGCAGAGGGGGAAACAAACGCTTAAGATGAGGCGTTGAAAAAAAGAGAGAGAGAAATAATTTCATTGTGCATAGAGATGACAGTCTGTGCCCTTTTGAAGCCGAATGGAAAAACTTGCTTTTGAAAAAATGCACCAAAGTTTCCAAAACAAGGTGAAAAGGTGGTCAGTCTAGCCTTCCATTCTCTCACTCTCACCTTCCCCTTTTTCCTTCCTTCCCTACAAAAGCAGCCTTTATTTCCCCCAACTTCCATGTGAGTTTCCATTTAACCATTTCTGGTTCCCTCCTTCGCTCCTGCATCCTGCAAGGGCCCCCGCCGTATTTGACAAATGCGCAGGTCCTTTTGCAAAATCAGATCTGAACCTTCGGTAGAAACCACGATGACAAACTAAGGCTGTCATATTTTGCAGTTTAGGGACACCCCGCTTTAAACTGCAAACCCTAGGATTCCATAGCATGCTGAAAGTGGAATAATAGCACTATAACAGCCCGGTGTGGAAATGGTCCTGGAGTCATCAATCTTGCTTTGTAGCCACAAACTCTCAGCGCTCTACTTGCAGAAATGTCTAATATGCCTGTTCTGCACAGACCCATCAGATCTCCTTGGCTTCACAATGGAGCACATGCCTACATGCTGATACAGTTTCAGAGAACCTTAGACATCAGGGCTTGGGGGAAAGAAGTCTTTTTCATGAGGGACATGAGGAGATGCGGACTGGTCGCCTGCCTGAGTCAGCAGCATTAGGCAACCTCATTGACTTGGAATAATTGCTTCCTAGCAATATTTGTTCGAAGCTTCTCCACACTAGAAATCTGGCTTGCATTGCCCCAGTGTGAAAATGTTTGAAATGCTAAATTTGCGCTTGTGTTCTCAATCCTAAGATTGCAGAAAACTTGCCTTTAAAATGAAACTGGAACTCAGTGTTGCTGGTCTTCGAGGCATGTTACTATCATCAAGGCATGAAAGAGGGGTGATTTACTACAGTCGAAGGGAAAAAAAAGGTTTCCTACACCACTCGTAGAGTTTGTACACAAGATGTTCAAGCTGGGCATCCCGCACAAAAGCGAATAGCTTATTTACATCATAAAACACAGTCAGCTGGGAGTAATTTGTCATGTATTGTAGAAGGATCAAGGACACTGACAGAAAACAAGGTGTTGGAGTGACTCTGCGCTCTGTGCCGGCAGTTTGTAAATGACTGTTGAAAACAGTTACAAGCGTGTAAACAATTTGCAGATTTATATTCACTGAAAAATAAACAGCAACAGCACTGCACATTTTCTACTGAGTCCAGCACGTGGCTAGTCTCCCAGAATTGCCGTGCCACCCACGAAAGCACCACTGCATGACTTGCTTGCAGAAATCTTGCTGCCCATCAGTTACTGGAGGCAACTTCAAAGCCGAGGGTAGAGGCATCTCTGTTTTTAAACAGAGGTTGGTGACCGTCTTTGGAGAGTGCCTTAGTTGGGGGTTCCTCCATGGCAGGAGGTTGGATGGACCTTGTAGCCCCTTCTAGCTCTAAGATTCTGTGATACAGAATAGAGACAGATACATAATACAAATTCAACTGTAGCAAATTGGTCCTTCCATTCCCTCCAAAATCCATGCATTAAAATCATATTACAGTCAGCCCTTCACATTTGCAAGTTTGACTTTCACAGATTTGATTGTTTGAGAGCTTCTCCCACCTCGGGCACTTCTTTTCCAGGGGAACCTTCAATTTCAGTGGCTTCAATCAGGCCGTGCAGCCTTTTGAAAACCCGTCTTTGGTTCTCCTTGTCCTCCACCAGCCACTGTCTGACCAGCTAAAAGGATGTCCTGCAGCCCAATTTCTCGGCACCACACACCCCTCCCTATGGCCCCTCCCCAAACCCAAGGAAAGAGATGGGCGAGAGGGAGGAAATGTAGGGCCACCATGTCGACCCACCCCCTAGTTTGGACACTGAGTGCCTGCTGTTTCCGCGAGAGATGTCTGCCTCAGCATTCAGATGTGCAAATCAAACATAAAGCCATAAAACAAAGCATGCTAAATGCAAGATAAGTAGGTAAAGAAAAGCATGCACTATGACAAACATACGCCTTTCCCCATTTGAAGCCCTGTGTCTTTGAAAAGCATGTTACATGTACCATGTAATCTGACCTTCACTAAACAGTTCAGCTGAGAACTGTCTCACAATGGAAAGGAGTCTAAAATCTTGGTATGCATGAAATCTCTGGGGAACTTCATCCCCTGGTGCTTGTTCCATAATGCAGATGGATTTCACTACCATTGTTCCAGGGAGCATGATTCAGGCCAAAGAAATCCCACCTTACATGTACAATGTTTTGTGTTGCTCTGTTTCCCATTCTTTCCTCTATTTTCTTGGAAGATGTACGGCAGTAAGTCTCCCCACCCATCGCCCGGTAGCCAAAAGGGCAAAGCACCAACTTTCCTTACCAACACCCGCACATTCCTTGATCATCTAAGGGCAGACTAACTCGGTGTAGAAGTATAAAAATACTTCAAAGAGAAAGGCCTCCCCACTGCCCCTTGCTTTTTTCCCCTTTTCTTGAAAGACGGACAATCGTTCTGGCATTTCATCTGTACAAGTCATGCCGGTGAATTCTGCAACATCAATCAGGTTCTTTGGTGCTATGTTATATTTCACAAATTTTCAGAATTCCTGACTTTATTTTTTTGAAAAGGAAGCTGTTATGGAAACTTTTGCCTGCTTTTAAAGGCCAGCCTCAGAATTTCAGGTGGAACAGAGCTCTCTGTTTTCTGCACACAGTTCTATAATTCTCACCATATTTGTTTCTAGTCCACTGAAATGCAGCCAAACATTTGAAATTTACTATAGAAAAAAAAACATACATTTTTTCTTGTTCTTGAGCTTGAAGTCACATCTGAGAAGCAACTTCTCCTGGTCTTTCTGCAGCCCTTCTTGGTCATCTCTGTCCACACAACACCACCTCTGAGTCTATCCACACAAAGCTTGACATTTTGGCAGGGAGGGAAAAGGAACACTTGGGTCTTTTTGGTGCCTTGGTAGTTGTCTCTCTGACTCAGGGCAGCTACTGGTGTGTCACTGAAGAGAAGACCATAAAGGACGCTGGTTTGCATACAAAGGCACAAGTACTTGATGCATATCTACTGCTGCAAAACTAGAAATCCTATTTTATCATTTAAATAGAATGACAAGACACCCCACCTGAGCAAGAAAAACTGTAACCAGGTGAACTCTGTACCTGCAGGGTCTTGTTATCAAGGTACTTTTAAGCCTGTTGATGTGGCTTTGATGGACCTTCAGCTTTAAAGCACATTCAGACAGGACAGTCCTTCCAAAGGCTGTCACCTTCAGACAAGAACTGTCTCCAGGCATCAATTCAAGTGCAAGATTGTCATCTATGAAAGAAGACACCTGACTACCTTATGGGCAGGGCCCTGTTTCTTTGCCCCCTTCGTGGCTTCCTTGGCCCAGGAAAGGGTATGGGAAGTAGGGTTGCTAGATGGAATTCAGGACAGGTCAACTTGGAGCAGGGTGAGATCCCATCAGGGTCTGAAAGCAAGATGAAAGGATTGCTCTCCCTTGGGGGAAGGCTGTGGCTGAAAATTGGGCTATGAAAGGAGCACAACTTTTGCACAACTGCAAAAAAAAAAAAAAAAGTGATACTGCTTGGAATGTGCCACATTATCTGAAGGTCCTGGGCAGATTCCCAGATTCTGTCAGGAACTTCTTCCTGACAGTCAGGGCTGCCCGGCAGTGGAACCTGCTGCCTCGGAGTGTGGTGGAATCTCCTTCTTTGGAGGGTTTTAAGCAGAGGCTGGATGGCCATCTGTCGGGAGTGCTTTGAGGGTGTTCCTGCATGGCAGGGGGTTGGACTGGATGGCCCATGTGGTCTCTTCCAACTCTTCATTTCTATGATTCTATGATTCTATGATTCTTAAACAGGATTTGAATCACTGATGGTGCAAAACTCCAGTTAGTCACACCTGGTGGACAATGAAACTGAGATGATCATGACAACCATCATCTTCATGGGGATGAGGATGATTTAAACCAAGTGATGTGTCTGGAAGGAATTAGATTCCCAGCTGAAAAAAGCAACACAGGGTTTGGGGGAAAAGTTTCCAACAGCAATAATGGCCAAGACCCTGCATCGGGCACGAAGCCATGATGGCACAGCTGTGCTTTAACTCTCCACTTGACCCCTGAAACCCACCTTAAAAGCCAGGCAGATGTTCCAAGCAACTGAGATCTGTGCTTCTGGTGAGCTGGGTGCTTCAGGACGATTTGACCAGCCCTGTCCTACCAGTGAGGGATGCTGTGATAAAGTATTAAGACAGGTCCCTGCCAGAGTCCCTGCTTTTGCTCACTAGCAGAAAGGGGCTGATCATGTCATCCTTCAGCACTCCCTCACCAGCAACAGAGACTTCCAGCCCTCTGGACAGCCGACTGGCTTTTAAGGTGGCTTTCAGGGCCATCTGCAGTTGTAGCAGTAGCGTCACAATTGCAGATGAGAATACAAAGCAGTTATGACATCCCAAATCTAACCTAGGACATCATAATTGACTAGTAGGAAGCCAGCCAACAGTAACAATAGTAGTAGCAGTAGTAGTTGTTAGTAGTAATGTCTCCTCTTTCCCCAGGCCTTGTCTTGCCTGTTTCAGCTAGATGCCAAACTTCTTCCAGCTACACGTCCCTTCCTCTAAATATAGTTCCCCCACCTTTTATATCCATTAGGAAGCCAAGCAGGATCCAGCTCTGTTCTGCTAATCCCACCTCAACCCCTTGTTCTTTCCCTCTAAAGGGCACAGCCATTCCAGACCATAAAGATCTCTTCCAATGTGGGGATCTGGCCTCTTTGGAAAAATCCATGCCCGCTTTTATTGGCAACGTAAAAAATGAATCGCGGCACTTGTGATGTGGTTAAAACAAAAAAAACCTTTAAGTGACAGGTTTCTCGGTTGCCTTTCCTGCTCTCCATGACGCGAGTTCAACATTTACGAAACTTGCCTCATTTCAAACGAACCTGGCGCATGGCATTGATATCCAAGCATTCCTTTCTTCTCTGGTCAATGTTTAATTATTACATCACCTTCAATGTGTTCGCAGAACCACCTGTAGCTTTGATGAGCCTTCCACCCTCATGACAGATTTCAAGCTGAGGAGATCTTCCAAGATGGAAAGGAAAAAAAAACACGCCTCCAGTTTCTTTAGATTGAAACCATGTCCTCTTAACACATGGTTGTTAAGAAAATGTTGTTGCTGCTATCGGCTGTCAAGTTAACTTCAACTCACGGGGACCCTATGAATGAGAAACTTTCAAGGTCCTTGATGATTAACCCCTTGCATTAGAATAGAATCATAGAGCTTTCTTTTCTTCTTAGCACCAAAGAATCCTAGAAAGGGAAGAGACCCCAAGGGCCACCGAGTCCAACCCCCTTCTGCCGGGCAGGAGGACACTATCAAAGCACTGCTGATAGATGGCCATCCAACCTCTGTTTAAAAAACCTCCAAAGAAGGACACTCCACCACACTCCAAGGAGTCAGCGGCAGATTCCGCTGCTGAACTTTTACCGTCGGGAAATTCTTCCTTATGTCTAGTTGTAATCTCTTTTCCTGTAATTTGAAGCCATTGCTCTGTCCTCTAGTCTCTGGAGCAGCAGAAAACAAGCTTGCTCCATCCTATGTCTGATATCCTTTCCAGTATTTAAACACAGCTATCACATCGCCTCTTAACCGTCTCTTCTCCAGGCTAAACATACCCAGCTTCCTTCCTCATAGGACTTCATGGTGTCCAGGCCTAGATGTCACTCATAACCATATGTTGTCTCTGGGAATATCCATGCATACACTGTCATCAGCAGGAAACTGAGAGCATTACCTGCTTCTTTTTTCAATTTTTAATTATATGCCTAGGCAAACCAGAATGCCTAAAATTACATCTATTTCAAGGATGCAAATGATTCCAAAAGATGTTGCCATAACGGTTAAAATGGATTCATAGTGCTGTGAAAGGGCCCATAGGAGGGTTGCCAGATCTCAGGGCCTGGACCCTCTTCTCCAGTCCTCGGAGCGAAGGGGAAGAATCTCAGGATGAAGCTATGCCTTGAGGAGACAACGAACATTGAAGGACTTGAGATCCAAGGCATGGCACAGCTCCCAGGAAAAGATGGCATCTTGCAAACCATACTTCAATGCAGCTGTGATTATGCTAAGCCTTGCTGTGGTGGTACAAACCCTGTAAAAGATGAGAAGCCCGGAGCGTGTCACAAAGGGACCGCTGTGAGCTGTGATGCAAAGTGGCAGCCCACATGTGTTTTACGAGTGATAGAAGCTCACTGCAGCCCAGGGTGTCTGCTCCTGGTTTGGCGTTCTGCAAAACGCCTTCTTGAACTGCAACGATCTGAAGAACTCTTTCATTCCTGCTATCAGCTTTTATCATCCTGGCCATCGGGATTGTGGTTTTGCTAAACACCCTCATCATGTCGTGGGTTGACTTTCCCATTTTTGTGGCCTTGTTGATTTAGCTCCGCAAAATGCCTCTGCTTAATTTAAACCACATGGACGCTAGACCGTGTCATTCTTGGAGAAGAACCAATCAGAGGAGACATTTTCGGGTGAGCGAGGGTTGTTTGGTTTAAGCACCTTCTAAGAAAACATTTGTTGTGGGAGGGGGTCATTCCCTGCCCCCCAAGAAAACATGCATACCAAGAGACCTGGGAACAGATGTTTAAGCTTGTGGACTGAGTTGCTTCTCCCTTGTGATTAGAGATCTCAGACAGGTCTAGCTAAAGTCCAACAACATATTGAATTACAGCGAGCATCTTGTTCATTTGCAACAGGTCCCTTGCTATCTCAGGGGAGACAGATGCTAAGCCAGACATTGAATATTAGCTCTCAAGTGTATTTTACAGATTCTTCCAGGGAATTGGGGAGGTGGCTATCACCTTTGGATGCAATCTTCTGCCCTGCTCGTGGAGTTCACTTCTGCTATGCTCCCTCTGGGTATCTGCTGTCCTCATTTCTAGATCTTGGGCCATTTCCACACTATACCGTTATGATGCTATCATTCCACTTTTAATATCCTATGGAATCCTGGGGTTTGCAGATTACAGAGGCCAAAGAGCTCTTGGGCTGAGGATTCTAAAAGCCCACCCCTAAACTGCAAACCTCAGAGTCGTTTAATAAATTTGTTTTAAATGGTTTGTTAACAGGAAGTTTTAGCTATACTGTGTTGCATTCCACCTTGGGTCCCATCTAGGGAGAAGAGGGGATCTAGATAAAACAAAGCAAAATAAAATTAGTGAGATTCTGTTAATATTGTTCAGCAACTATGATGGGCAGAATGATATCCTCAAACTGAATATTAAAGGTACTGAGAAATGTTCTCCAGTCTGCAGAATAGCCTCTCCCTGCATGGTTGCCAAACATACAAACTTTTCATTTTGCAAATATCCACTTATCTTTGCAAAATCTCTGCTCGCCTGGGTTCACACGGGAATTCTGGCTCACATTTACGACCATTACTTACCAGTTCTGTTCTTTGCCTTTGAAACATGCAGCCAAATTTCCATTTGTCACATCACTGCCCCACCTTCAACTTTGACATTAAACTTGGAGGTAGACTGCCATCAAAAATACTTGCTTAACCCAACATTGATGTTCGCAAAACTCGCACATAAATCGACTCTGGATTATGTCTCTTTTAATGATCAGGGCTGGACCCAGAGCCTGTCAGCTGCTGAGTGTAGACAAAACAATATACCTCAAAATTTGTGGAAGGACCAAGCTGCAAATGGATGGAAAGAAAATTCTATTTAGTTATTCATCTGCCTTACACCAATTGATTAATGTAGGACAGGTACATTGATTTCTGTATGATCTTTGAGGTGATTTTGGGGAACATTATAACATGAAAAAGGACACATCAAAGACTAAACAGCTGATTGGAGATTTCATGGACTCTTTGTGGGTCTGTGGACATTTCCACACTAGACTGTTATAGTGCTATTATTCCACTTTCAACATCCTATGGAATCCTGGGGTTTGCAGTTTAGGGAGGGGCCTCTGAGGATTCCATAGGATGTTGAAAGTGGAATAATAGCACTATAACAGTCTAGTGTGGAAATGCCTGTGCCTTCACGTCACCTGTTGACTTGTGGCAACCCCATGAATTTCACAGGGTTTTCTTAGGCAAGGAATCGTCAGAGGTGGTTTTGCCAGTTGCCTCATCTGAAACAGAAGATGAAGCCAGCTTGTCTTCTGCTGCTCCAGAGATTACAACACAAACTAATGGATCTGAATAACAAGAAAAGAGATTCCACCTAAATATTAGGAAGACCATCTTGACTACAGGAGCTGTTCAACAGTGGAACAGGCTGCTTCAAAGCATGGTAGATGCTCCTACTTTGGAGATCTTTCAACAGAGTTTGAATAGCCATCTTTCAGGAAGGCTTTCACAGATTCCTGCTTGGCAGGGGATTGGACCGGATGGTTTTTGTGAGTCCTTCCAGCTCTATAATTTCAGCACCTAAATGTCTTCAGCACATGAAAAGTCCTTTCCTCCAGACTCAGCCCTACCAAATGAAATTTGTTGATCTCACCCAAGAAACTCTTTCGAGATGGCTGCATTCTCGTAGTTTTACTAGGAGGGAAAGAGAGCCCCAAACCTTCAGCTGCAACTCATCTGGCAAAGCCTCTTTTTTGATTTACAGATTGTTTCAGACTTCCACTGACACTACTTCAAAAAGACAGCTGAAACTGTCAAAGGCAAAGATCTGCTAAATTAAATTAGATATGCTCGGCCTGATGCTGATCTCGTTTGATACAGACCTGGGTCGGTTCCACCAAAGGCACTGGCATTAAATCAGTTGTGTGCAGGTCAGCCCGAGACCTGCTACGTTAGTAAAATGTCATGAATGCAGGACATGGTTCGATCATGCCAAATTTTAATAGCATTTCTTGGCAACCGGGTGAAACCGGAGAAGGCCGATTCCTCAACAGGGACGCTGTAATGGTTTTAAGTGTTGCACATATCTGATATCTTCAAGAGATACGGCATCTGCCAAAGAAAGACTTCTGACATTGTGTGCTACTCTGCATAGATCTAATTACGGCAGTTAGAATATACTGGGAACCGGGAGGCAAGAGTACAAAGCAAGGAGCCCTTGAGCGATCCCAGGAAAAACAGAATTATATCCTTGCCTGGGCTCCCTATGGGGAGTAGAGTGTGGCAATCATCCTCATGACTGTCATCATCATAGCTGTTGCCCTTGTTTGCCCCACTGGAGTTTTTATAAAGGGTCAAGAATTCACTGACAATAACTTCTAGCTCCTACATGGAGGTGGGCAAGGCAAGGGCTGTTTGCCCCTCCAGACTCCCCATATCCTTTTTCTGACCTCCCTGCAAGGCAGATTAGTTCTCCTGGAAGCAACCAGAAGCATCAATTCACCTTTTAAATAGGCTCTGGGCACCACGGTTCAAGAAGGATGTTGACAAATATGATACAGCCAGGTGTCTTTAGTGTGGTGTGTGCTGGCATCTCAGAGTGCCAGCATGAAAAGCGACTCCTGCTTCAGTTTCACAAAGCAAAGGTGTGTGAAGTGCTACTTGTGGGCCACAAGCCACTCTTGGGACCTCAAAGGGTAGCCCCTGAAGCTCTCCCAAAGCTCCCAGACCGAGAAAAATTTGCACCACCATGTATTTTTGCTGTAAGACTACATAAATGCTACCCCAGCCCACCTTAGGAGCCAAGCAGTCAGATGAGGAGAAGAAAGTCTAGTGAGCTTCCAACTGGGGATCAAGAAGGATGACATGTCCACCCTGCAACCATCAGCCAGCAAGGTTGTGACGATCAGAAGACAATCAGCAAAGCTGTGACAGTCAGACACAGCTTTGTTCACTGGTGGGAGGGGTGGAAATATTCCCTGCACCCCAATCAGAAGTGGAATGGACTTCCTCCATCCAGGTGCTGGATCTTCAGGTGGGCTGAGGGTAAGCAGGCCTGGAAACATAACGAAGGCCCATTCTGTACCCTATGTCCTTCCAACATCCTCTTGTGGGGATCCCAGGAGCGGCTCTGCCGGGAATGGAGCATGACAGGAGCACTCCCCTCCACACCGGCTGCCTCTGTGAATGAAGGAAGCACATGGCCTCGCCTCTTCCTTCCTCAGCGCAGCCGGGTACATTCCAAGGCCGCGCTGGGGCGGGGAGTGCAGTCATTGTGCTTCCAGACCGTCCACAGACCAGGTAAGATGGTGGCACGACCATGGGTCATTGAAGGGGAAAACCCATCGGTGATTTACTCCGTGATTGTGCCACCTGAGGATGGGAGAAGGATGAGACCATGACGATGTCATGCGTAACCATTGTTATTGTCCCATCTTTCTCCTGTCTCCATTGCAGGACAACAATGTCCTGCAGAAAGTTCCTAAGTGGCCAATGGAAGGTGCAGCTTGTTCAGGAATGGTGCAGTTCTCTTACTCTCTTTTCTTCACAGGGATGCTGGAGACCCAGTCCATAAGGCTCACCAAGTCTGCTCATCAGCAGGTGTCACCGAGAAATTCAGCCAAAGAGACTCACAATCCCATTTCAGCAGCTTGGTTGGGTAGAATTCAGCTCAAATATCACATTATAATCACATCACTTCCCCACAAGCGGTCTCTCGTGCCAGAGGATTTTTATGTTACATGCAAAGTTTTCCACATAAAAGATTGGAAACAAATGTTCTTATGCTCCCCCTTCCCATTTTTTTTTTAAATGCAGGACATGGGGAAAAATAAAAATATTTTGGGAGGTAAAGAAAAGTTCCCTTTTTCATGCACTTTGTCTCCACTAAATATCATTTCAGACCTTGGATAAAATGGGTTGTGTTTCTGGAGCGCATGGCCAATGGCAGCTGGAGGCTTCCTTGTCAATTGGGAAGTGAATCCATTCTGAGTTTAGTCTGAACTTTAAAGAACTTAAAGATTTAAATCTTTATTTAAAGATTTATTGAGGGGTAGGGGTTCAGCACTTTGGTGAGCTTGTATAAATTTGGGACTGAAACCCTAGAGTTGATTCACCGCTCCACTGACATGGAAGCTAATCACAGCCACCGTGATTGCTCCATGACCTTTCAAATCAGGGGCCAGAAAAGTTCTACCAGACAAGATTCCACCCCATCCTCCTCTTCCCTTGCAGGGGACTCCTCTTCCTCAGAGGAAGGCTGGCAACTGCGTGAAGGGCCAGAAGGCAACCGCTCCCCTCACAAACCCCCATGAGTCACACTCCCATGCCCACCACACACCCAAATACCTGTTTTCCTTTGAGACTCCTCTCAAAATGGAAACAGGAAGTGATGTTACATCATTTTCTGTTGCCATTTTGAGAAGGAGCACAGAGAGAAATGGATAGATTTGGATGTAATATGAGCTTCTGAGGTGCTTGTGGGAGTGGGATGGTGGAATTATTGTGTGTTTTCACATATTTGTGGCAGCTCTGCCTTGTTTGGGGGGTCTAAATTGCCCCCCAAATCACATTTTTTTTAAAGGAGGGGTTGTGGTTTTGTAGTACATAGAACAATGTATGTGGGTATATTCAATGCATATGGCTGAGAACCCATTGTGCAATGGCAGCACACAATGCATAGTTGTGTACAGATAACACACACTCACGTGCTGCTCTGTGTGCTTTAATGCACTACTGTCTGTGCAGTGATCAGCGTATGAGACTCTGCTTATATTGCCTTCAGCTGGATGTGATGGTTTCACATGGTCCAAAAGAGGAAAATCACATGTTTAGTGTGCAACTTATGCTTGTGTTTGTTCTAACTAGGATGCCAACCTCAATGTATTTCCTTGATCTGCTTCCAGAGCAGTATCAAGATCATCCGCCAAAGCCCTTCTTCACGGTGGAATAAAAAGGTATCAAACGAAACAAAGTAGGCACAGTTGGGATTGCAGAGATAAAGAGCCCTAAATCCCAATTGGGTGCCCAATTTCTTGTGTTATTGAATGGGATGCCAGACAAATTATGAATGGAACCAATATGGCTGCCGTATTGTCGTGTGATTTATGTCTGATGCTGGAAGCTGAGCAGGGCTGAGGTTGGCCAGTCGGTCCAAGAAAGGGAGGCCATGAGAAGGAAGGATGAAACACGGGAGAGTTTGTGCCTATAAACCATGACACATTTCACCACAGGTGGGCATCTGTGGGGAGGGGGCAGGATGCAGTTTTCACCGTGTTTCTCTGGAGAAAAAGACAACGGCATGGGAAGTAACATCATGTCACGTCCAGTTTCTGTTTCGACTGTTTTGTGGATGATAATTCATAAGTTGTTTGGAGAAGGGTTTGGACGGTATCCTGGTTGGAGGATTCTGGGAACTGTACTCTGAAAAAAGTAACTTTTCCAAGCCCATGCTCAGTCCTACATGCCATGTGTTGGGCTGAACTGCCCTTTAGCTAACCGAAAGAGCAGGGAACCACTGGGTTTATTCTGTCCTTTTTTTGCAGCTGGCTCACAGCTTCTGCAGACGCTCATCTTCTTCTAGTCTAAACAAAACCTCAGTAGCTGGAATTGGCTTGGAAGCCACAGTTCTGATACCAATAATGTTCAGTAGATGGCATAGCGATTCATCTCAAGAGCCAGAATTAAAATTCCATATCTGAGCATTTTTATACTTGAAACCCAAGCTGTGCCAACAAGACAGAGTCGGGTTTCGGCTTAACTCAGTGGCGGTTGTGATGTGATGGCAACGGATACCGAGGAAGGCACCCCAGTCTTTCCGTTAAGAGCTTGCTTTCCATCTGGGTTGCTTTGGGATTGGAAATGCAACACGTGGTTCAGTTTGAGACTGGAACGATGCAATGAGGGTTGCCAGTTCTTCAGGATGGACGTCCTAGGTAGATGCGAAAGATAAGCGGATACGATCGCTTTAAAGTTGTGGCTATCTTCCAATCAGTATAACAGTAATCATATTCAGATACCAGGTTCGGAAGCCCCTGTAGAACTACCTCTGTTAACTTTGATGAAAAAAAGTTTTTTTTAAAAAAAAGAAAATGCCGAGGGTTTCTCTTTTCAAACAAAGAGAAGAATGTAGACACAGTTGAAAATCCCGTAGGCTTTATTCCCTTGCAAGTTCTAAGGCCTGACAGTCTGTCACAATTCAACTAATGCAAAATGACAGAACACATTCTCCATATATGTTAGTAATTAATATTCCAGACCTTGAGGAACTAACTTTTCCCATTTAAATGCATACTGAATAGTATCTCATAACTCTTCGGAGAGGATGTGTAGCTAGATGGCAGCTCTCATGCTTTTGTGGAAGAAGGTGGTCCTAGATTTAATCTCTGGCATCTTCAATTAAAATGCCTCAGGGTCAAACTAGACAACATCTTCTGTACCTTTTTAGAAGAGATATTCCATGAAGAGGTGAAAGACATCTGTTTGTCGTAGCACATGCTTTTCCTTATTGCTGTACTTTATAGTTGGTGTGCTTTGTTTTATGACTGGTTATTGGAAAGTAAAAATGGACTTAATTTGTAAGTCTACAGCTGGATAATGTGTTTTTAAGAAAATTCCACTGTGAGAGGTAAAAATGGACTAATTGGATTAAACAATGCATCCTCCATAAAGCCTGACTTGACACTCAGAAAATCACTACAGAGCCACACTATGGTAGCATAGTAACACATGCACCTGTCTGTCATGCTATGCATGCAGGGTGAATTTTCCATCATGGTGCAACAGACGTATTCTGCTGACAGCAGTGGAAGCACAGCTGCACATACAGCAATGTTGTCCGTTATGGTGACTCATTGCATGTTGTGTGTTGTGCGTGATGCACTGCGGTTGTGCATTGCATGTTGCAATATCACACATTGTGGGTATGCACTGCATAATAGCGTCCCTCCATGGCATATGTTGTGCAGTGCTGCTGTTGGATGGGGACTGCTGTGTAGTGCTGACATAGCGCATCTCTGCATGTTGACATTTGCTCTCTTTTGAGGAGATGTAGGAATGCATCTCGAGTGTGACTGTACTAAGCTAAATGGACTTGTGGTCTGACTCAGTAACAGTCAGCTGTATCTGTGCACAGTTGGCACTGACCCTATCCAAAATAAGCAAACCACCAAGTACCCTGTGTTTCTAACATTAATTCAAGCACATTATTCTCTGGTCTGCATCCAAGGTCTTTTCCAGACGGGTCCAGAGAAGCATGAGTTCTCGTAATATGCCTTTTTGGGTTTCCCTGGTTGTTCTGCCGTCTGCGTCCTTCTATTCTCTTTTGGAAGGGGGTTTACAGTGATTCCTTGCACCTGGTTTAGGACTCTTCAAGATTTTGTTAAACTGGTTGCACGGTTTGCTTAGGTGGTGGTAATGGTTCGAAAGGCAAATTTTCTCCTCTCTGTATTTTTAAGGAATTATAGGGCAAAAGTGCCTTTTCACTGATAAACTATAAAGCACTGTAACTCTAAAAAGAAAAGAGATGAAGCAGAAGAGAACATATTGGCTGAACTCTTACTTGTTTTCCCTACTAAAGTAGACCCATTCACTTAACTGTTGGACGGTGAATCAGCACACAGGTACGGACAATTAATTGACTTTGCTTTAGTCAGGACTAACAACACATCTTAGGCCAGAATTCCAATATATCTCAGAACTAAAAAGGTGAAAATAAAATGTTGCAGCTGGTAAGTCCAGGATGATAGAAGTGTTATTGGGATATTAAGAAAAGCAAAAGAACAACAGTAGATGCCTCAACCTCCCAAAACATTTGCCCTTTTGGGAAGAGGCCATAAATACATTAGCAGAATATCCCAGATAATGAAGCAGATGTATTTCTGGGTATCCCCCAACAGAAGATTTGGTACCAGAGGCAGAAATCACATCGAACGCATAAGGAACAAAAAGAGCAAACCAGCATATTTCAGCAAACTTCTTAATCTAAAGCTTTGGTTAAACCACCGAAGTCTTTTTTTAAAAATGAAATAAAATTCCATTATTAAGGAAATTTTAGAGAGCTAGCATGTTTGGGCACTGAAGTATAACACTGGGTGACCCTGGGCAGGTAACACTCTCTCAGCCTCAGAGGAAGGCAAGAACAAATGCCCTCTGAAGGAATCTTGCCAAGAAAACCCTGTGATTGGTTTGCCTTTGGTTTGCTATAAATTGGAAATGTGTTTAAAGCATACCACAGCAACAATTAAGCAAGATTACTGAGATGACCAGTAATGAGTTAAAGGGAAAGCAGAACCAGCCACCAACCATTATTCAGAAAAGAATACTGCTGGCTTGTAATGCTTAAAATAATGGAATCTAAAATGGTTGTTGAAAATTTTAATGGATTCAGTGTGTGTGACAAATTAATTTTAATGATCTGTTTCCAAACGCTTGGCTAAATCTCCCTTTTCTTGCACACTGTGGTCTTAATGAAAACCTCTCTATCTTTCTTTTCGCCTCACATACATTTAAAATGCAATTTTTAGTTGCCCAAAGAGTGTCTGTCTAAATCTGCTGGTCTTTGTCCTTCCCTCGTGCCTTTGGCGGTCCCTTCAGTCACACCCAGTGGCAGCTGGTGCCTCCCGTGTTAAAGCGGTGGCGAATTCACTGTAGGTTTTCATCCAGGCTTTAAGAGAGCTTAACCTTATTCCTAAGCAGCTCTGCCCTTGGAGAGCTCACTTAGAGCTAATGAAAACCTGCAACGGATTCACCAAAGCCTGGGCTGACATCCAAAGTAGATCTACCACCCTGCAGGCATGGAAGCGGCCCGTTGCCACGGTGCAAAGGCTCGCTTGTGCCAGATCCCTTGTGAACAAGTTAGCCCTAGAAAACTGCTCCTTTCCAGAGGCTAGGCAATTCAGCCTTAGCGCCCGGAATCCTTTCCATTCAATGAGGAGATTAGCTCTGCAGAACTTAGAAAAGTTACTTTGGGGGCTACAATCCCCAATCCTTCACTCATTTTGCTTAGATCGTTGATTTTGGTGCAGCTGCTGTTTTGCACAGTTCTGAACCATTTTAAATTCCTCACACTCTTCCAAACTGTTGTTCAAATTGTTTAAAGCCTTGTAGCATTGCATCACATAAGATGTGAAATAAACATTTGAATAAATCAAAGAAATATATAAATAAAAACGAGCCGCTCTTGCTCAAAGCGGGACCGAGGTTTCCCAAAAACGTGTCACCGCGGAGCGCTAAAAGGGTATCCTCTTCCCACCTCAGCTTAATCATATTTGTGTTTTCCACTTGATGGAGCCAAGTAATAAGTAACATCGACAATGTGGAGTAAACACAGCTGCCTGGGGTGACACAGCGTCTGCAGAACGGATTCTTCCTTCATATTGGATTTTTTCCTTTTCTACCCCCCCCCCAAAAAAAAACTTGGGAAAAGATTCAGGCAAAACCTTTCTGTATCCATGGTGATAAAAGCAAAGTTTTGCCACAATGGGAAAGAGGCTGCTGGTGGGGATTCTTGTGCCTCGGGGGCTGAATGAAGGGCGTGATTTGGAGTCCCTCCTCTGGGATGGAGAACGTAACTGCGCTCCTTTGCTGGATCGGGCCGACGTCTGTCTGGACGAGCAGAGCGTCGCCCGCCAGGGCCAGCCGGAGGAGGTTGCCCCTGGGAGGCCCACAGAGGGAGGTGGGAAAGGGAGCCCCAGCCTGGAAAAAAGTTACCTTTTCTGGACTACAGTTCCCAGAATCCCACAGCACTGCATACCCTCTAAGTGTCCGGATTTGGCAAGGACAGTCCCAGCTATTGCTGACAGAGGATTAATTACAAAATGGGATGAATGAGAATTTTGTTTTGTTTTTAAAAAAATAACCTTTATTAAGAAGAAGAATTTTTATGGAATTGTATAGAACTATAGAAGAATTTTATTGAGAAGAATTAAGAATAATTTTTTGTCATTACTCTTATTATAATAAGAATATATATATATATATATATATATAAGAGTAATGACATAAATTTCTTCTTAATTCTTAATATATTCTTAATATATATATATACATATTATACATTATATATATTCTTAATATACATTAATTCTTAATATAATTATATATATATATATTATAATAAAAGTAATGACAAAAATTCTTCTTAATAAAATTCTTCTATAATTCTATACAATTCTATAAAAATATATAAATATATATAGAAGACCTATATGTTACACACAGACATGTATCTGTATATATATTACTCAGATAGATAGATAGATAGATATTATACATAATAAACATAGTTAAGGAATAAGTACCAAGACCAAAAGAGGAGGAAGTCAAGAGGAATTATTAATTTGATAAGATATTTGGAATAGGAGAGTTTAAAGATTAATGGATATAAGCTAGGTTGAATTGTATGTGATACTGATTGTATGAAGTAGAGAATAATATTTAAAATCAATAAAAAAGAAGAAGGTTTTAAAAAATACATTAAAAGTTACAAAGATTAGAGCCAGAATGGAAAGACAGAAAACTAAAATACAATATAGTAAAAACTGAAAAGTACAGAAGACAAATTTAAAAAGAAAAAGAAAAGAAAAAGAAAAGAAAAAGAAAAATGTGACTTCTGGTTGGCTTTCTGCTGGTTGTATAGGCATATAGTCATATAGGGATATAGCGACAAATTCTGAACAATATGGTATCCATTTATTCTGTCTTCTTGGTAGTTCTGTAAGCATACAGTCATATATGCAGATAGTGACAGATTTTGGGCAGTACGGTATCCATTTATTCAGTCTGTAAACACAAAATACTGACTTAATATGGGCTACCAGGTCAAGTCACTCACTTTTGGTGAGGTGTTTTTGCAACAGAAGGATAACTTTGTAATGAGAACAAGAGAAATATAGAATGACGTTGTAAAGCTGAACACCTCTGCCTGTTGACCTGGAAGAAAGACTTATTGAACCTACACCTGAGTAGAAGACGTGCTTGTCAGAGTCATGGAAGAAGGGCCTTTTAACATACAGGCCTGGTTCTTTCTGTGCCAGTGAGAGAGTGGATCAGCTGTAAGTTTTATTCCAGACTTTAGCGGAGCTATCCACAGTGCTGAATTTGATAGTGGGATAGGTTTCAGCACCTTGGACAGCTCTGTGATGTTATGGACTTTGGGGAGGAAAATGTAGCTGTGTTTATTAGAGAAATTAAGGTAAGATTCAATTCTCTGCTCGGCCATGGAAACCCACTGGGTGACTTTGGGCACATCACATGCTCTCAGCCCCAGAAAACCCATGACAGTTTTGCCTTAGGGCAGAAAGGACTTGAAGGCACACAGTGAATGGCCGGGTGTGTAGGGTATAGCAAATGTAATGCAATAAGTGATCTGCTGGGGACAGGAACAAGTATGGAATATGTGGGGTGAGCTAGTGTCTGGACAAGTGTCCAAATGGGATTGTGTCGGAATAGGACAATGAGGAACAGGAGTTAGAGATGTTAGAAGAGTCAGTAAGGCTCAGAGAAAGAAAGATTAGTTAGACTCAGGTCAGTTAGGTTGAGGAGTGAGAGACAGGAGTTAGTCAGGGCCAGTCAGGATTTAGATATGTTAAATAACCTTTAACTTCAATTTGAACATCTCTCCAATTATACCTTTGTACCATTGAGAATGCGACAATATTGTTATTGATGCAGATGAGTTCAGACACATGGTGGCAGCTCTTTTCTAAAGGTCGTGGAATTAGAAGAGCAAGACCTTGCTCAGAAAACTGTGAGAGCATCTAGATGGTCTCCACATTTGATGGTACAGCAGTGGGACAGAAGGAAGTCCTCACAATTGGTGGCAATGGTGGGACAGGGGGATGACTCCCAGAGGCTCCTGTAAAGTTTGGACTAAAATCCACAGCAGAAACAACAGTGACATTGGAAGCCATTGGCTGCCACTTGGAGCCACCTAGAAATATTGATGGACCATTACCCCTGGTTAGCAAGCCACCAAGAATACTGAAATATCACTTGATGAGGCATAATAAGCACTGTTTTTATGGCATGAAGCTCATGTTTAAATCACTTCTTTTTTGGTGGAGTGTTTTAGAAAGTACAAGGAACTGATAAGCCTCCATTCATGATTACAGTTAACACCATTTTATAAAGAAAGGGGAGTGGGCGGGTGAGTTAATAATCAAGTCTCTCCAGCCAGCCAGCATTGGAAACAAATTCCCAGCTTGGTTTCGAGTAGATTCCTTCAAGATTTAGGACTTCAGAAAGATGAAAGGGTTGAAGAAGATCCAAGACAAACCAAAGTCTCCAGTCTATAACTCCTCATTTGGATCTAATTTTAATATGCAGGGTGGGGGGGATTAATCTTTTACATTTAAAGCCTGTTCTTTTTTAGTGTTAATGAGTTTTGATTTTACACACGGTGGAATGTTATCCAACATTGCCATTCAAAGCAGAAAAGAATGAAGGGCAAGCATTCTTAGCCCATAGAAATGGGGTCCCATCCAAGGTGTGACTGCATGTTTCCACCCGTTGCACTGTCTAAGGAAGAGGAAAATGAGCCATTAGCGAGGAGGTATTTTTATAGGCCGTCTTCGCAAACATGCTATCTTTCTTTATAAAGGTGAAGAGGTTAAAGCAGTAATCTGGGAGTGATTAGGCTAATAGGGACCTTGGGAGCTTCTCCTCTTTAATTTCCCCTCCCGCCCTGCATCCCTCTAGCTGAGTAATTCCCATTCAGTAAGGAATTACAATGAGCTCACGGTTGGAAGCTGCAGTGGCAGAACACGTGCCCTGCCTCCTCAAGGCCCCATGTTTAGTCCTGAGCATCTAGATGAGATGAGGTCTCAAATCTTGTGTCCAGTTCTGGGCACCTCATTCCAAGAAGGATATCGACAAGCTGGAACGTGTCCAGAGGAGGGCGACCAACATGGTGAAGGGTCTGGAAGCCATGAAGCCCTGTGAGGAGCAGCTGAGGGAGCTGGGGATGTTTCGTCTGCAGAAAAGAAGGTTAAGAGGGGACACGATAGCCATGCTTAAATATTTAAAGGGATGTCATGTTGAGGAGGGAGTGGGCTTGTTTTCTGCTGCTCCAGAGACTAGGACAAGGAGCAATGGATTCAAGCTGCAGGAAAGCAGATTCCACCTGAACCTCAGGAAGAAATTCCTGATGGTCAGAGCTGTCTGGCAGTGGAATCTGCTGCTGCCTCCATGGAGTGTGGTGGAGTCTCCTCCTTCTTTGGAGGTTTTTATGAAGAGGCTGGATGGCCATCTGTCTAAGGGAGTGCTTTGATGTGGGTTTCTCCATAGCAGGGGGTTGGACTGGATGGTCCCGGGGGTCTCTTCCAACTCTATAATTCTAGGAATCTATGAATCTAGATGGCTCAAGCCCAGATGGAAAGCTCACATCTCCCCAAACCTGCCTGAGTCTTACACTCTTTGGGGGAAGGATTTCTCTCCATCCTACCACCCCCAAAGGATTGTCTACTGATGATTTGAGAAATAGCCTTTCACGGTGGCTGCTCCTAGGCTATGGAACTCCCTCCCAAGGAAGGCTTGCTTGGCCCCCTCTCTGCTCTCTTTTTGGCCAGCAGGCAAAGGCACTCCTGTTCCACTCAGTTCCTGTTGGTTGGGGTACAGGAATGTACCCTGGCTGTGCTGTTTTTTAAAATTTTAATATGGGATATCATAGATCCCTAGAGTTGGAATAGAGAACAAGAGCCACCCAGTCCAACCTCCTTCTGCCATGTGGGAACCCACATTCAAAGCACTCCTGATGGATGGCCATCCAGCATCTCCTTAAAAATCTCCAAAGAAGGAGACTCCACCACACACCATTGAGGCAGCAGTGGATTCTACTGTCTTAGAACATAACAGAGTCTCTTTTGAATTCTTTCTTTTCACACTTGAACTGAACAGTATAGTGGTTTGGGCCTTGGATTACAACCCTGGAGACCAGGATTCAATCCCCCTCTCAGCCGTGGAAACTGACTGGGTGACCTTGGGCGCATCACACACTCTCAACCCCAGAAAACAGCTTTGGATTTTCTCTCCGTATGGGACTCAAAGTGGTTCATAGCCACTTAAAAGCACAGTTGTCATTGCTGTGCGCCTTCAAGCCACCTCACAACGGCCGTAAGGTGAACTTTTCAAAGGGTTTTCTGGGGCTGAGAGTATGTGGCATGCCCAAGGTCACCCAGTGGGTTTCCATGGCTGAGAGGGGAATTGAACCTGGTCTCCAGGGTCCATAATCCAGTGCTCAAACCACTGCATCATGCTGGCTCACTAATACAATAGTTAAATTAAAACACAAACCTGAGCTCTGTTTGAAAAGCACAAGTTAAAAAACATTTAAAACATCATAAAACAGAAGAAAAGCAGCACGCACCCTATTAAAAGCTTCATCTGCAATAGCACATTTAAAAAATCAAGTGCCTTCCTAAATAAAAAGGTATTTACCTGTCAGCAGAAAAAACAAGGAGGGAACTGAGTAGACCTCCAGAGGAAGAGAGTTTCATAATTTGGGAGCAGCCACCGGGAAGACTTTCTTCCATGTCCTCACCAAACCTGCCTGCGATGGTGGTTGGACCCAGAGAACTTGTCTGCACAAGTCTTGATGCATGGAGCTTTTGCATTGTTACTGCTGTTTGCAAATAAACAAACAAACAAACCCAAAATGGGAATATTTCCTTTGGTGCATCCAAGAGTATTCATCTGTGCAGGGCTTGAGATCATTGTCCGTCAAGCTGCCTGGAAAATCCGCATCTTGGAAATTTTCTGCCCAGGGTCATCATGACAAAGTAAGAATTACCACCCTTGTTTTATTTTTTTCTGTTGCCCTTTAGTAGATTAAAACCCATTGCATCAGAGAGAAACAAAGCAACTTGACTCACACAAAACCTCAGCGAAATGTCAGGCATTCAGGTCACATCGTAACTGCACAGGCGGTCATGTCTCTGTCCAGAATTCCCTCCACACCAACGGTCCTTAACTTAAGGAAACTTGTGAACATTGTTGAATTACTTGTTTTTTAAAAATTCATCCTACAGTGGCAAGAACAATACTTCTTTTACTTCATGAGTCAGTTTGAAATAGCTAGCCAAATCTTCTAATCAACTGTCAGCAATGAAAGTCTTTTTTTTTTAAAAAAAGTTTGTAGTCATTATTTTGACAAAGGAGAGGGGAAGCCCACACAGATATTAAAAATGTAAAAGTTCTCCTAGGACAGTTTGACCTCATGCAGACTAAAAATGAAGGTTTCACCAAACTCAGTTTCACCTTGTTCAGAGCACAAATGAAGGTTAAACCAAACTCAACTTTGTTGGGACCACAAAGGTTAGACCAAAGATGAAGGCCAAGCCAAACTCTGTCAAGATGTTGCAACAAAATGAAGCCACTTGAACAACCATCTGAGACCAGTTTGTCCACACTGAGTGTTCCCTTACACCTGTTGGATGACAGGTCCCAACATCCCCATGCAACGTAGCCAATGGCCGTGCTGCCTTTGGGCCGTGGGTAGCCCAGCAATTGTTGACCCCTGAGATAAAATGGATGCCCCAGCTCATTCACTCCTGTCAAGGTGTGTAGCAATGGGGGAGAGGCCTTTCCTTTGTGGGAAAGTCAAGGGGGCTGGCCTGGAAGAACTGGAAAGACAATTTCCTGAAGGGATCCAACCTGATTTAATTTCTATTTAATTTCTCCTTGTTTAGAAATTAGGCGGTAGTTATCGTTCATTGACTCTTCCCTTGTGAACACATCTTGGCCTTAATCCCCTTGGCTACTCCCAGCAAGGGCAGATTCATTCAATCCATTACTGAATAGTAAGTCAATGTGTAGGTAAATTCCAGTGAGCCAATGTGTCTCCTCTACTTGAATCTAGACTCAGGTCACCAATGGCCAGCTTGTAAACTGTGGACAGAATTATGTCCTGTAATTAATGCCAGAATAAGAAATGGTTGCAAAAAAAAAATAGGTTTCTTGAATATGAAGGAACTCTGATGAAGAGAATCCTAGACAGGTGAGTATCTCCATAGTTTGGGACTTATTCTGCAACCAACCAACCAACCAACCAACCAACCAACCAACCATGCATCTTAGATTTCTTGTTCAAATTGATAAACAAACAAACAGCTTTGAGGAAAGAGTAAACTCTCTTCCCTTACCTGTTACAGCTTCTCTCCTGCAAATTGCCTCCTCTAGATTGTGTCCTTTGTTTTTTCCAGGGCAGAAATGATGACTGGATGTTTAGACATCTGAGCTGGTCGAAGAAGCGCCCTTTGGCTGTTAGAAAGACTTTTTGGTTTCCCTGTAGAAAATGTCCTACATAAGAGCAGAACCACTGAATCAATTGGATCTACCTCTGTGTTGACTCTCCAAGGAGTCAGAAAGGACTAAACAGAAAGAAGAAATTACGAGAGAAAATTTCATTGCAGAAAGTAAACCTTGAAAATGGGCCAATGATACAAAGCTGAACAAAGCTGCAGTCCAACATCCCCACAGCGTAAATCTGCCTGCAGAGCCTGCACGATGCAACCCCCTGTGCCGAGGAGTATCACTGTGCAACGCATGTCGATGAGTGGGCATTATGCAGTGTGCAACATGCCACTGCAATATGAAATCCCAATGCACAGCCACAGTTAACAACTGCAATGTGCAATGCTCAGCATTGTCGTGTGCAGAACTCCACTTCTCCTGCGCTCAGCAGAATACGTCTGTTGCGCCATGGGAAATTATTCACTCACCGTGCATAATGTGACTTATGCATGTATATGCTGCTAACTGAATGCCAGCCATAGATTGTTAAAAAAAATATAGAGGGCCATATCCTTATTTACAACTCTGTCAACAACTTGGGGAGGGTGAAGGCTTGCAAGTGTACAACACTGAGGTTCCACTTTTTCCAGGCGTTGCACAGCAGGGATGGGGAAAAGCAGATGAAAGACTTTTTATATTAAGTGGATAAAGACTGGAAACAATGTGGAGAGCTGTATGGTGAGTCACAGCTGTCTTGAGAAACTGGGGAAAATGGGGAGAAAGACTTAGGGTGAAATTTAGCAAGGCTTAGCTACAGGATGTGCTGGAGCACCCGGGCAGTTTGGGATGTTTCTCCAATGAGTGTTGCTCGGAGGATTTGCGTCCACCCAGCTGTGTGTGTGGCGAATCATGGAAAAAGGAGAGAACGCCCATCTCGGCGCACAGGCAGCAAATGGGCCCAGAAGGATTTGGTGAGCAAAGAGTGCTCTGGATGTTCGGCTCACATCTGAGTCCCACCATTTGGGGAAGGGAGTGGACCGTCTAGTTACCATGCAATGTAGGAAAATGGGAACCGAGGGAGGGTGTGGTCGGGCCGGAGGACGGTCTTCTGTGTGCAGTTTGGATGCACAAGACAGGCCGAAGGTTCCTCCTGCAGCCAGAAAACATAACAAAGACTTATTCCTTCCTGAAGCGGTGATTAATTAAGGGAAAAATCTTTAAAAGAAAGGAAACAATGCATCACTGAAAGCCACAGGGGCCAAAGGAACAAAACTAACGACTGTCTCTCCTCTTCCAATTTAGGGAAATATACTTGACCCTCTGGAACGCTTTTAATGGCGCCCACAATTTATTACCCACACGCTGGAGTGCCCGTTCCATGTGGTCTCAGGGCTGGGTCAGGCTGCAGGTTTTTATAGGGCTACTTGCGTCACGGTCCAGCAAAGCAGCCACTATGTTACATTTTCCATTGAGTGGGAATAGGTTGCTCTGGGTCCACAATTCAGAGGGAGGGAGGTTATAGATAACCATAACCTCCTGCCCTCTGAATTGTGGACCCAGAGCAAGGGGGGAGCTACCAGGTGGTGAGATGAAGCCATTTCTCCTTCAGATAAGAATTCTGCCCCTCTTGATGAGCTTTGCCCTTCAGTTCCAAGTTTCTAGCATTGCAGAGAGATTTAAAATCATTCCTAATCAGAAGTCTCCTGTATTCTGCGTCTGCGTTCCCCAGGTCACTGGGCCTGCTCCTTCTCTTTGGATGCTTAAGATCAATTTCTAAATGCTCAATAGGTTACTGTGATCCTAGGAATTTGGAGAGTGAAGGAAACTTTCATCAGAAGGGACAGAATTTTTTATTTTGAGCAGGGGTGGGGAATGCACTCATTTTCACTGCCACGCCGTATTTATACCCCTGCAGTTTTGTCTGTGCCACAGTGCAAATTTTGTGCTGTATTTCGTCCCTGACTTTTGGTCATTCCATGACAGTAATGGGAAAGAACCCTACAGCTTGCCCTGTAAAGCATCCCTGAAGTTTTCTGAACTTTCCTAGAGAAATTTTGGGCAAGAGAACTCAAAGCAATATGAGGGTTTTTTTAAGGCCCATGAAAATCAAACATAAGAGACTCAGCTTCATCAATGAGAAAGAACTTTCCTTCCTAAGAAAAACACTTCCTCATCAGCCATTAAGAAAACTACATTTCCCAGGTCTATTTACACCTAGTGGCCAGCATTTATTTATTAAAATATTTATACCTTGCCATATATCACAGAGCCAGTGTGGAATAATGGTTAGGGCATTGGATTATGAATCTAGAGATGAGGATTCGAATCCCTGCTCCATGGTGGAAACCCATTGGGGGACCTTGGGCAAGTTGCACTCTCTCAGCCTCTGAGGAAGGCAAAGGCAAACCCTGTCTGAACAAATCATGCCAGGAAAACCCCAGGGTAGAATATCCATAAATCAGAAACAATGTGAAGGCACGCAACAAGAACAACAACCAGGCCAGTTCCACACTAGACTGTTATAGTGCTATTATTCCACTTTCAACATCCTCCATGGCTCCTTCCTAAACTGCAAACCCCAGGATTCCACAGGATGTTGAAAGTGGAATAATAGCACTATAACAGTCTAGCACAGAAATGGCCCCAGTTACTAGGGACGTGATTCTTCTGAGTGTATATATCTACCCCACACCAGTATCTCAAAGTTTTGCACTATCTCTCTGTGTAGATCGGCATTTGTTTCAATGTTAGTACAGTTTGCTTTGGCTGGTGGATGAGCAGCTATCTATGGAGAGCTGCAGCATCCAGCCAGCAGACTGTACTTGACCTGAACCAATATTGCTCTGCACAGTGTGGATCCAGGATCAGCAGGAATTCATGGAAAGTTTTGCTCTCTGCCTAGCAGCCTTGTGCTCTCCAGAAAACACTTTTGTCTTTCTAATCGGCGTGTCCAGAATAAAACAAACTGGTAAGAAAGAAGACAGGCGGGGGAGAGGGAAAATCTGAAATCATGTGGGTATTTTTGGGGATGGAATTATTTCTTTGGCACGGTTGGTAATCTTTCTTGAATATTTTCCCACTCCTAGTCAAACCCAGGTGACGGCCAAGACACAGCTGCTACCATATGGCTCCAGAAATGTTGTAGATCTGATTTTCAGAGCATAAAACTCAGGACGTAGCAAGCGCTTCAGAGGCTCAGGCAGCCAAGAGCAGAAAGAAACCAAGTGTTTTTCTGTTTTGGCCCAGGAGAACTGCCACCCATCCATAAATGTTTATGGATTGTTGCTGTTTCAAAGGCTTTGTCACTAGAGGCCTTTGTATGGTAAGAGGCCATCCACATGTCCTCATGAGAAAACTATCCAAAAAAACAACAGAACATTTCACATCGATCATGAGGATAAATTTGAGATGATGGATTTGCTGCTTTGAGAGACTGAAGGAAGGGTCTCATTTCTCACAGCAGATCCAAAATGTTGCTTTCATCCAACAAGTATATAGAAAAGTACCTGATACTAACAGACCATTGGCCCATTGATGTGCACTCTGATTGTGGGCATCAATGGGTTTCCAGGGTCTCAGTTTCTCAAGCCATGTAAGTTTGTTCAGCTTCTCAAAGTTCTCTCAAGTTTCTCAGATTCTCATGCTTTCAAAGTTCCCTCACCTTTTCAAAGTTCTTCTTGAGTTTTCCAAGATGCAGGCTCTCAAAGTTTTCTTTAGTTCTCCCACGTGCTCAGATTCTCAGGCTCATTCTTAGGCATATGTTGTTCTTTGCAATATACGACATACTATTGCAATGCATACTACAGTTGCGTAGGGATGCAGGGGAAGGAAAGGCGATTTGCCCTGGGTGGCAATGTTTTTAGGGCGTCCCAGCCAATAGCCACATCCCCCCGTGCCCTGGTCATGCCCCCACGCACAGTGGCCATGTCCCTCGCGCCGTAGCCCCGCCCCCTCCTGCCCCCCTCCTGCCCCCCTCCACACGCTCCAAGCTCCACCACTGGCACACTATTGCAATGCACAATACACGGTTGCCATACACAAAGACAAGGCACAGAGGAACATGCTGATGGTGCAGCTCCCATTTTTGCTGATATCAGTGGAATACCTCTGTTGTGCAATGGTGACTTTTTGGCCTCACATGTAACTAGTGTTATTTACACACGTGTACATTCTTAGATGGAGGCTAGCCATAGCGTGTCAGTTAGAAAGAACTTTTGGGTAAGTTCACACAACAACTCAGTTCTCATCCTTTAATGGCAACATTGCTGAAAGGCAGCTTATGTTAACTTTTGTGAGATTGGGCCATCACGGGTAGGACATGGCAGCCATTGTTTCTCTGTCACTCCAAATGCTGTACAGAATTAATCTTATTCAGAAGGATGAATCTGAGCTGAAAAGATTATCAGACGTCAAGTGGTACGGAGGAGTGTGTGCATCAGCCCTTCATTTTCTAGACTTATAATAAGTGACAGAATAAGGTTTGAGTGCACCCAAGAATCAAATCCTCATGCAGGGATTCCTGAGATCAACAGTACGAACTCCGTTACCATTATAGTTCATCAGTTTGCTAGACAGCAAATCTTTTGCAATTTGCAGTACTGGTTAATTGCCATTGAAGTCCATGAATAGTTTTTAGAGTCCCACTTTCTCTAAGCGAATATAGACCATTTCTAAGTCAGAAGCGTTTGCTAGTGCTAACTGCCATCAAGTTGACTTCGATTCATGGTGACCCCTCTGTATGGGAGATCTCCGAGTCACCCGCATCAACAGCCCTGCTCAGGTCTTGCAAACTCAGCCCAGCCACTGGCTTCCTTGATGGAATCTATCCATCTCTGATGCAGTCTTCCTCTTTTCATACTACCTTCCACCTTGCCAAGCATTATTGTCTTTTCCAATGACTCCTGTTTTCTCAAGATATGGCCAAAATACAACAGTCTCAATTTAGCCATATTGGCTTCTAGGGAGAGTTCAGGCTTGATTTTTGTTTTTTCCTAGCACCCATTTATTGGTCTTTTTGGCAGTCCAGGGTATCTGTAGAACTCTTCTCCAGCACTGGTTTTCAAATGAGTTGATTTTCTTCCCATCTGCTTTCTTAACTGTCCAACTTTCTCAACCATACTTAGAAACTGGAAATACAATGGTATGGGCCATCTTGACTTTAATTAATTAAATATTCATATATAATTAGACTTGAGGATCTGGTCTAGTTTCTTCACAGCTGTCCTTCCAAGTCCTCATCTTCTTCTGATTTCTTGACCGCAGTCTCCATTCTGATTAATGACTGAGTGAAGGTGTGGAAAATCTTGAACTATTTTAATGTCTTCAGTCTCCTGTTTCAAAGTGATGTGAATAGTCTGTGGTCATTATTTTTGTTTTCTTAAGGTTCAACTGCAAACCTGCCTTTGTGCTTGCTTTATTGACTTTCTCCACTAATTGTTCCAGATCTTTGCTGGTGTCACCTGCATAGTTTCTGCTGGTGTCACTTTGCATATCTTAAATCGTTCATGTTTCTTCCTCCAATTTTCACACTTCTTTCCTTAGAGCCTAATCTGACTTTACGTATCATATGTTCTGTTCAGTGTATACGTTAAACCTCACAGGAGCACACAATCCCACCACTGCGGAAAGGTAATCAGACCCAAAAGAAAGAAAGAAAGGGAGGGGAGCAGCAAGAGAAAAGCATTGTGATGTATTATACTGGGTTGCACTGTGTTCCAACTTGTTTGCTTTTAATGTAGAATACAGGTATATATCTCCGGAACCTGCATCTGAAATTTGCCTCCTCCAGCTATCAGCTTGGGACTGGCTGCATTTTTTTTTTTAAAAAAAACAATGTGGCCCAAATGAAACCATTTTCTCCCTGGCTGGCCCCCCCCCCCATAGAAAGTTCAAGGCAAATCAGAGAAATTGCTGGAGAGACAGGAATGATCTCACCTTCTGAGCATTTCCCTGCGCCGTGTTGAATGTTTTCTGGCTTGTCATGTCTTCTAAATGGTTCAGCCTAAAAATGCCAGATCTGTTCTAATCTATTGGGCTTGGCAAGGCCCGGAGCTTTTGACTAATTTGCGTGGGTGAGTGAGTGGGAGCATGTGGAAAGGTGTTGGAAGGGCTGTGGGTACTTCTTGATTTATGGCTCTGTCAGGGTCAGCGTGTCTAGCAATACTCGACGGTGGTAGCTTCTGGATGGATTTTAATGCTCTTATCAGGAATGATCCAGATGTCACAATGTTCTCAACTAGCTCTTGGATCTTCAAGAATTCTTAACCAAGTTGCGTGTTATGTAAAACTGCCTCCTCTCCAACTTTTCACAGATGGAAACTTGGACACGCACGGCCAAGCAATGTCAGAACGTGGTCAGTGAGGAGCAACAGGCAAACTAGGAGAGGCTGACACAGCCTGCTTTTGCCTGAGCCTGCAGAGAAGGATGAGGCTCCGTCCTTTCCTCTCCTCTCCTCCTCCTGAGTTGATGGAGTGCGAATGATTTTTGCACTTGGAGCTCCATTTGCAGCACACTGAGGACAAAGGGGGGGAGTGGGGCTGGAGAGAGGCTTGGGAAATTTCGAAAGCAGATGAAAGAGTGGGGTGGCATGGAATTAATTGGGGGTGCCCTTGCCAAATTGGGACCCCTGGAGTGTACAGAACTAGGCGTGCAGAGCTACACAGACATGTAGGGTCTCAGCCACTTTCTCCATGCTGAGTGATGAAGAAATAAGGGTGCACTCTCAATTGGAGTGTACCCACCTTTTGCTTCCCCTGGAAGCCCAGAGCAGCTGGATCCTCATAATCTGAACCCTCTTCCGTCCCAGCTGATCAGCAACAGCAGCATGGACACCTCCCAGAGCTTGATAGCCACCAAGTGTGGGAGAGAGAAAGCAAACAAGCAACCAAGCTAGCTAGCTTTTCCAAATTTTGATCAAGAAAGAGCTGGCTGTACCTAGTTCTCGAGGTGCAACCTGATGAATAGGGTGAGGAGGAACAAACAGCAGATGCTCTCATGCCAAGCAGAAACTTGCCTTTGGCTCTGACCCCTTCTGTTTTGAAATTTTGCTTTCCCCTCCTAGATACCCCAAGAAGGAAGCCAAAGCCCTGCTATATCCGACCCAACCTTGAGCCTAAGAGGCCCCGAGGCAGGCTGTTGGTTCTAATTTCAGATCTGACGAAAATTGGTCCAGATTTTAAGGTATTATGTAAGGAACTAGCCTCAAAATAAGCTCAGCACCCTGGATAGCTCATTTGAAGTTCAGACTAAAACCCAGTGAGCATTCTCCACTCCATTGACATCATAGCCTCTTTCTATCATAGGATAAACCTGAAATGGAGGCTGCTGGACCAAAACTGAACATTTTCCTGCAAATTTTCAGTGTTCTAATGCTCAATTTGCTGGGAGGGGTTCTGAGTCATGAAATCCCTGGGACCAGCTCTCCTCTCCTGGAAGATCTGAAGAAATTAAATTACAATAAGGAATTAAGCCAGTCTTGATTTCCGGGTTATTTTTGTGACTCCCCCAAATCTGCTGCCAAAGTTGGCTGCCTTATTCTACCCAGTGACAGGGTTGGCCCCACCACAACAGAATGATACAGCCACAAGTCACTACCACTTTGAACATAGTCAATGATCCCTGATTTTGGAAGCTAAGAAGGTTTGGACCTGGTCAGTCCCAGGATGGGAGACCACCAGGAAGAAACAACAAAGATTTCCAGGTTGGGTTGGCAAAGAATCCTGCGTGATAGCCTAAGGGACTTGACTACTGCCAGTCAGGGTTGACACAACTAAGCTAGATGGACCAAGGGTCTGACTCAATCTAATGTAGCTTCCCGTATTTTAATATACCAAGTACCAGCTTCAGTCCCAGGGAGAACTGTGAGGCATGGTAGCTGCCAGTCAGAGTTGAGTATACAGAGCTTGATGGACCAAGAGTCTGACTCTGTAAGGTAGCTCCGCATGTTCTCATGAAGAAGATCCCAGGTTCAACATAATGTATCTCCAGATATGGCTGGGAAGGAACCTTGTTTGAAACCCTAGAAAGTTTGGAAAAGTTTCACTTTTATGGATTAAACTTCCCCAAATTCCACTTCTGGCAGGGAATTTTAGGAGCTGCAGTACCCAAAGGTCCCTGCTACAAACTCCTGTGGCTGAAGGAGGAGACTGGGATGGTCTCAACAACCACCTGAATCCCCATCTTGTCCAGGGCATGGGCAACCCAGGTGAGAACCCTGAGAGTGTCGAACATCAAAAGCATGGTTCTCCTTCTCTTCTCCCAATGGAATGCAAATTCCTAGGATCTGATTACTGGTATTTTTCATTTTTCTTGGGAGAGATCACTGGGAACATCTTGTTTTCTGTTGTCTTATGTCTCTAGGCTTGACCTGGGGGAGGAGGGAGAGCAAGGGAGTGCAATTGTTTCTCCTTTTCTCCTTTTGTAAAGCTTTTTTGGAAAGGGGGCCTGGCAGGGAGATGGTTTCCCAGCTCATACTCATATTTGATTTGGCAAAGGACAGCCTAAGTGGAATTGCTTTTGTATCAGAAGCAGTTCCTCTAAGAGATAGCAAAAACAACACGTGATTTATTCATCGTGGTATTTTGTTTAGCAGATAATTGCGAGTTTTATTTTCCTCTCTGTTTACAGTTTTTGGATTACAGTTGCTTGTTGCTGGATTACAATTAATGTGCTTAGATGATAAATCAATTTCAGAATTGTGTGCAGTTTGAATCACGGTTATCCTGGTGATCTTTTCAGAAGAGCAATAATTCAGATCTAAATCACTGTATTTATCTGTTTATTAGATTTTTCTTCCATTTTGGAACTAACAGGAATGTCAGTGGGTGACTTTGGAGCTTGGAAAATTACTTTTTTGGACAACTCTGTTAGTTTGTATTGTTTAAAAAAAAGTTACATCGCCAAGTTTGGGGCCATTTGCATTGTGGAATCAGTGCAAGAGCAAAGGGTCAATTCTCCTCCCTCACACCACGAATTTGATCCAAATTTGAGATCTTTTGCTATAGCTCCATTTTACAAAGGACAAAATATGACAGGAGCATCTTTCACATAACTTCTTCATCCTACTTTGGTCTCCTGGTGGCCCAGAGATCCCTTCCAGCTCCAGGATTCTATGAATCCATGATCCACAGTTTACTCTGGCAAAGGTGATTAGTGGCTTCCATGTCAGTAGGGCAGTGATTCCATGCCAGGTTTCAGTGTGAGCTCTGAAGGAACCTACTGGCAGAGTTAAGGTTCAGCAACCCAGTCTTTAAATTTTGGGCTAAAATCTGGAATGGATTCACTGCCCAGCTGAGATGGAAGCCATCAGCTGCTACTGTGCGGCTTGCCTGGTCTAAATTGATTGGACTGGGAATCTGTCAGAAAAAGGGTTGAGGTTCAAATCTCTGCTCAGCCATGGAAACCCACTAGGTGACTTTGGGTAAGTCACACTCTCTCAGCCTCAGAGGAAGGCAATGGCAAACCTCCTCTGAACAAATCTTTTGGAGAACCAGGGTGGTATAGCAATTTGAAAGTTGGATTAGGACCACAAGAGGCCAGGGTTCAAATTCCTGCTCAGCCTATTGGGTGACCCTGGGCAAGCCATACTCTCTCAGCCTCAGAGGAATGTGATGCCAAACCCCCTTTGAAGAAACTGTGCCAAGAAAACCCTCGGAGACATTCGTCATTGGTTAGGGTTGACTTGAAGGCATACAACGGCAACTTCCTATTGCCTAGTGGTGACCTTGGGAAAGTCACACTTTCTTAGCAGTGCAAGAGGAAGGTACCAGCAAATCTCTCTTACTAGGAAACTCAAGGATAAGGTTGCCCTAAGTCAGAGTTGACCTGAAGGCAAGCAACCATAATAACCATTGGAACGGGGTCCTCAAGAAATTCTCTGAGATGGAATACGGCCCTCAGGCTGCAGAAAGTTTCCCACTTTTGTTGGGATAGTCTCGCCTCTTGAAAAATAGAAGTGCAGCCTTGGCTTTAATTTCTGTTCCTTGTTGTGTAAAACCTTGCTTTTTTTAAAAAAAAATTCTTCAGTTCAGTCCAGGCAGCCTCGGTTACCAGTCAGGCAGGCCATCTTCGAATGCTGCGTGGGCACGTTCTGGATTGTCTTTGGCTCCGGTCCACAGGATGAAATGGCGAGGAGGCCAGCATCAGGAACTGTTGACCAACATTTAATCTACCATTGCCGTCAATGGGTTCCCCTCCTTCTTCATCTCCAAAGCTGAAAAGTTAAGTCTCTACTTGCAGACAAATCTTTGGCATCATTTTTCTGCATAATATATATTTCTGAGCAAACGATTTAGGTTCCTAATTAACCTTCATTGCTTAAGAGCTGGAGAAGTCTGTTGTGTCCATTCCGATATGCCTAAAGTGAATGCCAAGCTCCTTGGCATGCGCTCCATCAGCACTGATTGTGAACAGTTCTTTTACAGCCAACAGGAAAGATTATGATGGCCTTCCTCTAAGATTTTCCATGAAGTTACCTTGCAAATCATTCAGAGCAGCAAACAATTTTCTCTTCTTTCTTTTTCTGAAACTGAGCTACAAGAGGTAGAGGAGAACGGCAAAGTCCATTTGCATCTATTAATGCACAAGTGGGCAAAGTGTGATTCTGGGATAACACATCTGCCTCCCCCATTGGCTGTTCATGTGGCCCTCAGCCTCTCACAAATTCTGTGGACAATTTTAACAAAAAGTGAGTTACCACTTCTGGAAGCATCCAGGAATTAGAGCCGTGACTTCTAGGAGAATCCATATCAGCACACCTGTTCCAGCAGTCTCCACCATGAGTGGGTCTTTTGTAAAGCTAATGGGTCTTTATTGTACATTCAAGACCAAGCCACAAACATCTTGCATTATAACAGAAGTCATTCATATCCACTTATTGTTGCTGAAAATTATACACACACACACAGACACACACGCACACACACACATTCCAGTCTATTCTGATCATTGCAGCCACTTTCAGATGATTTGGAGTACCCTAGGAAAGGGGCAATAGAGGGCATCTCCACCTCTGCTGACTGAAAGGGCCTGGCACTTTGACCATGTAAACCCTGGGTTTGCTACACCACTGAGAATGGGACAAAGGAAACAAGCTGTCAAATGTTGTTGTGTTGGTCCTAATTGCGGTCAGATTGGTTTTAACTTACAGCAACTGTATGGATGAAAGACTTGTAAGATACCCTGGATCGAATCCTGTTGGTAGCTCCAATGAGAGGAGACTCTTTGAATCAAAGGATGGATAGATATTTTATTGTGGTCGTAGACCAGTGTAAGAGCAACAAAATCCAAATGAAAATACATATAAATATACAAAAAGATACAAATATGGATAGATATTAATTGGTCTGAACTCAATCAATCCTAACAGAGCCCAACTAGACAATCGTTACACTAATCCATGGTGCAAGCCATCACCCGATGAATTCTAGTTGGTGCCATGCAAAATTTAGCCACCTTGTAAGTTATAGTAGGATCAGTATCCGGAAGCAGCAAAGAAAGAGGTAGCTGTTTTGATTATCCTGGATATTTGTGGAAGATTATTTGCTGCTGTACAAAATTCAGCCACTTTATAAGTTATAATAGGATCAGTATCTGAAAGCAGCAAGGAAAGTTGTAACTGTTCTGAACATCCTGGATATTTGTGGAGTATTGGCAAAATAAAATCACTATATAGGTTTCTGTAGTATAAACACAGAAAAAGCAAATATTCCTCTGTTTCTATTTGACCAGAATCGCAGGGGCAGCGTCTCTCCAAATATGGGATCTTCCTATAGCATCCTTGAAGAACAGCTGAAGGAAGAACATGACATTGTGCCAAAGGAAAAGCATTATGGTTTTTAGGACGCCTAGGTCACTGAATCGAAGGGGCTTACCTCTGTGTTGACTCACTGTGCAGCTATGGATACAGAAGGGAAGAGTTCCCAATACAGTAAGCTGTTCTTATTCTTACACCCCATAAATGTGAGCCGTCTGGGTGCAAAAGTGATGCGTACTCACAGTTTTATTTCAGGAAATAAAAACATGCGCTCGCTTTGTAACACTAAAACATCTGTCAAGTTCCTTGGAGTGAGAGAAAAAAAATACACAGAACAGTCTCCCGTGATGTCAGACAATTTCTTTAATAGCCCAAGGACATTTACAGCCTTCCTTAGTCTACGTTACAAGGGTGTTCCCTTTATTCTTTTTTCAAAACACATCTGACCATAAACGCATGGTTGTTGAAAATGGAACTGGACACTACCTGAGCCTTTGAAGTTCGTCGGTTTTCTGACTTATTTAAGCGCCTTCTCATGATGAGCTCAGTTCTTCTCTCACTTTTATTATTTATGTATTTATTTATTTATTTAAAAACTGGCAGGGCCAGGGCCACTGGGATTGGTCTGGGTTTCCTAGAGTCATTGGGCGTAACAAGGAAAGACAGAGGATCTGGTTTTGCAATGGGATTTTGTTTTTTTGTTTTTCCTATTGGCTGGCTGGGAGATTTGGCGGGTAGTAGTGCGGAAAAGTAGCCTATGCCCTTTGATATTGTTGGTTTCCTTTGAACAGATTATTTCCCTCTGTCCTTATATTTGAAATTTGTTTTTAACTGCTTTTAATTTTTTTGATAATCCTCCCCCCAAACCCACCATAAAAGACAGTCAGCCCTCCCGAGGGAGTAAGAAAAGGGGCCATTTCCGCACTACACTGTTCTAGAGCTATTATTCTGCTGTCAACATCCTATGGAATGCTGTGGTTTGCAATTTAGGGAGGGGCATCTTTGGCCTCAGTAAACTACCACTCCCAGAATTCCATGGGATATTGAAAGTGGAATAATAGCACTATAACAGTGTAGTGCGGAAATGGCAAGTAGTGTAGTGTAGTGATCGGAGTGCTAGACTAGAACTCTGGGAGACCAGGGTTCAGCCCTGGAAACCCACTGCGTGACCTTGGGCAAGCCATACTCTCTCAGCCTCGGAGGAAGGCAAGGACAAAGCCCTTCTGAAAAAATCCTGCCAAGAAAACACCATGATAGGTTTCTCCTTAGGGTCTCCGTAAGTTGGAAACAACTTGAAGGCACACAACAAACAACAACAACAAGCTCCTGTGGGGTGGATTTCTGGGGCGCTGGTAATGCAGGTGAGGTCATGCAGGATGACATGAGTAGGACTCTACCACTAGCAAGCCATGGTATGAGGAGCACAAGCCGGGGCTTCTTTATTTATGACACTCTATTCATGTCCTCGTTTGTTTCTCTGGCCTCTTCATGTATCAAGCGCTGGGCCAGCTCTATTATTGGGCAGAGTGGTCCGTCAGTCTCAGGCAGGTGATGGGGCACAGCAACGGTCTCTCCCTCAGCCCGCTGACCACTTTCCTCTCTTAGAGGGCAGAACCCTATCTCAGAATCCCCAAAGTGGCCTGTTGCTCGTGGACAGTGGAAGGAGGAATGCTTCCCCACTGAAATCACTGAACGAAGATTCCGTTTTCTTTCCAGTCAGCTTTTGTGCATGGACACATACAGGAAACCTTACTTAGTTATCTATCTATGTTCAATAGCAGCAACCAAGTTCAACGTACACTTTTAAGGTGGTGCTTTCACCTTGAGTTTCCTCTCCCTCACTCTGAGGCCATTTCTGCACTACACTCTTATAGCGCGATGATTCCACTTTCAACATCCTCTGGAATCCTGGGGTTTGCAGTTTCGGGAGGGGCCGCTTGGCCCCTCCCGAAACTGCAAACCCCAGGATTCCAGAGGATGTTGAAAGTGGAATCATCGTGCTATAACAGGCTAGTGCAGAAACGGCCTGAAAACCGAAGAAGAGGATCCAGACTTGGAGATCTGGGAACCCACAGCATAAAATAGGACTTTGGTCACTGTTTTCTGTGCAGGGATGTGTGAATTTTTGCACACAAAAACCCACAGGTACACCTGTGCAGTATAATTCTCGGAGAGGCTTTGCAAAGTGAGAAGAGCCTGACTGCTGCGCTGTTAGGAAACCCGTGAGCTTGCCGGGAAAGGAAGAGTGGCTGATATTCTTATACAGCGGTTAATATACAGCCCTGCCGAGGAAGCCGGAATCATTAGTCGGAGCAAGATGCTCAGAGGTTGCATTGTGAAGTCCTAATGGCCTGTAAGATGTGGGTCGGCTCTGCAGCATTTCAGAGCTGGGCTGCGCATTTTGGGTGGCGTGGGGATGCCGGGAGAAAGCGCATAAGCCTCCAGGCAGTATCAATAGTTCACAGTTCTGCTTTTCCTGTCTGCATAACTGGGCAGTTTCTCAATAGGGAGAAATTTCTTTTTTAAAACAGAAGTATTCCCTAAAGTCTCTGAATTCCCATAACAAGGCAGGAATTCCTTCCCGGTTTGGCAAAGCTGCACCTGTTTTGCCTTTGGCACTAAAGACGGGGGTAATGAGGAAGGCTAATGACCACGATTCTGGCTCACAACCGCCTCTTGGTAGGGATGCTGTTTGTGTGCTGATGTTTTGCCCCCAGCCAGTTGCGCACCCTCCAACATTGCACAGATGGAAGCCAGGACAACGTCGGAGTGGAGTCAAGATGGCAGACGTTGTTAACGAGGAAGAGCCAACAAGCAGGGAGAGGCTGCGACCATTTGCTTTTGCCTGAGCCTCCTGGGAAAGACAGGGGCCATTTCCACACTATACTGTTATAGTGCTGTTATTCCACTTTCAAGCTCCTATGGAATCCTGGGGTTTGCAGTTGAGGGAGGGGCATTCAGAATTCTCAGCCAGAGAGCTCTTTGGGCTCAGGAAACTACAAACCCCAGAATTCCACAGGAGGCTGAAAGTGGAATAATAGCACTAGAACAGCGCAGTGTGGAAAGGCCCTAGGATTCTACAGCTGTCCTGTCCGAACACAATCTAGGCCTGAGTGGGAAGAATTCCTTGTCCTTGAAACTCACCGAGATATTTACAGAATGCTGTAAACATGGAAATGTGGCAAGTTTATGTGTCATTTTCGGTGGATGGAGGAATGATGAAAGAGGCAAAAATGAAACCGAAGGGAAGCACATTTTCGCATGCATAAATTCGTACGAGTGACCTTGCTAAACTCATATGAGGTTTCTCCCGACTTGCCCACGGTCCCGCAACGAGTTTCTGTAAACGAGCAGGGATTCAAACTCCGCTCGCCCAGAGTCCTAGTCGAACATTCAAACCATTACACTGCACTGGCTCTCGGAAAAGAAAACAACAGGTTAACTCTCATTTGTGGCAGCCCAATTCAAGGGTGCTTCTTGGCAAGATCTGCTCAGAGGAGGCTTGCCACAGCCTTCCTCTGAGGCTGAGAGAGTATGACTTGCCCAAGGTCACCCAATGGGTTTTCGTGGCTGAGAAGCAATTTGAATCAATGGCCTGGATGTTGTTGCATGCATCGTTTCCCAGAGACCCGCTTTGGACTGCGGGTGCCTCCTCTCCCCCCTTGCTACACACACACACGCACATATTCTGATATCAGTGGGTTTTCCTACTTTTGCAGGAGTCCTGGCTCCCTAACCCTTGAAAACATGGAGGGCCAACTACATATCCAATGTCCATGTGAGCTCACAGGGCTGCAGTGGGCCTGTATCTCCTAAATAACTACATTTTTCGGAACAGAAACCATTAATTGTTTTAAGGCCCTACCAATTACAGTAACATTTTTTCTGGAAAGAAATCAGGGCCGTTAAAAGTTTAATACTGCCGTAATTCTAAATGTGTGAATTTCTCTTGCCGAACAGCCCCGCTCAAAATCTCAGTGCCCTTGGGCGCTCCTTGAGTTTGTGCCACCCTATAACTTAATATTACTGCAGTTCTTAAAATTTGGTGGAAAATATCGGGGAAATGAAACCCTTATGCTCTCCCTGGGGTCAAACAGTTAACTTAAGCTCCTGATTTTCATAAACCTCTTTTTTCTTGTTAAAGTAATACCACATTTAAGTCAGGTTATACATATACATATACATATACATATACATATACATATACAAAATATATATATATATATATATATATATGTGAATAGAAAGTTAAGAAAGGGAATTTTACCTTATGCTTTTGGATACAAAACAGTTACAAATGCCACAATTATACCCGTAATATATTTAGTGTGATATTCATTCTGAATGTCCTTTGTTTCAAAAATGAGCAACCGTATTGCACACAATGATACTAGATGTCCCACTCCTGGTCTTGGAAGGTAAGAATGATTTTGCAAAATCAGACAAAGGTTTCTATTAAGCCAGCTTTCTATCCCTGCAGTGGTCAGCCAATAATCTTTGCAAAGGCTATACCCTAAGCATACAGATGACATTCTCTCATCCCTTCTGCACCTAGCCTTTTATATTCAGAAGCACCCTGCCACTGAATATTGAACATTAGAGGTTGGCAAAGTTATGTTTTTGGAATCAATTTTGGAAAATTTGGTACAAGTGGATTCCATGGTTCATTTCACCAGCATCCCTAACCAGAATCCTGTAGAAGTTTGCAGTCTTGCCTCTGATGTTGTTGAGTTTTCAACAAAGTTGAAAACTTTGGATAAGCAGGAGGATGGAGCAAACCTGTTTTCTGCTGGTCCGGAGACTAGGACACGGATCAATGGCTTCAAACTTCAAGAAAGGCGATTCCATCTGAACATTAGGAAGAATTTCAGAACTGACAGAAGGGGGTTGGACTCATTGGCCTTTGGGGTCTCTTCCAACTCTAGGATTCTGTGATTCTAAGGATGCTGTTGGGAGTCCGGGTTTTTAAAATGGTGTCACACCTGAGGGAGACAGAGGCATAACGTTTGCAGAGTTTGATACTGTAAAGCAAACATAGATTGAAAGAACATTCTGATTTTTTATTCCTCCCTGCCCTCCAACCAATTAATCTCTCAGCAGTCCCTTTTTGATTATTTAGACTTTCTCCCGGCTTCTCATAACGTGGAATTGTAACTGTGAGGCTTAATGCCACGGCGCGTTGTTGGTTTATTACACCTGTGTGACCGCTGTGCTTGACTTCACCCCCCAAGAGCAGCCAAGTTCCTTTCCCGTAATTCCAAAATAGCTGTGAAACATCGAAATCCCTGGCCTTGACCTCTCTGCCACATTCCGTGCAGTTTTTGGCAACAGACGGTATTTGCCTTCAACCCCAGACGCACATTGCGATGTTAGCAGATCATGGGACAGGAAATCGCTGCAAATGTGCTATGCGCTGGTGCATTCGGGGTCCATTTCTTGCGGGAAATGTTTAACATGTTAATCTGTGAGTTTCTTCTTCAGTTGGCACACTCAGAGATAGGGTAAGAAAAAGTCGCTACGGCTTGTCCAGGCTTTTGATGCTTAGAATCATAAAATTGTGGCATTGTAGAGTTGGAATGGGACCTCAAGGCACCATCTAGTCTAACCATGAAGTAAGCTAAAATAAGCTAAAATAAAGCAAGGCATGATAAAATACGCTAAGCAGAAGTAAAAATAAAAGGATAAGTAAAAGACCATAAGAAAATTCCAAAACTTAAAATAATAGGTTATTATCACAAGATAGGATGAAAATAATAAAATACAGAAACTTCTATCCCCTTCTTACGGTAACAAAAGTTCTTCCTAAGTTGCCTTGGGTCCCAATCTGGAAGAAGGTGGCGTAGAAATGCAGTAAACTAATATTCATTTATTGTTTAATATGTATTTTAATAATGATGTGTTTTACTTATATTTGGTTTTAGATGTTTTTAGTGCATTTTAACTTGCACTTGGAATGGGGGACCACCAATTAATACCAGGTGCTGTAGGCTCTGTTTCAGAGGAAGGAACTGCCAAACCACTTCTGAGTATTCCTTGCCATAAGCCATTTCTGCACTAGAGTTCTATAGCGCTATGATTCCACTTTCAACATCCTATGGAATCCTGGGGTTTGCAGTTTCGGGAGGGGCCGGCCGGCCCTCCCGAAACTGCAAACCCCAGGATTCCATAGGATGTTGAAAGTGGAATCATAGCGCTATAGAACTCTAGTGTGGAAATGGCCTAAGAAAACCCTGTGAAATTGTCCATAAGTCAACAGGGGATTAAAAGCACATAGCTATACACAGCTATGTTGCAGAAGTGAAACCCTGTTAGTGAGTTGTGTAGATGTGCCTTGGGTGCTTCTGATGAGCACTGGGGACCCCTCTTGTGCCCCAGCACTTCCTAGATGCACTTTGGGGGTACCCCAAAGCACCTTGGTGCTCATTAAGCAATGGATGTCTATACACTGTAACATTACAGCAGCCCCAAATATGAATATGGACATTGCAAAACTGCTCAATTCAGTTTTGCACTCGTGTGAGTCCCTTTACAGCAGTGGTTCTCAACCTGGAGGTCCCCGGATGTTTTTGGACTTCAGCTCCCAGAAGCCCTGAGCGTTGACCATAGTGGCTGGGGCTTCTGGGAGCTGAAGTCCACAAACATCTGGGGACCCACAGGTTGAGAACCACTGCTTTACAGAGACATTAGCCCCAGGCAAAATGGTAGCCAAATATTGGCTGCGTAACCGTAGCTGCTCAGGGTTACTTTCATCTCTCACAATCTTACATGTTCCAAAATCCAGCCTTGGCAACGAACTGGGAGAGATTCTTGGCCGACAAGGCGCTCTGTCTCTTTATCCAATTCTCTTGTCTTCTTCCATGGCATTTTCCATTCTGTCCAAAATATGGCAGCTCCCTATGCACAGATCTGTTTGAAACTCCGACCCATTTCTCTTGTTTTTAATTATGGCAAATAGATGAAAATCACATGTGAGATGACTTCTTTGGTATGTGCAAAGAACAAAGCACGGGGAGAATGCGTTGCTAGATACACGAAACCGATGAGGGCTTGTATTTTTCCCAAACCTCTTTGATTCTCTTGGTCTAAAACAACATTTTCTTTTGGAGAATTGTGCTTCTTTCATACTCTAGCTATCCGTTCCCACTTTGGTCTTCTAATCGTTATTACATCTCCCCACCCCAAATACTGACGTGGGCAAAAATGTTAGTTTTTTTAAAGCTTTTGTTTAATCACTTCTGTTAGGTTACCATGGATATAGACTCCTGCTTCCTCCCTCTCCCTTAATCTCAAATATATGCCTGTTTTGAATTTGACATGATGGCTTATTTATTTGGTGCACACGCGTGTGAAAAAGGTGCATGTTTTACAGGAAGCGTGAGCTCAGCTATTTGGTTGGCTTGCTCTTTAATAGCATTCCTGAATTCTCAGCCAAACTTTTTTTTTTAAAATACCCTCACTCAAAGAATCTTGAACAGCCCCCAATTTGGGGGGGGGGTGTAGCCAGAGGAAATATAAAATTAATTAGCAACATAATTTAGGGCTTTACCTGGCTAATAAAAGGGCTCAAGTGTTTGTACTGGTAAGAACCTTCTGGCTTGGGTCCCTTTCTCCTCTTTAAGAGCATTGCAGGGTGAAAAGTCATACTGCTTTCAGTAGTAATTATATTAACACCTTTAAATTGACACAGATCAGAAAATGCAGAAAACGAACCCACCATGAATGATGTCTCTAAGCCAAGTGCTTCATCAGAGTCAGTGCACAGAGTTTTCTTGATCATGATGATGATGATGATGATGATGATGATGATGAAGCTGTTTTGGAGAAGGGGCGTCAAACCTCCTCCTCCATACTACTTTTCTGTTTGTTATTGACCACAAGTATTCTACACCTGCTACTCAGTTGTATATGCGTAACTATGCAATGTCTCCTGGCCTCCACAGCCCACCTTAACAGCCAGCAGCCAAACTGTGTGACAGAGGCCCATTCAGCTCAAGGAGGATGGTATTTCTGGCCCCCTCCCACCAGCAAGCAAGGCTGAAGGGGTCCTGCTTCTGATTGTTATGGCCCTCATGCTGTTATGGGATCCTGCTTCTGATTGTTGTGCGGTCCTGCTTCTTATTGTTATAGCCCTGGTGCTGTTGTGGAGTCTGCTTCTGAATGTTGTGTGGTCCTGCTTCTGATTGTTATAGCCCTGGTGCTGTTGTGGAGTCTGCTTCTGAATGTTGTGCGGTCCTGCTTCTGATTATTATGGCCCTCATGCTGTTATGGGGTTCTGCTTCTGACTGTTATAGCCCTGGTGCTGTTGTGGGGTCCTGCTTCTGATTGTTGTACGGTCCTGCTTCTGATTGTTATGGCCCTCATGCTGTTATGGGATCCTGCTTCTGATTGTTATAGCTTTGGTGCTGTTGTGGGCTCTGCTTCTGATTGTTGTGGGGTTCTGCTTCTGACTATTGGGGCCTCACTCACTGCTGGGAAGGAGCCAGAAATGTTCTCCTCCTTGAGCCTTCATTGGCAGCTGGAGCAGATTTCCTTTGCCCAATTCAGCCACTGTCTGTTAATGAGAGTTGGAGGGGGCATTTGTATAGTCTTACTGAATATGGAGCAGTTTGTAACTCTAGGTTACAAATCCATACTTGCACTAGAGAATGTCAGCCATTATGATTTGCTATCTTTGGACTCTGCTTTTTCCCCAGATTGGGACTCATGGTGGCTTACAAATGAAAATGATTATGTTATAGTTAAAAGCATGCAGAACGTGAACACTGAAATAAAATTAAACTGTCGTTTTGCAATCCTTTAAAAACCTGCCCCTGGTCCTCTACCAGCACCACCAGTCGCTGCCCGGCCAGCTAAGAATGGCTCACAGCCTGATTTCCCAGCACCACAAACCCTTTCCCGCACACACCCAAGGAAGGAGATGGGTGAAAGAGAGGAAATACGGGGCTACCATCTCCACCTCCCCTTTCTTTCTCCTTTTCCTGATCTGGTTTGGACCCTGGGTGCCTGCTATCCCCACTGTGCCTCAGCCCCCTTCCCACAGACACACACACATTTTGATATTTGCAATTTTCCCACTTTTGCAGGGGTCCTGAGCCCTTAACCCTAGTGAATTTGGAGGGCTGACTGTAATATAAAACAAACAGACAAGTGCATGTAATCAAATTACACAGAATTATAAAACAATATTAAAACAAGAAGGGTTTTACTTGAGATTGGAGCTAACTCATAATGCTGTGATGCTCTCTTGGTCAGGATCGTAAGAGACCGAACAGAGATTCCCTTCTCTTTCCCTGTTTGCTGCCTCCGCCTGGCTGCCACAGAGCGAACGTTTCTGCTGTTTGGCTGTACTTAATGGACCTGGAACCAGCTGCAGGCAGGAAAAGAAAAATGTGACACTGTTTAGCTTGTTGTGCATTGAGATAATACAAACAGCCAAATCTTGCAAGGTCTGATTTGTGACACAAGTTACTTTTGACAGAGAAGGTGGAACGGCCCCTTCTTGCCTCCTTTGGCAGGAGGATGTTAAACCTGGAAGCAGGAGAAAGGGGCACCTGCTGAATAGGGAAGAATTCCCTGGAGGGTTTTGGCACTGATTGTCCTTTCATAGCTGGGGAGATTATGTGTAATCTGAACACTCTGTGCTGGCATTCTTACAGCCATCCTGAGTAGCATTTTTTAGGAGTTTGTGGGGGTGTGCCATTCTCCTTACAGAGTTAAGCATCACAATGTGATCTTTCATGGACTTTTCCCTTTCATCTCCCCCTGTGCTGAGGCTGGAAGAGTGGGAGGGGAAGGCCTTTTGCAAAAAGACAGCCGTTGTTTTCAGAGAGAAAAAGACAATCCCAAACAGATCACGCAGTGGTACCATTTTTGAAAATAGGGATCCAACTTGGGCTGTGGCTGTGAGTGAGTTTATAATAGCTTAACTGCTGTGAGCAGAGAAAAATTGTTGGTGACATTCTCGAAAGAACGGGAGCCCTTGATTGCCTTTTGCTGGAAAAAAGGAGAATAAGATGACAACTGAAGGTTTTGATAATTAATAGGTTTGAATCGAGCCAGGTTTGAGCATTGGAGTGCAACGCTGGAAACCAGAGTTTGATTCCTGGCTCTGCCGTGGAAGCTGAGAGACGATGGGTGTGTCACACACTCACAGCCTCAGAAAACTCTGTGAGGGTCACCATAAGGCAGAAATGACTTGAAGGCATACAATAACAAAGGTTTGATTGACCAGAAGAAGTATGTGAAATATCAATATCAATTAGTTTGTTGGAGAGGTAATATATTAAGACTTATAACTACTGTAAAGAAAGCTGGGGGTCATAGTGGTTTTTTCTTCTTCTTATCTTGAACTGCCTCCTTTCCCCCCCCCCGGAGGTCAGAATTCAGCTCCCAAGGGCAGCTCATCTTAAAAGTCTGAACCTTCAAGAGCAGAGCCAGGCCATGTAGGCTCTCTGGAAAATGAGCCCTGAATTTGGCCACAGCCGGTGGAGGCTGGGGCATGGGATGCCCCCTTTGAAACTTTTTTTGAGGACTTCGTCTTTTGCAAACCTCAGCAGCCCTCTCCTCCATGCCTAAATGAGAACAACTGTTCCATCAGAGAGCAGAGTGAGGCTCTTTTGGGGACAAAAGCACATACTTTTATGGCAAAATGTTTCCTTTGTCTATCAAAAGCAGAGGAATGTTGCTTTACACTCTCTGTAGCGTCACAGTTTCAAAACTAACCTGTGCCAAAAGCCAAACAGTGCAACAGAGGTTTCCCTATTAACCTTTGCAGGGCCATTTTCTTGCACCTTTCCTCATTCCACCCCTCCCAATTTCCCATTTTGATTTTTTCTAAAAAATCTTATGTCTCAGCAGGGGAGAAAATCCACATCAGGGCACCCCCTCCCTCCCTAAAGCCAATCAAACTTTCACACCAATTAGGCTTATTGACACCAGATTGGATACATTCCTTCAGGATGACGGCAATGGTTTTCTTAAGGCAAACAACCCCCTTTAAACGAGGTATTTCGAGAAAACAATTCTCAGGGAGAGAAAGAAAAAGAAAGAGAGAGAAAGAAAGAAAGAAAGAAAGAAAGAAAGAAAGAAAGGAAGGAAGGAAGGAAGGAAGGAAGGAAGGAAGGAAGGAAGGAAGGAAGGAAGGAAGGCAAGGAAGCCCCTAAGGTTAAAAAGCAGCTAAGAAGTATGAGAAATAAACCCAACGAGAGAGATGCAGCCCCTCCTCCAAACTGGGAACAGGATAATCCTAAATCTGTGTGTTTTGTTTTGGGGTTGTGTTTATTTTATTTTACTGGGGCCCCACATTGCTCTGGACATTGCACTGAGATTTCTGGTGGCACTGAGTAATAATATAATGACAATTTTTTATACATAAGCCAACATTTTACATCAAGGGGACCGAGTATGACTCTCTGGGACAATTGTGCCTTAGCAAATTGCAACATTGCAGAAGGGAGTATGCAACAAAGTGTGAAATGCACGATTGCAATGTGCAATGCACGTCTACATGTGCAGTGTATGATCCACAGTGCCCATCTGCATGCAAGATGTGCAGTGGCATCCCATGCACATAAACAACTCCGCTCCTACAGGCTTTTAACAGAATATGGACTTCTTTTGCATGGGAGAACAATGTCCAACTGCTGCAGCAGGAAAATCTATGGATGCATAAGATACCAATGGGATGCCCGGCACATAAATGCAGAACACATGGAGTCACAAAATGTGGGGATACCTGTCAGAGTAAGAAGCTAGGAAGTACTGGCTGGACTCTTGAGCTGGCCTAATAATCAGAAGGACGCAATCCAGTATTGCCCTGTAGAAAATCTATTGACCCTACAACTTAAACAAAACCAAAACTTTCCATCCATAAAGACATCAACAGCCTTGACTGCCAAAATGTCGACCTTCTCAACAGAGGAATGTGAAATGATGCATGCTCGTAACTGAACCCTCAATATCCATGGAAGAAGACTGTAATGTTTTCTAAAGTCTTATCGAGGAAAAATGATAGCAATTCAGGCTGGCAAAGATTGGCTGGCTCAGTCATAATCAACAAGTTAGAGCAATGATTCTCCAACAGTTGGGCATGACTTATCCTTGGGGTGGGGTTGCATTTCAGGTGTGCATCATTTGCTTTTGGGGGATATATTTAAATTTAATTCTTTTAATTTTTAATTAGTGATGTTTTATATTGACTACTTAATAATGCATAAATAACTAAGTAATGTCTCCTAGTTTGAACCTGCCAAGCCCACCCTAACAGCCAGCAGCTGCATTGGGTGAAGGAGGCCTTTTCAGCTGCTAACTGGGGTGGAAGGAGGATGGTGTTTCGATCTCCGTCCCACTAGTGAGTGAGGCTGCAACTAGCATTGTGGCAGGGGTCCTGCTTCTGATTGGTGAGAGGGGGCTGGAAACATCACTGTCCTTATACCCCAATTAGCTACTGAACAGACTTCCTTTGCCTGCTGCGGCTGCAGCCTGTTGAGTTGGGCGCAGGGTATCCCTTTAAGTAGCCCCACAGTAAGATTATGTAGTTTTACTGAACACAGAGCAGTTACAGATCCATACCTCTAGCTAGGTGTAAACAACAGGATTCAGGTCCATGACAAGTTCTCTCTACCAGCTCCAGACCTTCCAAAGTAACCTTTAGGAACTCCAGGGCCATTTCTGAACTAGACTGTTATAGTGTTATTATTCCACTTTCAACCTCCTATGGAATCCTGGGGTTTGCAGTTTAGGGAGGGGCCTTTAGAATTCTCAGCCAGAGAGCCCTTTGGCCTCAGGAAACTACAAACCCCAGAATTCCACAGAAGGTTGAAAGTGGAATAATAGCACGATAACGGTGTAGTGTGGAAATGACCCGGGACAGAGGTGGCAGCATGCATGAAGAGAAGATCAGGACTAAAAATGGGACTTCTTCAGTGGGTCCTTTCCCAGCCGTGAAGTGGAAGCCGGGCTGAAAACCCGCTCTGGCTCAGGGCCCCACTGACGCTCTAGGGAACTAAAGTGGAGCAGTGGGGGGAAGCTGTAGAGTCACTGCAAGGGCAGGACGTATTCTTACGCAGCTTTCAGGAGGATATTTTGCTGGACAGCTCCCTCCAACTCGTGGAGACCTTGACCGGTGACCTTCTGGAGGAGCCTCTGACCTCAACAGCCGAGTGGGAAGTTCAGACCGCCTTGCAGTTGTGTGGTTCCCACAAGCCAGACCAAGGCAGATGGTGTGGATTCTCCTACTGTCTTTCGTAAATGTTTAAGTAACTTGGCCACTATTGGTTATGATGATATGAGGATTGGAACAGATTTCACAACACACCGCGGAATCCCATCAACAACATGGTTAACTACAAGATGCTTCAAATTTCAGGAGGGGCATTCTTTTTAAAAGATAACATTGTTTTATACTCAAAACACTGCTTTCTTTATGCAAAACAAGGCCATTTTGTAAGAAGGGTGCTCTTCACACAAAATGCAGCATTTTCTGAACAAAATTTTGCCTTTCTAGTGCAAAGTTTTTGAATGTGAACACATTTTTCACACAAAAAAAAGGTCCCAGAATGAGAAAAATGTTGATTAATGTCCCAGGCCTTTCATAGTTTTACCCAGTGAGGGGAAAAAACTTTGAAATTATTCGTTCTTGCATACAGGAACGAAATAAGAAGAGATTTACATCTGTAGGGTGTGATGCACAGAAACTGTTGGAGGTTTCTAAAACAGATGTGAAACTGAGGTTAACCACTGACCAACAAGCCAGAGTGTGGTAGTCTGTATGGAGGGTCCTTATATACTTCCTGTCAGTGGCCCACATGCAGACATGCACGTACACACACACACACACACACACACACACACACCCCAAACTTGTCAATTTTTGTTTTACCTGCAAATCATTTATATCTGAGGCTGTATTCTGCCTGCTTCTTTCTTCGTGAGTCTCACGGAGGCAAGGAAAGACCAACTTTTTCTGGACCTCCAAACGAGGACTAGGTTTTCCTTTGTAGTCTTGTGAAGCACTCGCTTCACCTCTTAAAGACCATCTGGCCTGCAGCTCACCCTTCTCCCTGCCTCCCCAGCCCCATTCTTGCCCCTGAATTAATTGTGAAAAAGAAGTCTGCATCTCATAATCACAGGAAGGCACCAAGTGCCTGACATGATCGCTTCTAGGCTATGGCACAGATCTTTCTCGCGCATGGTTCTGCCAGTGTGGTTTTTCAGGGGGCCTGGAAGGATAGGGGCAGCAAGAGGGGCGGGGACACAAGAAAGCTGCTTGGGATCATCCCAGGGAAGTACCCCTGAGGGAAGGAAGCAATGGGGTGGTGAGAGAGAGCACTGAGCGGAAGGGTATTAGTTTTTGTGGCGGGGAGAGGACGCACTTGAGCAGGGACAGGAAGCACTGGGGTGGGGAGAAACGGGACTGGGTTGAGGAGAATAATATTTGCAGTGAGGAGGAGCGGTAATGGGTTGGGAAAATAACTGCTGTAGTAAAGGGAGGAAACCCAGGGGTGCAAGGAGAGAAAGCAGCCAAGGGGAGAAAAAGAGCAGAGGAAGAGGAGGGAGATGGGGAAGAGTGTGGGGAGGGAGGAATGCAACCTGGAGTGTGCCCAGCAGACTGGATGGTAAGGCCATGCAGCTGGTACCCACCTGTATGTTATATAAGAGGCATTACCTAACCGGAGTTATATCATCCTCCATGGGAAAACATGCCAAGCTCATGGAAAGCACAGGGCAGTTTGAACTTTCAGACAGAAATTGGAATTGGCAACTGAGGGTTTGGGACCCAAGATCTTTCCCTCCCGTGTGGGCCTAACAACGGAGTGGGAGCTCTGGCAGCGTGGCATCTCCCATGCCCCTAATTCATTCCCCGGCTGGGGAGGGGGTCCTTTGGCTCCGTCATCTGGCAATGGAGAGCCGGCCAAGTCCACCTGCAACTTCCATTGATTTTCATCGTGCAGCTGGAGCACTGCAGATGTAGGGTTTTTTGCCCCATCAACAAACAAAAAAAGAAATACACTTTAAAGCTTTGGACAATTTTTGTGGGAAGGGACACCCGCTCTTGCTATTTCAAAGGATGCTTTTGTTTTTGTTTTACCAGCAGAACCAAGAAAAGAACACTAAGCTATTGGCGTTTGGGGAGATCAAAACCTCTTTCAGCAAGTTTGTACTCACTGTTTTCGTTTGGGCTTTGCTTTGTACAGGCTGAGGTCCAACACTTTGTATTTCTAGGCCTTGTTTGCTCCTTTGATTCATTGGGATTAAATATGATCAGGGCCACCGAAATCAAAGAAAGCGCACAAGCAGCAGCAACGCCTTTGTTTCAAACTGCATGAAAATGAAGATTTATTCAGGATTTCTTAAACTACGAAAAGCAGGCTCTGAGGCCTAACAATTCAGTGTGATAGATTTTGGCATCCCTTTGCTATTTTGGCTGGTTTTTCATACAGCCTTCACATGATATCATACCCAGCTTTTTTGAAGGTGAATGTATTTTGTCCTGTTGTTGTTGTGGTTGTTTTTTGTTGTTGCTGCTGTTGTTGGGGTGTGTGTTCAAGTCATTCCAGAGCCAGTGTGGCATAGTGATTCGAATGTTGGACTACAACACTGGGAGCGCAGCGTTCGAATCCTTCCTCAGCCATGGAAATCTGCTGGGTGAGCTTGGGCAAGTCACACTCTCTCAACCTCAGAAGAAGATAAGGCCAGCCCCCCTGACCCCAAACATATTCTGCCCAGAAAACCCCACGATAGGTTTGCCACGAGTCAAAAATGATTCGAAGGCACACAGCAACATTAGCATGCTGGTCATGTTTCTTGGTACAAAGTAGATTTATTAAAACTGCAGTGGCCGTTAGATGGGTGTAAATACAGAGGGATTTGATTGCAGTAAGTGCTTTCTAGATCATGACTACTTAGGTCTCACTGTGTCCAGCAAAACAAAGAATTTCTGGCCTGGCAGAGTGTTTTGTTTTCTGGGAGATAACAGCGGCTGCTACTCCGCCTGTGGTTTTCTTTTTTTCCTCTCTCCCCACCCGGGGATGTCTTGGTAGCAATTGACCCTAGAACCAGTTGCAGACATAAGTCAATGTTTTCTTAACCTGGACGTGCCCTCCTGTAAGCACGCTCTCCACCACGCAGCTGCACTCTTCCTCAAATCCTCTTGGGAGGCGGCGAAACTGATTACTAAACAGCTTCATTGGTGGAACTTTACCAATGTTAGGAGAGTGCTCTCTGGTGGATTGATGCGGGAAGCCCGGCTTAAGTCATTCTCCCATCACTGATGCTCTTTGCAGGCTTTGGGGAAAGGGCAGGAGGGGAACCTTCTGCAAGAAGAACAGGTGGGCCTTCTCAAATCAAGGACTTTGTGGTTGCAGTTGTGTGCCTTCAAGTCCTTTCTAACTTATAGAAACCATCTCCTGGTGTTTTCTTGGCAAGATTTAATCAGACAAGGTTTGCTATTGCTTTCCCCTTGGGCTGAGAGAAGAGTGGGACTCACCCAGTGTCATCCGGTGGGTCTCCATGGCTGAGCTAGGATGGGAACTGTAGTCTCCTGGATTCTAACCTAGCATTCAAGCCGCTACATCATGCTGGGGCTCAGACTTACGGCAACCCTTCCCTAGCATTTTCAGGGCAAGATTTCTTCAGAGGCGGGTTGCCATTGTGTTCCTCTGAGACTCCGAGAAGATGACCTATGTTCACCCAAGGGGTTTCCATAGCTGAGGAGGGATTTGAACCCCTGTCTCCTGGAGCGCTAGTTCAACACTCACCACTATACCACATTGGCTTTGTCCTGTCCTGTCCTATTCTACTCTACTCTATTTTGCTCTACTCTACTCTACTCTGTTCTTTTATGTTCTATGCTGTGCCATGCTGTGCTACTCTACTCTACTCTACTCTACTCTACTCTACTCTACTCTACTCTATTACATTCAATTCCATTTATTCTAATTTTTCTAATCTATTTTAATTTGCCATTCTACTTTATTCTGTTCCGCCCTGTCCTGTCCTGTCCTGTCCTGTCCCATCCTGCTCTATTCTATTTTGCTCTTTTCTGTTCAGTTCTGTTCTATTCTACCCTACTTTATCGTATTCTGCTCTATTCTATGCTATGTAAATTTCCACACTAGACTGTTATAGCGCTATTATTCCACTTGCAACATCCTATGGAATCCTACGGAATTCCAGCCGGCCCCTCCCTCAGCTGCAAACCCCAGGATTCCATAGGATGTTGCAAGTGGAATAATACGCTATAACAGTCTAGTGCGGAAATGGGTATGCTATGCTACTCTATTCTGCCCTATGCTATATTCTGTTCTATGCTATGCTACTTTATTCTTCTCTAATTTTCTATTCTGCTCTGTTCTGTTCCAATTTGCTGTTCTACTTAATTCTGTTCTGCTCTATTCTGTGTTGGGGATTTCATTCCATGCATTGTTGCAACATTACGCATTATTGTCTTTGTCGCTGATCGTATATGTCAATGTTCCAATTTTTGGTGAAAAGGGGGTTGTAAATAGATAAATAAATAATAACATTTATTTATATCCCGCCTCTCCCAACGGATCGAGGCGGTACTAGAACAGTATATAAATACATTAAAAGCAATTAAAACATAACTCATCCTCCCCGCCCACCAACCCATCTAAACCCCCTAAAACACATTAACTATTAAAGACAAGAAGACAGTTGGTGGGAGGCGGTGGAGCACTAGTCTGGGAAGGCCTGTCAGAAGAGAACAGTCTTGACTGCTTTTTTAAAGTAGTCAAGACTGATAATATGCCGGGTCTCTTCCGGCAGACCATTCCATAACTATAAATTAATAAATAAATAAATAAATAAAATCATGCTTGGAAGCTGAATGGACCTCCTTCACTGGATCCAGCTGCTGGCTCTTAAGGTGGGTTGGGGGGGCTGTTATGTCATTGAAGCTCAGGAGAAGATCTCAGATCCCGGCACATGCCCCAAGTCATCTGTGTGGCACAGCAGGCAACAGGGCTGGCGAGGGTACCTACATCTACCTTCCACATTAGCCGTTGGAGCCCCTGCCCCACAAATCCTTCGGACTGGATCTTACGTCCTCGCAAGGATGAAACGCGGCAGCCCCCTTCATGTATGTCTCTGTACGTGAGTATCTTTTGCCGGAACTCATATCTCATTTCTGTGAATTGTTGGAGTGAATTTATGACGCTACATAAATAATGGTCTGTTTTGTTTAATGATAATTGTGGTGCAAGTGTATAATGCCCCTGGGGCTTCCTGCCTTTAATTTCCTTCAAATACAACCTCGGTTTCTTAAGCCTTCCTTCCTAAATGGCCTCTGTCTTTAATTATATTTTTAAACCAAATTACAATTTAACAAGCACACAATCTCATAAGAAGGGACATTTCATTACCCTGATAGTGAAGCGTGTTAATGACCTGAATTTCACAGAGTTTCAGTAGGTTGACATAGGATTGTCAACTCACGGTCACTAAAATTACATAAGGGAGGAGAAACTCTATATAATATGTTTTGGTAGATGTCTGTTCCTTGTGCGTTGGCTCAAGCACAGATTAAGAATCAATGGGGCATTACCTTCCAAAAGGGGACACAAATTTAAGGTGGAGAAAAGTGACATACTAATACGTGACCGCTGCAGAAATGAGAATCGCGTGGCTAAACATGGTACAATCCATTAATCACGTTTGTCACAATTAGCAACTCTAATCTAAATGGGTTACACAAGTGGCAGAACAGTGAGTTAGGAAGTCTCTGGTTTGAATCTCTCCTATGAACTCACCACGAGATTTTAGGCACGCTCTTCTCTATCAAAGAGCTAAACCAGACTACCTTGAAAATTTCCAGTTCTATTTTGTTTTTATTTTACCTGCATGTTCCAGGTTTGTATCCTGGGTTTTCCCCCATCCTTCCATCCCTCATGCACTTCTTTCTCACCGATCACTTATACATTCAGTATCATTCAACATTTCAGAAGCTGGTTTTAACCAATGTCCACTCAGCCCTTTTTTATAAGTGTTAGTGTTGGTATTCAGGGGCTATAGTCAAAGTGCTAAAATCCTTTAGCAATAATATAGTAGTTAAGCCTTAAGATCATTTTGTTTTCTTTCTAAAATTCCTCCGTTGCTCACTTGATCTCTGTTGAATCTGAATCTTGGAAACAATGGCTATGTTCGCTCAGTGGCCATCTTTACAGCAGAAACACACTGCAAGCAACTGAAATATTTCGTTTCAGAAAGGACTGAATTAATCCAAACTGACCTGGGGAGTGTAAATAAAAAAATTTTGGTAGTGCTGGAAGCTCTGAGGAAATTTTTTGCCATGAGGACAAGGTCAGATGGTTCTCCGAAATAAAATTGGTTTGTATGGGAACAAAAAATGAATCTTCCAAAGACATTTTGCCCACCTGGAAGCAGTTTAGCCTTGTGCCAATGCTGCTAAAAAGAATTCCAGCTAGACAGAGGATGAGGAATTTTTAAAAAGAGAGTGAAGTGGGCATGAAAACCCTTTGTAAAAAGGAGCTTCATTCTCTGTGCCTGCTTTGTTAATTACGGTATGTCTCTGCTTACATAGTTGGTTGTTGTGCTACACAACCCTTCTTCTGAATACTAACATCGTGCAACCAGTTGTATATTTGTGAATATACTGGTACACTAAGGGGGCACCGACAAATAGCACTGCAGCATCCAAGAATGTGCAGCTGCATGTGCAACAGTTGCACACGAGGAACGCCAGTTTCACAACGCTGACATTACGCCACGGCCCGAAAAATACCACCGCCTGCGTAAGGGACCTTACGTCTGTGTAAAACACACCAACCAGAGGCCAGCCGTTGTGTTTATGGGAAAACTGCCAGGGAAAACAGCTTAGGAGCTAATCCTCTTGAGCAAACTGGGCTAGCAATCTTTTAAAAACCACTTAAACCCCAAATTTCTCCCCAGAGGGAAGAGTGGGAAGCATGCTAGGCAAAGTAGCTTGAGGACCAAGGTTGTTCTCACATGACATGACTCATCCGCATTACCTCAGTTGCGCATGATGTTATGCTTTGGAACTCGAATGGAGAAGGAAGTCATCTGGGAACGGCCGAAGCGAGATCTCTGGTAACTGTTCTCATCCTATTGACAATGTGAATGTAGACTTGGAATGCACAGGTGGCTTGGAGATGTGTGTCTGTGCGTAGACAGAAGGAAGATAGCCAGTGTGACGTAGTGATCTGAGCACTGGAGAACGGCTCTGGAGACCGGGTTCAGTTCCCGGTTCAGCCATAGAGACCCACTGGGTGACCTTGGGCAAGTAAGTAGTTTAGAGAGTGGGATTTAGGATTCTCAGCCAGAGAGCTCTTTGGCCTCAGTAAACTACAAACCCCAGAACTCCACAGGTTGCTGTTACAGGGTAGGATGGAAATGGCCACAGTCTCCAGGGCTGGCCGATGAGAAGGTCCTCTGGGCGGACATTGCCAGTCTTGGCAGTTTAAGTAAACGGCCCCCAGAGGATCTCAGTGTGGGGGGTGGATTGTCTGGGAGGAGCATAAACCCCTGGAAACCCACCTTAAAAGCCAGCCAGCTGTCCTGAGTTCGAGGGTTCTGCAGCGCTGGTGAGTGAGCCCTGCAAGACGAGGTGACCAGCCTCCTCCCGCCGGCAAGCAATGCTTTGCCGGTGACATTGGCCTGCATTTCCCTGCTCACCTGCGCTGTGGAACCCCATTGCTCGGAATGGCTGACAGGCTTTGAAGGTGGGTTTCGGGGGCTGGATCAGGAGATGCCTCCAATGCAGGGTCTTGGCTGGTGATTTTGGTGAGATCACCTATTTAATTGTGTCTTTTAAGAAAACCTTTCCACAGATTGTTTTCATTGTATGTCCAGAGAACCATGAAATCTCAGAGTTTCTATAGACCACAAGAAGTATCTAGGCCAACCCTCTGCCATGTAGGAAGACACAACCGAAGCTCCCTGGAAGACCCCTACCCAGACTCTGGCCATTTCCGCACTAGACTGCTATAGCGCTATGATTCCACTTGCAACATCCTATGGAATCCTGGGGTTTGCCCTTTTGGGAGGGGCCAAGTGGCCCCTCCCGAAACTGCAAACCCCAGGATTCTATAGGATGTTGAAAGTGGAATCATAGCGCTATAGCAGTCTAGTGCAGAAATGGCCCCTGTTTAATGACCTCCAAAGAAGGTCCTTGAGAAGATCCATTCCGCTCTTGAACAGCTGTTATAGCAAAGAAAACTCTTCCTAACGTTTAGAAGGGCTCTTGTTTTTTTGCTTTAACCAATGTCGTAAGCCAGTTCTTAAACTTTTCTTTACCAGAGATCCCTTGTAAATATAATTTGGTGCCAGGAACCCCCAAGACTTAACTCAAGATTTAAATATTTAAATGTAAATATTTATTTATTAATTTAAGGCTTCTGGAGATTCGAGTTCAAATCCCTGCTCAGACCCTGGGTCCCTGTTGCTGCCGCAGCTGTTGGCCTCCAGCAGTGGGGCTTCGTGGACCCCCTGTGAGGCCTCCCCGGACCCCTAGAGATCCCCAGACCCCAGGTTAAGAACCACTGTTGTTAGCTGTCCCTGGTCCCATGCCAGGGAGAAAGGCAGGGTATTCATTAAATAAATAAATACCTGAATTTGATTCATTCTTGCCAAAAAGTGAGCTGGCCAAAATTCTTGTCAACGGCTAGCCTTTACTATACATAACCAGATGAGTTATGGAAGAACAGGGATTAGTTTTGCAATGAGGGGAAAGATAGGATTATTTAAGTGGCTCATTACAGGGGGAGAATACAGTATAGAGATAAAAAGAAAACATGCAGCAGAGAGAAAATAGAAGAAGAAAAAGGGAGGCACCTGTTTACCGTCAAAAAATCATATGCAAGTGAAAGCACGCACACATTATTCCAAAATTTTCAGCTTTAAAGTGTGGCCAGGATTTCTAGCCAAACATTTCTTGGGGATAGTTGTTGTTCCAGGACTTAATGTGTTTCTCTCGGTGTGTTTTAAAAGAACCAGTTGCTCCCATCTGACCTGCCTGTGACTTTTATCGTTCCCGTTTGTTTTGACAGTATTGTAATTTGCCTAGAAGTTCCAGAAAATTGTGAAGCCACAAATTTGGATGGGAATTTAAAAACAGAGTTTACTCCAGCTTCTTACACTTTTCGAAGAGACAGCCACATTAATCTGTTTCATAATAAAAATAAAATGGGGAAGAGGGTTGCGAAGGAGTCTTGTGACATCATTAAGACAAATGGGTTGGTGGTAGCATGAGCTTGCACGCAGATGTTTTGTGTATTGTGTGGGCACTTTGTGGGCACCTCTAGATGGGGAAACAGCTCAGGGAGCATCAAGAGTTTTCAGATCTTTTTTAGCTGGATAGTCACGGCTTTCATTCCACTTTTTTTCTTAAATATATGTCTCAGTTTTCTCCCCCCCCCCCGTCCTTCCTCCTGATCATGTGTCACGTCTAGTCTCGTGCAACATTTCAAAAATTGATTTTCACGCCATTGCCACTGAGCTGTTCTTACTGTTCAAGAGCTATAGTTATTGGGCTAAAATGTTTTAGCAATATTTAAGCATTAAGATCATTTTATACTGTGCAAACTTTCCTCTTTCCCTCACTTGATCTCTGTTTAATCTGTTTCCTGGAGACAACAGCTGTGTTTACTTGGCGATGGCCGTTTTGACTGGCTCTCAAGGCCATTTCCGCACTAGACTGTTATAGTGCTATTATTCCACTTTCAACCTCCTACGGAATCCTGAGGTTTGCAGTTTAGGGAGGGGCATTTGGAATTCTCAGCCAGAATTTGGCCTCGGGAAACTACAAACCCCAGAATTCCACAGGATAGGTTGCAAGGGGAATAATAGCACTATAGCAGTGTAGTGTGGAAATGGTCCGAGAGAGTACAGAACACAGGCAAATACAGATACATTTCGCCTCTGAATTTATTGGGTTAATTTAAATTGAACTGGATAAGAAGCCTTTGGCAATGCTAAGGGTTCCCAAGGAATACTTTGGGATGAAGGAAATGTCACTTGGATCAGCAAAATAAAACTGGTTCATACAGGAAGTGTGTCAAACAGACACGAAAAACTGTTTAAAGATCCAATTCATTTTGTTAGTTTAAGACAGGAATGGAAAGAATGTTCTCTGTCTTTTATTTTCTGATCAAAAACCAATAAGATTCAGGCTTAACTGGCCCTGGGAGAGCTTGGAAAAGTTACTTTCATGGACTGCAGTTGAGAGGGTCCCTAAAAAAAAACCCACACATTTTCCATACATAAAGCGTGTTTATTGCACAAAAGTATCCAATGGTTTTTTGGTGCCAAATATCCCCTGGGAGCATTTTAGGATGCTTCAATAATACCAGAAATCTTTGTTTTCACCTGCAGTGCAAAGATGACATTGCTGAGGTTTGCATCCTTGCTTTAAGCACAAAAAACATATTGTGTAGAAACCTGCTCATACAATGACCTTTTCTGGGTGTACAAAAAGATAAGTGGCAGCCTTGCGTTGCTTGTAATATGTTATTCTGCCCTTGTGCTTGAACATTAGGATCTGGCCCGTGAGATGAACCTAATCATGGATCCAGAAGCCTAGAAGAAGATGAACCTAGAAACTTGAAGTTAGTGGTTTAAAATAATTCCTTGAGTATGCTGATGTGTGCTTGTCTTTAAACACATGGGTATGGGGGGTTTGGTTTCTCTTGCATAGTTACACTGTAGTTGTGATGTGAAATGGCTTGTATGCAAAATGCAATTTGTAGCATCTCCTTGAGGTCAACTTTGACCAAAGGCGTCCCTCAGTCCATAAATAAGCATACAGCCATAAATTTCTCTTTGCTTTCATTCCTGCTTGCACAGATACCACAAGAAAGGTTCTATTATCCCCAGCTAATAAATTGTCTTTTCCAAAGGGTGTCGACTAAGGGACTTTTCAGATCTTCACAGGTTGTGTTTTCAAAGTCGTAGTCAAGAGGTCACCTCCAAAATAGATTCTGCAATTTGCTAAAATGATTTGTGGTTCTGCCGCCTACAATCCCAGCTTTGAAATGGATTCCACTTCAAGTCTAGAGGGAGATGCAAGATCTGGAGGCCTTCTAAGATTTCAGGAGGAGAAAGAAAGGCCCTGACCCTCAATAAAGTTAATTTCTACACCAATAAGACCTGCTTGGCTTGAGAGCATCATCATTTATAAAACAAGGCTGGCCAAAGGTGCTACATATTGACCTAAAATGATTTACTTTTGGAGGGTTGAGGGAGAAAGAGGTAACTGAGTACAAAGGTAGCATGAAGATCACAACCAACCACAATTTCATCCTGTAGTTAGTCCCAACTAGGAAGGAGTTTACTTACATGCTAACTCACCAGCCCTCAACTGATTCAATGAGTTGGCTATGCTTGAGAATAAACAATGGGATTCAGGCCTAACAGCCCCTATCAGAGCTTGGAAAAGTTACCTTCTTAGACCAACTCCCCCCCCCCCGAATCTTCCAGCCACCATGACCACTAGCTTAGAAAGCTTGGAAAATTTCTAAGCATAATCATTCTTATTGTTTTAGCCATTAAGGCATTGCAAAATTAACTGGTCGACCTTACTCACTGTGGTGTTCTTAGAATCATAACTCATCGGATTCCTTATTGATACGCTCATAACTTTTCCTGTTACTTTTTTGAAGGAGATTGCCTTCAGACTAGGAGAAGAAGGGCATTGAAATCATAGAATCCTAGAGTTGGGAGAGACCCCAGGGGCCATCGAGTCCAACCCCCTGCTATGCAGGAACACCCATCAAAGCATTCCCGACAGATGGCTATCCAGCCTCTGCTTAAAAACCTCCAAAGAAGGAGGAGACTCCACCACATACTCTATGGAGGCAGCAGCAGATTCCACTGCCAGACTGCTCCGACCGTCAGGAAGTTCTTCCTGAGGTTCAGGTGGAATCTCCTTTCCTGCAGCTTGAATCCATTGCTCCGTGTCCTAGTCTCTGGAGCATGCCGAGCAAGGAAAAGTAACTTGTGGAATTCTGGGGTTTGTAGTTTCCTGAGGCCAAAGGGCTCTCTGGCTGAGAATTCTAAAGGCCCCTCCCTAAACCACAAACCCCAGGCTTCCATAGGAGGTTGAAAGCGGAACAACAGCACTACAACAGTCTAGTGCGGAAATGGCCCGCGTAGCGTGAAGGTGCTCCTTGGCAACAAAAGGCAAGCCGAAGCCAAGGCACGAACCACCCTGAGGCGGGAAGGGAGAACGGCTCTCTCTCTCCCCCCCTTAAGCTGTCTTGAAAAATAGCTTCAACCGAATGTAATGAAATTAAAAAAGATGTCATGTACCCATGTCAGCCACATCTGTGACCCAGATGTTGCATGTAACGGGAGCACACGTCTGCCCAAGGTCCATGCCTGACGCTGAGCAAGGTTTCGGCCGAATATAAACGCAGGTTGCCGGGCCTACATACTACTTGCATGGTGTCACATCAAAGTAAGCGTTCCCAGGAATTATTGCCCTCTAAAGTCATTTAATTATGATGAAGTGAACTCAAAAGTAATGTAAGTGGGACTTTATACCCAAGTGAATTAAGGAATGAGATTTAGTAGAGGTGAGTAAGATTTACAGCCAGAATTCATGCAACTTTACAGTAATTTCATGACACATTTACTGCCAGGCCAGGTCTGCCAGTTCTTGAAATAATTAAAAGGACGCAGCCAAATTCTATTATTTGGCCACTTACAATAAAGCCCGGACAGAGCAGGTTGTCTCTTGACTGATTTACACCCTGGATGAGTTCATTTTATATCGTGCAAAGGATCCGTGAAAAAATAAAATAACGCTATGAGATGGCTTTGAGAGGCAGGGGCAGGGAGAGGCATCCAACGAAAAATGTACAAAAATCTCATCAGAAGCTAAACGAACCCGAACAGATTCCACTAGTCCAGTAAAAAGGACATTTCTCCAAAATGTATGGTTCCTACAGACCAATCTTCAAAGGCAAAGAACAGCAACCACTTTGAATCTGCTGTTGTTAATTTATATCACTTTCCCCCCAATAATGGGACTCAAGGGGGCTTCCAAATTAACTAAAACAATAGAGATTAAAAATTAGACAAAAACATCAGTAGAACACAAAATATAAAATATATCTGGATAATACACACACACACACACATACCTATCTCAGTGATATAAAAGTAAACCAACAACACTTCTCCTAGGTTTGTTCTGGGTGCCAGAAGGATAAAGTTAATCACTAATACACACACACACACGCACACACACACACACACGCACATATGGGAGATTAATAAACAGAATTCAGCAGTATAAAATAAACAAAATTTTTCAATTTCTTGTCATTGTTGTGTACCTTCAAGTCATTTCTGACTAATGGCGACCCTAAGAGGAACCTATCACAGGTTTTCTGAGGCTGAGAGAGTGTGATGCTCCCAAGGTCGCCCAGCCTCTACAGAATTAGAATATACTATGCCTATATTATTAAGTCCTGCTTTTTACTTACTCATATGTGTGTGTGTTATTTAAAAACATACACATATTTAATCACTTCCTGTTGCCATTTTGGGGGGGGGACTACAGAAGAAAATGGAGATGTTGGAGGGGGTAAAGGGTTCTGGGGTGTTTTTGCTGGTGGGGTGAGCATATTTTAATATATTTCATGTCCGGCAGCATCTTTCTGCATGAGCCATTTCTGCACTAGACTGTCATAGTGCTATTATTCCACTTTCAACCTCCTCTGGAATCCTGGGGTTTGCAGTTCAGGGAGGGGCATTTAGAATTCTCAGCCAGAGAGCTCTTGGGCTGCAGGAAACTACAAATCCCAGAATTCCACAGGAGGTTGAAAGTGGAAGAATAGCACTATAACAGTCTAGTGCAGAAATCGTCATGATTTGGGGGGCATAAATTCCACCCCAAAAAATCACACCAGGTTTTTTGGTGGGCTAGAGTGGAGAATTGTGAGGAATATCAGGGGCAAGAAATTTGGGGACTCAAGAGACACGCGTCATCCGTGGGCCTCCATTTTCCCACTCCTGCTGTAGGGACTGTCATGGCGAGATGCCGGCATTATAAAATATCCCACTACAAGCACTGTGTACATGGGAAATAAGCTCACAGTGCTGTCGTCCTAAAAGCCACATGAAAAAGAAGAAATTCCAACAGGTAAGAAGGGGAGCTGAAGAGGCAAAGAGGGTGGAACCTGTCAAACCATTTCCGCACTAGGCTGTTGTAGCGCTATTATTCCACTTGCAACATCCTATGGAATCCTGGGGTTTGCAGTTTCGGGAGGGACCAGCCGGCCCCTCCCGAAACTGCAAACCCCAGGATTCCATAGGATGTTGCAAGTGGAATAATAGCGCTATAACAGTCTAGTGCGGAAATGGCCTAAGAAAGAGTCCGACCACCAAACAATACAGTGGAAGTTTAGTCTGCTAGGAACAAAGGACGTTCCCAGGCGCACACAGACACACACCGACACTCACACGCACACCCCTCCATATGGGGCAACAGCTGCAAGTTCCTTCTCTGTGAAAGTCTTGGAAAGAAAAGGGGGGAAAGGATCCTATGATCATTTCTCCCTCCTACCCCCCACCCCGCCCTTATCGTAATCCATGGCAGATTTCTTCACACCCTTCATTAGGTCTGATCCTCTTGCTCATCAAGCAAAGCCCTCCAAATGATTTCCATCCAGCACTTCGTTATTGCTGAAATTACAGTAACTCCTGACGCTAATGAGTCCCGGTTTAACAGGTCTGTGACTGTGCAATATCAGCCCAAGAGCAGCTGGAGAAATAAAAGCCATCTAAATAGCTGAAAAGATAGGTAAAAGTCTGGGCTCTTTTCCAAAAACGCTAAACTATAGACTCCCAACATCTGGTTCAGGGTGGAGTCCTTTGCGTTTGCTAAGGGAAGAATGGGAACAAGAAAGGAGAAGGCGGAGGAGAAAGAGAGAAAGAAGGAAGGAAAGAAAGAAAGAAAGGCTGGAATATTATTTCGTAGGGAAGCAGGACAGCTAGACAATAGCACTGAGAAGAAAGCTCTGAGGTCCAATTTACACATTTGCTTTCGCCACTATTTTACTCACACAACAACCTTACGAGGTAGGCCAGGCTGAGAGTTAAAGATTGGTCTGTTTGGGTAGGAAAATTTATAACTGAGTGGGCAATTGCACCTGCTCTACCCACAAAGGGTTCTTGCGGCTCCTCTAGAATTCTAAATTTAAATTTAGAAATTTAAAATTCTAAATTCTAAACCTCTAAATTCTCTGAGATAACAAATTCCTCCTACGTCACAGAACGTACGAAATTCTAAACTTTATCTGCAGAATCTTTTCCCCATTACAATCTGTGTCAGTGGGGGAGCTGAACAACTTGGGATTTTAGTCTAAACTTTTAAAGGAACTATCCAGCAAGCTGAACCCCTGTTGTTGTTGTTATTGTTGTGTGTCTTCAAGTTGTTTCCACTGGGTGACCCTAGGCATACCTCTTGTGGGCTTTTCTGAAGCTGAGAGAGTGTGACTTCTCCAAGGTCATCCAGTGGGTTTCCATGGCTGAGCGGAGAATTGAAGCCCAGTCTTCAGAGTTGTAATCTGATGCTCAAACTACTACACCGCTTTGGTTCTTCGGCCATTTCTGTGCTATAACAGTCTCGTGGGGAAATGGCCTCAGTCATGTTGAAATATTTGCTGTTGTTGTGTGCCTTCAATTGAAGGGTGATAGGGCTGCCACTGAGAGGAGAGGGCAGGCTTGTTCCCTGCTGCCCCGGAGGGAAGGACCAGCTCTTTAGTTATAGGTGGGTAGATCTTGATTGACTATTGGAAGGAACTGCATGACAAAGAGAGCAGTTGGGCAATGGAACCCCTCGCCTAGAGCGGTGCTGGGGTCTCCTTTCGAGAGGTTCTAGCTGGAGACCCTGCACTGACCAAGGGGTTGAGCTCTATAGCCCATGGGGCTGCTTCCAACCCTAATATTCTATCATTCTACCCATGTGGAATGAATTATTCGCTAGAGTGCAACAGACATATTCTGCTGACCGTTGCAGAAACAGAGTTGTTCATCCAGCAGTGTCGCACACCACAGCTGCACCTTTCGCACTGCCATTCTGCATTGCATTTTGTACATTGCAATTGCGCATTGCGCTTGTGCATTGCACAATGGCATTCAGCCATTGACATGTGTTGTGCAAAGTTGTTGTTCTGCATGGGGTTGCATAGCACTGGCATTGCGTAGCCCCACATGTGGATATTTACGCTACTCTGAGGGAATCTTGGACTGCAGTCAATGTACATTGTATGGATATTTCCTTTTTTAAAAAAAAATCCCAGTAAGACAGGTACAACTCCCATCAAATTTTGAGGCTTTAGGCTAGTCTGGGGGAGTCCCAAGGCAGATTTATAGTTTTTGAAGTTGTTTGCCAGAGATGGGAAGGGGCAGACGTTAAAATGGAATACAACCTGAAAGGAAGTTACTTCCCCCGCGCATACAGGCACACATTCCCCACTCCTGATTCTCAGACCTCTGGCTTTTCACCACCTGGACACCAGTTCTAAAAGGATGACTTCATCATTTATCATTTTGCTTTTCAGTGCTTTGCTTAATATATGACCTGCTCGGTAAAATATTTGCAGACTCGGTCCTCCGGTCCTCTCCATTACAAAGCCGCGCATACCATTTCACATCACTTTCACCCAGGTGGTCTTCTGTTCTAACTCAAGGGCAAGCAATATAAGCCCAGGCCCGTCCAGCATTGTATAGCAGAAAGGCTCTGAATTTGGATCTCGGAGGGAAGGTGTACGGTAACTGCAGACGCCAAGCTAAGCTATACATTACAAAGACGGTGCTGATTTATTTATTTGCCTTCCAGAGACCAAGATCCATCTGTCCAGCACAAATGATCAGCGTCAAACCTTCTAAGAATTAGCTGTCCTGGTAGTTTTTCTTATTATTTTTATTTTTAAAATTGCTCACATATGTAGGGGAGAGCTGCTGAAGAAAGTTATATTTTTAAAAAACGCTTCTGCCCTTTCAAACAATTCTATTCCATTAAGTTTTATGAGTACACATGTCTCAGGGAAAAGTGGGGGAGTGGGAAAGAGAATGCAGATACCTCCTTTGTTTCCAATTTATTTTTAGCATGTTTAGCAACACAAAACATAATGTCCTTTCAGCACCTTCTCTCTGGTTTCCCCCTTAATTGAGAGAAAAAATTTCCTGTCCTAGATGACGTTGCCGTAAATAGCCTTGCGCAAGGCGATCCACATGTAAACATCCTCGGGGAGGTGGTGGGAAGTGGTTTTCATTTGATTCCAGGAAAAGCAGAATGTGTAATAAGGAAAGGTGAAGCACACACAGCTACCAAACTTTCCATGGACACAGGAGCCACAAGCCAACATGGCCAGACTCTTACTACCACCATGGACGGTGTACGTTCTTCGATTAACATGATGGTGCATGAACCACTTTGTCATGGTTGGGTTGCATGTGATGGCTGGCATCCAGTTAGGGACGTAAGAATGTGTAAGCCACATCGCACAAGCAAGGCCAAGAAGTCACCGCTGTTGAAAGGAAATATTCTGCTGATAGCCGCAGAAGCAGTGTGGTGGAGACAGCGTGTGCCTCTGTGCCTTGTCTTTCCATGTTGAAATTGCACATTGCATGTTGTGTGTTGCAGATGTATTACAGTTGTGCACTGCATATCGTGCATTGTGGCTGCACATCATATATTATGCGTTGTGCATTGCACAACAGTGCCTAGTCATTGATATGTGGTGCTTTCTGTATCTTCCTCCATGCCTTGTTTTTGAGCATTGCCATTACACGTTGCATGTTGCAGTTTTGCACTGTGAGTTGCGATTGTGCTTCACGTATTGCGCATGGCGGCTGTGCATCATGTCTTGTGCATGACAGAAGGGGGTCTCGTAATTGACTTGTGTTGTGCAATGTTGCTATTCTGCATGGAGGTGGAGTAAGGCTTATGTACGTTATCTCCGGGGGAAACACCTGTGCTATACTGAGGGAATTCTGGATTGCAGCCAATGTTGGTGACACTGGTATCTGTAATCCCATGAGCAAGAAGGAGGGCGTTAGATCTTGGGAAGTTAGATTCAAAATAGAATGCCATGCAGCAGTTGATGCTTTGGGTCTCATTGGGACTAACATATATGATTCTAACCATGGGGTTGCTCATCCTTGGATGGTGCCTTCAGTGAACTCTTGGCTCACTGGGACTGCAGGAACAGTCTCTGTGCGTTATTCCGCATTGCACAAGGGGGAAGGAAGTCACATAGGCAGACACTCAACTGAGTGCCTAATGTTGCTATTCAACAGGATGTAGGGCACTGCTCCTCAAGCTTTCTGATATGGGGGACCAGCAACACTTCCCCCCTCCCATATGCCAGGGACCGGTGCTATCCTTGTACCCATTGACTACAACTTGCTGTAGACCAGCAACCCATAACTCACAGACCAGTACCTATCTATGGGCCTCCACTTTGCCTAGCGCTGCCATAACATGACCAATGCATAACTGCAGGAATCTTGCTTTATGCAACCCAAGCGCATGGTAAGATCTTGACCTTAATGTTACGTGGGTGTGTAGGACAACGGGTGAAAAGCCTCGCTGCCCGGATAAGTGTCTGAACTGGCTTTTTCATAACTCCACAGGCAATGCGTAGTCTGTAGCCAGTTCTCTCCTAGGATTCCACGCTGGGAGGTAGTTACTAAGAGAGTGGGGCAGTGGTTGCCCCTTGGCCGCCAGCCAACCAGCGCTGTCTGTTGCCAGTGGCCCAACTCCGGTCTCTGCCCTGAGAGAGAAGATGGCAGCAGCCGCCATCTTGGGCTGTTCACATTTACCTCTTGCTCCTTGGCTTCCAGGGGCGAAGCCACTCCCCTGATTCTACACAACTCTTTCACTCTTTGTAGCCGCTGGCTTTCCAAGTCTCCTTTGGACCTGGCTTTCCCTACCACCAACCTGTCTATCCTCTTTGACTTGTTTATATCCGCCCCTGCATTGGGGTGGTGTGGAAATGTGCCTTTTAAATCACCCAACCTGCAGGCCCTAAACGCTTCCAGCCACGTGGCTTCTTCTCCCCTTCCCTCTGGCTCCATTACACTTGACTTTCCAAAAGGCACACACCTTCTGTGTGTACATTCCTCACATTCCACCGGTGACTTTGCTTATATAACCTTAAAAACTACAGTACCTCCCTCTCCTCAAATGGGTGAACTGCAAAGCTTCCCTTAGTCAAACCACACGCCTGGCCGGCCGGCCTTAACTCCTTTCCATCTAAAGATTCCATTCAGCACACAACTCCATCCTCAGTTCCTTTGCTGTTGTGGCTTGGGGTTCATTCAGCCCGACGGACGCTTCGTATCTACAAAAGAAAAATGGAATACGAATAAGAAACTGCTCCTCTACTTATACTTACACGTGCACATAAACTCAAATACCGGAAACATCACAAGCTATCAGTAGCTATTGGAAATACCACGGTAACAACAGCAAAAATAAACATTAAGAAAAGAACTAAAACCTATGCATCTTCATTTTGCAAAGCCAATTTAGGTCCTTATTAACATTGTCCACATATATATTTATTATAAGATACTTAACTTAGAACATGGACAATTTACTGTTTTGGACAACAGCTCCCAGAATTCCCAGGAACATAGGCCATTTCCACACTAGCCTGTTATAGCGCGATGATTCCACTTCCAACATCCTCTGGAATCCTGGGGTTTGCAGTTTCGGGAGGGGCCGGCCGGCCCCTCCCGAAACTGCAAACCCCAGGATTCCAGAGGATGTTGAAAGTGGAATCATCGTGCTATAACAGGCTAGTGCGGAAATGGCCATAGGAGTGTTGGCTGGAGATTTCTTGGAGTCCAGCAAAGTGACTTTTCCAGACTCTGAATTTAGCAATAGTGTTGCGGGGGGCAGAGGGGCAAGGTGCAAAGTTTAGCGACAGTGCCAACTTATTCAAAACAAAAGCAAAGATGGGAAAACTTTAAGGGTGCTGAAATTTTGGGAAGCAATAACTCTGAGCAAAGAACTAACTCCAAACAAAGATGGTAGTATATCAGCTTGATTAAATCTAATAAAAAATCAAGAAAAAATGGGGGAGGGGAGGAAATACCATGATATCAATGGTATTGATCCAGTCTGAGGAGTTTGTCGAGTTTGCTCATAGCCGCCCTTCCAAAAGTTAATTTTCTGGGCCAAAATCCTCTACCGTGGTATCTGGGGATCTCATCCAGTCATAAGAAAAAAGAGGAGGTTGTCATATGTTGAGCTATATGGCCTCTCATGGAGGGGAGGAAGAAAGAAGGGGCAGGCAGGCATTGTGCTATCACCCCCTTCTGAAGATGTCACCCGGTGTGGTCTGCTCACACATACACCCCGTGACACCCCTGTTCAGGGGAGCAAGGAAGGTGACCAATGAACATTAGGGACCAAAGTGCATCGGGCTCATGAGCTCATCCAATACTCCTAACGTGCATCAGCACACTAGCTAGGGCGTGCCGATGAGAATCGGTAGAGCTCAATGCTCAATACATCCATGCAGTTCACTAGGACGGCTCCATAGTGCCTCTTCTATGTCTCTAAGTATGCATAAAGTTACCCAGTGTGGGCCACAGCATAGAATTACAGCCACTGTTTGTTATAAGATGGTGGTTCTCAAAGTTTGGTCCTCTAGGAGCCGGAATTCCAGGGGTCCCGGTCTACTGCCATGGGGCCCCACCTCTAGGTGGTCCAATCTACCCAACTGGCTCTGTGTGCCTGAAGGCGCTGGGGATCTCATCCAGTCATAAGAAAAAAGGGGGCGGTTGTCCTACATGAAGCTATATGGGCTCTCATGGAGGAGGGGAAGAAAGAGGGGAACAGGCGGTCATTTTGATATCACTCTCTTCTGATACTGCCCCTGGTGTGGTCTCTGCCCCCTAGTGACACTACCATTCCCCTGAACACTACACTGCACCACAAGCAGTGTTTTGATAGTCTGTAAGGTTGTGAAGCAAGACAACTTCAAAGGCACAAATACGTCTGGCCGCATAGTCCTTGGGTGACTCTCCAAGGCAAAAGACGACCCATTTAGAGAGTTTGGGGTAATCCCAAAAGGTTTCTTTTTTCACTTGGTTGCAGGGACAAAGTAAGCCCCCTTTCCCCCAAGTCTACCAGCACTTTCTGACTAAGGACGCTGAACTATCATTTCAACAGATGGTGGCATTATTAATTCACTCCCATTTCAACACCCTCACAAAGACTTCATTCAGGCAAACAGAAGGACTACGAATCTGCCTGGTGGCTATTAAGGGATTTACCGTAGATCTTTTGCCACAAAATGATCAAGGTAATTTTAAAGTAATACATGTAAATATGGGAGAAAACAAAGAAGATTTGGATGGAGCCGTGTGATTAAAATGCATTGTTCGCCAAATGCTCAAAGCATCCCACCACTAAAAGCCCCATGGATTCCTTGGGAGAAACAGTCCGAATATAAAGTAGACATCTAAACTCATTTTGCTTTATCACCGTGAGGCTTACAGAAAAGATTATGTTCATTCTGGTTTCTAGCGCAAGTCAGGTTTGCTACGCTGTTCACCAAGCAACTCAGTTGTATCCTCATGTTCTTTTTAGCAGAGCTGCTCCCCAACTCCAAGTGGTGAAAGATGTCGGTCTGTCATAGCAGACAGCTTTCCTCACCTACGTATCTTGCATTTGGTGGGTTTTGTCTGAGGACTGCTCATTGGAAAATAACCTGGGCTGAATGTTCAAGCCTGATTGTTGAGAGGTCTCTTCCCTTTAATCTCTTCTGAGAGTTGCATTCTTTGGATGCCAACCAAGATGTGGGTTTGGGATGAAAACTCAGAACCCACAACCTGGCTTTTACATATGCATGGCTGTTCATTCCCTACTTGTTTCATTCCCTCAAAAATCATAAAAATAGGGCGAGACGTGTTGACCTTTGACAAGATGGCAAACCTAACCTATGAGGACTTCTTCTTTCATTCAACTTGTGGTTTCACCCTTCTGCTAATAAATTTGTCAAATTGATTTCTGGAACAATGAAGGCAAAGCCCCAGTTCGATGCCAGGGTTTTTAAAAATGTCTCTTCAACATATGCAGCAGTTAGAAAATGATACTGACTTTCCTGAATTCACGTGGGGAAAAAAGAAAAGACAGAGTTTTTGGCAAAAACCTCGAGGAAAGAAAAAAAAAATTCCCCTTAAAATAATTTCGGCTAGTAACATTTTCAATCAAGAAACTTCTGGTAGGTTTGATTTTAATTTAAAGCTACAAAATACATCATTTGACACCGTTTCAAATGCTGACCGAACCTTTACTGGAAATTTCAGTAGCAAAACAATGTAGATTCTCTAGAGGCGTCCCTGCTTGTCTACATTACAGCAAACACTCTTAATCATCTGGCAGCTTATGAAGACTTCACTTAAAAGGGAACGTTCCCGACGATGGCAGCCGCTGATTGGGAAATCATTGGTGGAAGAGAAGAACATTCTAGAATCTGACAAGAGGGACCATTGTCAAATTTATGAAGTCCCAAGTGTGATTTCACCCCCTCCCCTTAAATCATGGCAGGATGGTTTCGTTCCCCTGGGGTTTCAGTCCATGGCATGCTATTTCCCTGCGGAAATCATATTTCAGAGCGACTGGTCTGAAGGAAGCTTGGCCAGCCCGTCACAGAACTCGACAAGCAGCACAGAGGCCGGAACGCTAAGCCGCATTTGAAACTGTGTCCAATTATGGTTTTAATCATTAACCCATTAATCAAAATTGGGACTGTAGTCAAGAAACCAAATTCATTTCCGCACTAGAGTGTTACAGCGCTATCATTCCACTTTCAACATCCTATGGAATCCTGGGGTTTGCAGTTCAGGGGCCGGCCGGTCCCTCCCTGAGCTGCAAACCCCAGGATTCCATAGGATGTTGAAAGTGGAATGATAGCGCTACAACAGTCTAGTGCAGAAACGGCCCAAGTAATGACTAATGGAGACATTGCATGCTGTAGCAGTTTGAGCATTGAGCTGTGGCCCCACTTGGCCATGGGAACCCACTGGGTGACTTTGGGCAAGTCACACCCTCTCAGCCCCAGTAAACACCGTGACAGGGTCACTGTAAGTTGGAAATGGCTTGAAGGCGCACAACAATGAATCATGAAACAAATTACTTTTTAAAAGTAACTCTCCGAGCTCCGAGAGATATACGCTAGCTATCTCCTTTTGGGCAGAGAATGGGAGAATAGGGTAAAGGAGCGTTATCTCAAAGAGGGAGGAAATTAAGAGAAGTCTCTACCTACTGGCTTACCTAGATCCTGGAGGGAGCCTCAAGCACTGCCTCAATTTGTGTGTGTGTGCATGTGTGTGTGCGCGCGCACAAATGCACCAAGTGCTGACATTCTGTGCCACCCAGTGTCTGCCCACCTTTCAGCTTGATTAGCACAATAAATCAAGGGGGGAGAAATCCCCATTTTGGCTCCAGTTACTCTTCCATTACTGCCCTTGCTCTGGTTAATGTCTTCAAGAATCATCCAATTCATCAGCGCTGCATGCATGGGATTTTTAATCCTTTGATATTTTCTATCTCTATCTCTCTGTGCTCTTTACTTATTTGTGAATATTTTCCCCTAACCGCATTGCTTTGTTGGCAGAGGATTTGGATAAAGATAAATAAGTCAGAGATTCACAGTTACAAAGTGTTCTTCCTCCCATTCCCCCCATTCCCTTCTTTCTTTTTAAAATTTTTTGAAGCCGGGGAGGGGGGCGGCAGTTCAGTTTGAGGGGAAAGAGACAAGGCAGGGCAAATTCTCCATTTCACACTGTCCTCAGTTCAAACGCTGACACCAAAGCCTGAAATCCAAAGAGAGCCAGGGAGGTATAATCAAGCTCCGTCTGTTGTGCTATCCAAAGCCATTAGAAAGATAACCATCTTCTAAAATAATATTTGTTAACTAGACAAATCGCCTTGCTGTTATTGCAAGACTTTCTGTCACGGCTATGCCTGTCAGGGATAATTTCTCTACAGGGGGTGTGTGTGTGCGCACACACACACACACACACACACAGGGAATGACCAGGAATTAAATTTCGTGTAACTGTTACCCAGATGTGGCAGAGAAATGGGATTTTTTCCCCTTCCCTTTAAGGCAGAGAGGGCAGGTTCCCTCCACAACTGGAACACAATCATTCCCTAATCTACGTTGCATTTCTTTAGGTTTCTAGGTTGCCACTCAAATAACAGGAAAATCCCTAGCTTGTAGAGTCAGTTTTGGTTCCCTGTTTAGCCTTGCTGGCTTCCCACTAGGCAAAACAAAAAACAAAAGCAAAAATAACAATAAAAATAAAAATAAAAATAAAGATAGCATAGGATGGAGTGACCCACTGCTGTAGGTTTAGGGCAGAGGTGTAGCTATGGGAAGAGGGCAAAGTGAGGGGCGGGCCCCTCAAGTGAGAAATGACTTGAGCTGCTTCCACCCTACTCTGTTATAGTGCTATCATTCCACTTTCAACCTCCTATGGAATCCTGGGGTTTGCAAACCATTCCATGGGATGTTGAAAGTGGAACAATAGCACTATAGTGGAAAGTGGAATAATAGCTCTATAAGCGTCTAGTGCGGAAATGGCCTCGGTGAGTTTGTTAAGTTTAACCTGGAGAAGAAAAGACAGAGGTGATAGAGTCTGGAAGCCATGAAGCCCTCTCAGGTGTGTCGTAGAGAGCTGGGTAGGTTTAGTCTGCAGGAGAGAAGGTTAAGACAAGATGGGATAGCCATGTTTAAATATCTGAAAGGATGTCATATTGAAGAGGGAAGGGGCTTGTTTTCCACTGCTCCAGAAACCAGGACAAGGAGAAATGGATTCAAACTGCAGGAAAAGAGATTCCACCTAAACCTCAGGAAGAACTTCCTGATGGCCAGAGCTGTCTGCCAGTGGAATATGCTATTGCCTCAGTGGAGTGTGATGGAGTCTCCTTCCCTGGAGGCCTTTAAACAGAGGCTGGACGGCCATCTGTCCAAGGGAGGGCCTGGATGGTGTTTTCCTGCACGGCAGAAGAAGGTTGGACTGGATGGCCCCTGTGGTCTCTTCCAACTCTATGATTCTATGATTCCACGATTCTAGTATAGCTATCTTTAAATATCTGAAGGGATATCATGGAGAAGGTGGAACCAACTTGTTTTCTGCTGCTCCAGAGACTAGAACACGGAGCAATGGATTCAAACTAGGAAAAAAGATCCCACCTAGACATCAGGAAGAACTTTGTGACTGTAAGAGCTATTTGAAAGGGGTCTAGACCTACCTCGGACTACTCTCTTTTTTTGCAGGTCCTTAAGCGGAGGTGGGACGGGTGTTTTTCAGGAGAGCTGTAGTTGTGTTTTCCTTCATGCCAGGGAGTTGGACTAAGTGTCCCTTGGGATCCTTTCCAACTGCAAGATTCTGAATCTATGCTTTCTAAGTTAAGCGTTCCCAGTAAGCACAACTCTAGCTCTTCACGACTGTAAATAAGAATTGCTTTGCCACTCGATCAGCCACCTGCTCTGGTCACTTAAAAAAAAAGAGAGATATTTTTCCTCTTGATAATGGTAAGACCTTCTGGCTTTCCAATAAATTGTTTATGGACCTGTGCAATGAATTTTAGAGCTGAATATGAGGTTACTAAATAAAAAAGAGCCTGTCTAGCCATATTATGTCAGAGGAAGTAACAGGGGAAAAAAGTGGAATTATTTTGTTCCTATAAATACAACTTAGCCTTTTCTTTCAGGTTGACTAAAAAAGTTAGATCCAAGAAGACAACTCTATGGTAACAGCAAAAATACCATGCCTTTAAAAAGATTTCTCGAGAGAGGAACTGTCTGGTATTTGCCACAGAAACCGTGAACATGTTTTCGACTGGTGGTATCTGACGTACTGCTAAGACCTATAAAAAATGCTTACTCTTTAGTGCTTTGAGATTTGCTCTCTCCTGGCATTTTTGCATCGTTTAAAACTTGTTTTTTTTTTAATGGAAAATGTAAAAATAGCTTGGGTACACAGCAAGGGCTTCACAGCATCAAAAGAATCCAATTTCTCTTATATAAGGTGAAGACAGATGTAACATTTTTAGAGCAGAGCAGGTGCTCTGAAAGCTCTCTTGCCACATTCCAGACAAATTTTTCTGTTCCAGGGAAAATTCTAAACAACTGACTCCAAACAATTGACTCTGTTAAGGGCAACAGGAGTTATACCCAAGTTAGCATGCTTAGCATCCAGCAAAACCACCTGGTGCAACAAATTTGATGCCATTATGCTGAACACTTTCTCCTCAAAATAAGAGGTCATCACAGACATTTTGGCTGAAATCATCATTTCTCCCTAGCCCTAACAGAATAACCAGCCCTCAGCACCAAACTAGATGACAGAGTTAACATGTATTTGGGACAGGGGCTCCTACAAGTGGTGAAAGACACTCGATTGTCACAGCCTGTGCTTTCCCTTGCCAATGTACTTTGCATCTACTGTGCTTTGTTTTCCAGTTGGTCAGTGTAAGGTAAAGAGAAGATTAATTTGCAAGCCAGATTGCTGAGGCCGGTCTCTCTGAGGACATCCCATTCTGGGAGCAAAGAAAGGTTAATTGCAGGGTATGTGCATTCCCCAGAGTAGCTAGTCTGACCCTGAGGAGCATGTTCATCTCTGTAGAAACAGCTGCTCTGTCCTATTGTTAGTTCCAACTAGAGTAGATCCACTGAATCAATGGGATTTACAAAAGTGTTGACTCACTATTCAACAGTTGATTCAGTGGGTCTAGTCTGTTTGGAACTAACCAACCAGAGTCAGGCCTATATGCGAACTTTTCTGTGTGTCCAGGGGGCATGTTCCTCTTCCTCTGCATGTTGTAGGCACAACTGTCCATTGTCAGCCAATGGAGTGCCAAAATATTCAGCAGGCAAATGAATACAGCTTAGCAGTCCAATAAAGCTTGCCTGTTAAGAGAGACGCAGAAGCAAAGTCAAGTGTCAAGCAAAGTCAAAAATCAAGCAAAGTCAAGTGCTGGTCAGGAATCTAGTGGGCAGCAAGGTCAGACAGTCCAAAGGTCAGAAAATACAGGCAGATGGTGAGCAGAATATCTGTAGCGCACAGGAAGGCAAGGGCCGGCAAACACATGAGCTGCTTCTGGGGTTGGGCCACCACCTTCTGCCTTCTTTAAGAAGGCTGGAGCCAGCTGGCTCTCATCCTAGCCTGATTAGCTCCTGATGTGCTTGCGCCTGCTTGTCCTCCTTTGAGGCTGCCGTTCACCTAGAGAAATTGACTCCTGACCTGGCATTTACATCATGATTACAGAGTTGTAATTTAGAGATACGGATCTGTAACTGCTCCATGTTCAGTAGGGCTGTGCAAATGCCCTCCGGCCCACCTTAACAGCCAGCAGCCACGTCCAGTAACGGAGGTCTGTTCGACTGCAAATCACGGCACAAGAAAGAGGACATTTCCAGTCCCTTTTCTACCATCAAGTGAAGCTGCAACCATCAGAAGCAGGACCCCATTCTAATTTCTTGTTGCAATCTCACTTGCCAGTGGGGGGGACAGGGAACTACATCTTCCTTGTGCCCCGATTGGCAGCTGAACAGGGGGGCCCTTTGCTTGATGGGGCTGATGGCTACAAAGGAGGGCTAGCGAGGATCAGGCCAGGAGACGTTGCTTGGTTATGCCTACGTAACTACGTAGCCAACATAGAGCATCATTAACAGCTTTCTCTGTCTGCTTCTTTTCTGCATAGAAATCTTCTTTCCTGCACAGGAAATGCTGCTTTCTGCACAAAAAATCTCAAGTTAATAATAGTTGTAGAATAAGCCCTGAACTGTGAAGAATCAGTCCTGTTTATTCTCTTCAAAAAAATCCATTTTTTGATCTGCTTTTGAATATTTTTGAATATACTCCCTATGCCTGCCATTGCTCGATGTGTTACAGATAACGATGCCACCTGAGGATTAAAAATGTATAACAACAGCTGTTCTTGGTCCTCCCCTTAGAAGAAGAGATGTCAGAAAATATGAAGGTGGCACCAACTCTCCCTGCCAGGTCGCGTCAAGAATTTCAAAGCATTTGGTATTTTGGGAGGAAAGGTCTGAAAGATGGCAGTCGCTGCTTGGAGAGAGGCAGCGTCGGAGGAATTCAAAGGCTCACAACTAAGCCGATTCTTTCTTCATAAGCCACATGCAGGGGAAACTGTGCCGACGGCAATCATCCATCCTCCCCGCACCCCGGCCTGGCTGGCAAAGATGACCCTGTGTTGGAAACACAATTCTCTGGAGAAGAGAAGGGAAATTTAATCTCTGAGCTCACTTGGCCCTGGAAGTTTCTGGGTAGAAAAGATACTCCCAAGTGTACAAAACAGCACGTTGCCCCCTCCACCAGTCCCCGGTGGATAACAAATAACTCTACAAAATTCCTGTGGAGGAAGGGTTTTTTAAAAAAATATTAAAATTTGGATGCAAGGATGACAGACAGCACAGAAGTCATGCACTTTGTTGCTGCTATTCTTGGATGCTTTTGGAGACCGTCGAGGCAAAGGTTTTTGATGTTGCTTTTACAGTGATCTGTTTCCTTCTATATTTCGAAACATCTGTTCCAAAGGTACTAAAAGTCTGTGGTGGCTGAGAACTTTTCCACTGCAAGAGCCTTGTTAAATTATGACACGTTTCCAGACCAGACCTGGATAAAGGATTTTTGCTATTCGCATTATGTGAATGCTTTGGCCATTTTCTTCAAGTTGCAATGCAGCTTTCCACTGGAAGTCTATATTTAGACTTCAAAGGTTTTATTTTTTAATTTTTTCCCCTACGTAGCTGAGAATAAGAGCAACTTCTTTTGCATCCACCTTTTTTAAAAAAAATAAAAATAAAATATTCACACCTATAACCTGGCATGGGCTTCCTTCTCCACTTGTAATTATGACAGTAGCATAGATTCACCGAAACCCATCAAATACAGTAGATGTTCTAGTGATATTAATAGATTTGGATTTCATCAGGCATCGCCTTTTCCCAACTGTCCTCAAAGCAATGTCACTTTAATTTGCCAGATCGAGCCCTTCAAAGTTCTAACTCACAGCAACCTCAAAGGTCAATGGAGTGTGAATGGGTGGAATTTTGAATTGAGACATGGAAAAACAAGAGTTGAAAGCCAGCTAGCTACTCAGTTTGTTCTGAGACCTTCCGTATCATTCAAATCTAGACTTCCAAAGCACATTGAGAACACAACGCCAATGGTGTCACACAACGGTCATGCTCACTTGATGGTTGCATAAGTGGGACCCTTTCATATAGACATCAATCCTATGGTGAGCCCGGACTAAAAGAGACCCATGGAATGCATGGGACTTAATCCACAGGTTGACTTGCCATCCAACAATTTATACAATGGGTCCATTCTAGCTGGACCCAACCAAATGGATTTCGGGGGTGGAGTTGAGCATTCCTGGATGGTGCACAGCCACTCATCAAGGCCTTCAGCGTCCCACTTGGTTCACTGGGATTGTGGAAACAACCACTGTGCATTCATTCTCCCTTGCGCTAGGGGAAAACAAACAGGCACAGCGGCAAGTAAACCATGCATTGCACAAGGTCAGCATTCAACTAAAGGGTGGTGTAGGACAATCACTGCGTAGCTACGTGAGCACAGATTCACACTACACCGGTGTAATGCAGAATCTTAGCCGTTAACTACTGCTGCTCGCAAGGTCCATTTAGGATGGAAAGAATATTGGAAATATTTGGAAAACAGCCAAAAATATGTTTCCTGAACTCTGGTAAAGAATATTGTGGACTGTTGAGAATCTTTGCACTTCAGGACTTTGTTCTGTACAAAATTCGCAGACAGGGTTATTTGTGCAGAAAACACCATTTTCTGCTCAGCAGACAGCATTTTCTACACAAAACAGTATGCAGAAATATTATTTTCTCTGAAAAAAAAATTGCTACTGAAGCCACCCATAACTAAGCTCTGAGAACCAGGTCAGCTTTCTACCTCTGCCGAGTTACAAAAGGCATCCTCATGGCATTGTAGTCTTTCTTCTTCAAAGTAACTGTCCAAGGCCAGCATGATAGTTTAAAAAGTAGGAATGCCCTTTAAGGATGGATCTGTAATGTTCAGACTAAAATCTGGAACCAATTCACTGCATTACTGATACAGGAGTCACCAGCCTCTTGTTGTTCTTTTTGTTGCTGCGTGCCTCCAAGTTGTTTCCGACTTACGGCAACCCTAAGGTGAACTTATCACCAGGTTTTTTGGGGCTGAGAGTGTGTGCTGCGTCCAAGATCACTCAGTGGGTTTCCATAGTCAGGAGGAGAATTGAAGCCCGGTCTCCAGGACTGTAGTCCAACACTTAAAACACTACACAATGTTGGTTTAAAGTAGAGGCATATACTGGAGAAGATAATGGATATCCCAATAGCCTTTGCCTACCTCTGAGGCTGAGAGAGTGTAACGTGCCCAAGGCCACCCAAAGGATTTCCATGGCTGAGCGGGGATTTTAACCCTGGTCTCCCAGAGTTATAGCCTGTAAAACCACAAAACCACAGTGGCTCTCTGGGTGTAAAAAAAAAATTGTTATCATGGAGAAGAACTTGATATTTTTCATGGCAGCTCCCACATTTCTCTCCTCGCTGGCCATTTCAAAGTGGCCTGGACTTTTATTTGCTTTTGTTGTCACGGTTGTTTACTGATTTATGATTTTAACTGGCTTTAAATTTATTGTGATTTAATTGCTTTCTAACATTTTTACGCTGTGAATTTTTAACTAAGCTTCTTTTAAGGGTTGCAAGCTGGTTGGAGTCCCAAACAGGGAAAAGGTCAGGAGAGGATGATGATGGTGATGATGATGATGGTGGAAGGACTAGTGAGATTATTATTACAGAAACTTTTGTGTTAAAAGGAAGGATAGTAATGCCAAAAAGACACTAAATTTTGACAGATAGCAGGACAAAAAACCAGGACAGACAAGTCAGTTTTGAAGCCAGCAATTGTTCTTCTTTCTTTTTCTTTCTTTTACTCATAATAATGATTAATATCATGGCAACACCCTGCGTTGAGGGTAAAAAAACACAATCCTTTCCCAAAAGCATGACTCAGCCACCTCAGTCCCAACTATCTGTGAGATTCCTTGGAAAGAATTGCCGGGTCCTTTCTGCACACACCGCCGTATCTTCCCAAAAACCTGTCAAATCTTTCAGTGCTTCGTGGGAGGAAATGATCCAACACAATCCCACACCTGTCGCTGGGTCTCATGATCCCTGCCCCGACTCCGGGGCCCAGAAACGCTCCTCGGAGTTTCCAGCGCGGCTTCCAATAACCTCAACCGTCGTGCCCAAGAATGTGATAGACACAATGTTCAGAGCAATTTTGTGCATGGAGGGGCGGGCGGGTGCATGGAATAGGATGCAACCCAAGTGAATTTGGTCCAAAGTCTGTTGAAATCAACAGCACTGCTGCTGAGTTGCCGAGGCAAAAAACGAAAAGAGGGAACTAACAAATACAAGTTGGTTGTTGTTGCTGTCGTGGGACTGTGAGTCCAGTCCAATCCAATGCCTTTTTTACAGTCAACAGACCAGGGGGCAATAAAAAATTGAACACAACAATACTAAAAACAGCATATCAATATACAATGAGGTTACACTACAAGTGTGCAAAAACACAATACACATTTGCAAATATACAATATACAGTTATTAAATATATATTAAATATATTAAAAGATATTACAAATTATTGCATACTCAATGCAATCCTCCCTTTATTCTCCCCCCCTCAAAAGTCCTTTATTTGGAGATCTTATATTGTTGGTCCTTATCCCACTCATGACATCCCAGGAAGAGCAGCTTAGGGAGCTGGGTAGGTTTAGCCTGGAGAAGAGAAGGTTAAGACAGGACATGATAGCCATGTTTAAATATTTGAAGGGATGTCATATGGAAGATGGAGCAAGCCCGTTTTCTGCTGCTCTGGAGACTAGGACATGGAGCAATGGATTCGAACTACAGAAAAGAGATTCCATCTAAACATTAGGAAGAACTTCCTGATGGCAAAAGCAGTTCAACAGAGGAAAATGATGCCTCCCTGGACTGTGACAGAGTCTCTTTCTTTGGAGGTTTTTTGAAGAGAGGCTGGGCGGCCATCTCTCCAAGGGAGGGCTTTGTTTGTGTCTTCCTGCCTGGTAGAAGGGGGTTCGACTGGCGGGCCCTTGGGGTCTCTCCCAACTTTAAGGTTGCATGATTTTATGATCTCAGCCAGAATGTCATAGACTGGACCTAGTTTTCCTCTTAACATTTGTGCAGGTCAAAGAGAAAACATGAGGAACAAGTCCATCTTTGGGGGGTGTGTGTGTGTGTGTGTGTGTGTGTGTGTGTAACACTAGACAGGCAGAAAGTCTCCATTCTTCCAAACAACTTTATGGCAATCTCTTCAAATTACTGAGCCCCATGTAAGCCGTGAGATTTCATAACAGAATTGAGGAAGAAGTTGTTTTAAGGCCAGCCAAGTCGTGATACTGTATTTAATCTTTCCCAGCGGTGAGCTCATCTCCCATTACCAAACAAATACTCTAATCAAGAAAAGTCCTTCTCCTAGGGAGGTCGGGACTGATGTATGTTCTCCCCCCTCTCCAGACACACACCCTCCTTAAAGGCCTCCTTCGGTGTATAATAAAATCAATGCAGAAATCACATTAGCCACTACGGTACGGAATCTGGTCCCAACCTCTGACAGACCAAAAGAGGATCGTTGCGGGGTGACTGGGGGTGGAGGAGAGAAATAAAGACTTCAAGTTTTATTGCTGTTGTCCATGAGTGAGACAAAAATGGGCCAGGCTGACTGAATAAGCAATAATCCCAAAGCCTTCCATAGTAGGTGCTCTCTTCCAAAAACCAAGCCCTTAAAGAACCTAATGGACTGCGGCTACATTTCGTAGAAAAACAAACAAGTTATCCTGCAGACCAGAACCTACCTTCTTGTTGACGTGTGTGTTCGGGTCCCTTCCGAATTACGGTGAACCTAAGACCCAGCTACCACAGGCTCTTCTGGGGCTGAGAGAGTGTGACAGGCTCAGAGTCGCTCAGCGGTCTTCCATGGGAAGAATCGCAGGGAATCGAACCTGGTCACTGGGGTCATAATCCATGCCGGCTCTCAGACCACACCTTAGATGTTGTTGTTGCTATTACATTTATTTGTATCCTGCTTCCTCCCAAAACTGGGACTCAAGGCAGCCTATCGTTTAAAAGAGTGGTACAGTTAAAAACATACCAAAAAAGTACATGTTAAAATATAACCGCACTAGATGCAACACTAAAAACCTTCAAATCTCTAGTTAAGAGAATAAAAATGGAAAAGATTAAAAAGATATCAATAAAATTTCAGTGTAAAAGAATACAGCACCCCTCAGTTTGATCTTTAAAAACTTTCTTTATTAAAAGCCTGGCAGAATAAAAAGGCTTGTGTCTGATGACGAAGGACATAGGACCACTCTGTTCTGCTTTGGTGAGACCCCACCTGGAGTAATCCTGTGTCCAGCTCCGGGCACCACAGTTCAAGAAGGCGATGGGCAAGCTGGAAGGGGTCCAGAGGAAGGCAACCAAAATGGCCAAAGACCTGAAACCTTGAAGCCCTCTGAGGAACGGCTTAGGGAGCTGGGCAGGTTTAGCCTGGAGAAGGGAAGGTTAAGGGGAGACACAATAGCCATGTTTAAATAGTTGAAGAGATAGAGGGATAGAAACATAGAATCATAGAGTTGGGAGAGACTACAGGCCCCATCCAGTCCAACCCCCATGACTTTGGATGTTGTATGGAGGATGGAACAAGCTTGTTTTCTGCTGCTCCAGAGACTAGGACATGGAGCAATGGCCTTGAACTTCAGCAGAAGAGATTCCATCTAAACTTCAAGAAGAACTTCCTGAGGGAAAGAGCAGTTCAACAGTGGAATATACTGCTGCCTGAATGGAGTGTGGTGGAGTCTCCTTCTTTGGAGGTTTTGAAACAAAAGCTGGACGACTTTCTGTCTTTTTTGATGGTACATTCCTGCATAGCAGAATGGGGTTGGACTTGACAGCCGTTAGGGTCTCCTCCAATTTCCCAGCACAGATTTGCCATGCCTCAGAAACCCTTCTGTTGAGGCCCAGCCAGGCTGAAATGGTAGGTTTTGGGGATGTCATTCAGCCATAAACATAAAGTTATGAGATCATTACGTCCTGCTTACAATCTCTGCACGACCGAACAGGATGCTGACTTTAGTCTCACCATCAGTCCTAACTCTTGAGTTTTAAGGAACAAGTAAAAATGCTCCCATTCCGAAATAGATGCTGGAGGGACCCCACTGCTCACATCCCCTCCCAGTGCAAGAGCGGGCCGTGTATTCCACAAAGGCATTTAGCAGGGCTGTCACCACCGTAGCGGCTCAAGGAATTATCAGCCTCGCTCAGGTAACCCCCAAAGCAAACCTCCCCCTCAGCCGGCCTCTGTTAATTCTAAGTGCTCACGCTGCGGTTAATTTACAGGAGTCTTTCATTAGAGTCAGGCTTAGTGCAAAGACTAATTTACAGTGCCCCTCCTCAGCTCCGTAGATTCCTTTTAACTAAAGCATGTTTTTAAGGGTAAGCCATCCTTCTTCCCCGGCCTGTGTTTTTGTTAAAACATCTGGGCTGTATCATTCAACGGAGGGGATGGGGGACGGCGGGCACAACGGAGAACCCGCTCCAAATTTTATATCCTGGAAGACCCATAAGTAAAAGCAACGGGTTATACTGAACACTATTTTTTTAGAGAAAGGGATCCTGAGGTAGGTCTACGCAGTTTCGTAACGATAGGTTGCGGGAAAACATTATAATGACGCTCGCATTAGGCGGCAGTTTTAAGAACACGCCACATCCGATGACCAAGAGGCTACCTTGCGCTCGCGTAACACAGGGGTTGCGCTGTGCTCCCCTTCTGCCAAGCCCTGACATGGCGCAACTGATTGTGCGCCTGCCTGTGTGATTTCCCCCTTGTGCAGTGGGGGATAACACCCAGTGGCTCCTCCTGCAATCGCAGTGAATCAAGTGGGACGCTTAAGGCCCTGGCAAATGGGAATAATAGAATTTTAGACTTGGAAGGGAGCAAATGGATCACCTAGTCTAACCCCTAACCACAGCACTCCTGAAAAATTCACGTCCAACCTCTGTTTAAAGAACTGCAGGGAAAGACTCCCATCTTACAAGATAACAAGGATTATTGACAACAAAGTTAACCTACGTTTTGAGTAATATTTTAATAGTTAAGTACAAGTATTGACTAAGAGTTGTATGCAACGGGGCGGGAACCAATTTTTAGTTAGCTGTAGTCTTTTGTGTTTATTGTAGATTTGATAGGTGTTTGTAGTCTCATTAGGTATTTTTTGCTTTTTTATTTATATTGCATTATTATTCTGTGTTTGTAGTTGTACGCATTGTTTTGTAGTTGTTTCGTTGCTTTCTTTTTTCTTTTAGTTAAAAATATATATATTGTAATACAATAATATAATATCATTTTATAATAAAAAATATGTAGTAATAATAATCATAATTGCCCATAAAACCTATTTCACTGTTGATAATTTTACAGTTGATTGCCTCTGACCATGCCCTAAATCCTGTTGTGAATTCCAGCTAGAGTAGAACTGTTGAATCAATGGGATTTGCACAACTGCTGACTCACTGGCGATTTCCGCACTGGACTGTTATAGTGCTATTATTCCACGTTCAACATCCTATGGCATCCTGGGGTTTGCAGCATAGGACGTCGAAAGTGGAATAATAGCACTATAACAGTCCAGTGCGGCAACGGCCACTGCTCAACAGCCGAGTCTATGGGATCTTGGATTCAGGCAATCCTGGAATCCTAGGGCCATTCCACCCTACACTGTTATAGTGCAATTATTCCACTTTCATCATCCTTGGGGGAATTCTGGGGCGTGCAGTTTGCTGAGGCCAAAGAGCTCTCTGGCTGAGAATTCTTAAAGACCCCTCCCTCAACTGCAAACCCCAGGATTCCATCAGACATTAAAAGTGGAATAATAGCACTAGAACAGTGTAGTGCGGAAAGGCCCCTAGTCTTTCTGCATGAACTAGTGCTGCCTATGGCCTGGCCCTCCAGAAGCTGAGAGATGCTAGAAGGAAAAGCGTTCCCAGATTTCTTTCTAGGGAGAAGAGATCTAATGGATGTAAACATTCTTTAAAGCCCCTTTTCTCTGTAGCATCCAGAAGAGTACATTCCCGGGGCAACAGGCCGGGCAATGGAGTGCGTACCTACAGGAGTGTTAAACTTTGCTACCGTAGTAAAACTGTCAGCCCTGGTTATTTAGAAGGTGCCGGCCTCCTCGCTCTCTGCTTTCTTTCTCTAGTGCAATTAGTGCTCCCCGGCTTTCTATGCCTATTGCACTTGGCTCCCGCTCACCATCTATCAGCCTCACAGAGACAAACGTTTGGCTTTCCCTTTCTGAACAACAGTGATTTACTGCTCCCAAGGCCTCCCACCATGGCCGGATAAAACACACGGAGACATTCCTCATCAAAGCTGCGATAACTCTGCAGAGGTCTGTCAGAGATCCCATGGATCCCAACGGTCTCTGTCACAGTCAAAGATGCGTGGCCCATAAATCCCCTCCGGATGGGTTTTGCATCACGTCCAAATCCTTCTTGGTCTTCTCTGCTTACCACATCTCCCTTTGCAGAGAGACCGGCCACCCTCGAGAGCACATCTTGGCCACTATCAACTAGAAAGTGTTTTCTTAACAAATTAGCTTTCTTTCCTTCCACCTCCTGTATCATATGACATAGTAAAAAAATCCCACTTTTTCTTGGTGATATTTTTCCTGCTGCTTCTGCTGTGTTATTGTAGTTGTTGCCATTGTGAGCCTTCAAGTCCTTTTCAACCAATGGCGACCCTAAAGCAGAACTATCATCTGATTTTTTTTAACCAAGATTTGTTCAAAGGGTTTGCCTTTGCCTTCCTCCGAGGCTGAGAGAGTGTGGCCTGCCCAGTGTTCTCCCAGTGGGTTTCCAAGGCTGAATGAGGATTCAAACCCTGGTCTCTTGTTGTCCTTGTTGCTAGCTGCCTTAAAAGTCAACTCTGACTTACAGTAATCTTATCCTATAGGGCTATTTGGCAAGATTTATTCAGAGGATAAATCCCCTCCTTAAACTGCAAACCCCAGGATTCCATAGGATGTTGAAAGTGGAATCATAGTGCTATAACAGGCTAGTCCGGAAATGGCCCTTGTCTTCCTGGGAGTGGGGGGGAAATGTCAAAGAGCACGTCTACCCAAACCTGTGTTCATGCCTTCCAGTGTATCTACAGCTCCATGCTGAAGGGTGTAATCTTTAGGCAGCTTTCTGCACTGCAGAGAATGAGACACAGAAACCTGTTCGCCCCAGAACACTTCCACCTGCCGTGCCTGCGCTCCATGGGTCACTCAGCCTGCCTTCCTCTTTTTTTGATGCTTCAGCTGCATTTCTAAATGGTCTACAAAAGTTTTAAGTCACTGAAATCTTCAAAATTTGTGGACTGCGGGAAGGCTTCATTTGGGGGGCAGAACTCTTATTTCGGAGAGGGGGCAATTTCCTGGGGGGGTCTCACGTGTGCCGTTGCATCAGGCCACACAGTAAGTGGTCCTAAATGCAGCAGTGGGCTGGCGTGCTTACTGCATGAGTGCGCATATGCTCTTTTGAGTCGGATCTTCACGACAGGCATCACCAGATAACCTCTTAGATTCATCCCGGCCCTGGTTGCTGGAGCTTTAAGGTGTATTCTACCCTACAAGGAGAGGGTAATGAAACCCAGCACCTCAAAAACAAGAAACAAACCCCTTTGAATTTTGGTCTAGGAAGGGGGAGAGAAAAACTGCAGACCCACAGAATCTGTGGGCCAGCCGGCCCCTCCCAAAACGGCAAATCCCAGGATTTCACAGCATGCTGAAAGTGGAATAATCACGCTATAACAGTCTAGTGAGGAAATGGCCTCCGTGTGAGGGGAAAGTGGGGCAGGGGAGAGCAAGGGTGTGAAGGAAAGACCGCTGAGCAAAGACCTCCCGCACGAACTGACCTCAGTGTCCAGGAGGTTTGAATAATCTAATTTACAATAAAATGGGATTTTACGGCGTTATCAGACAAAACTTTGCGGTGTTAAGTTAAACAGCATATAATGTGATTAGTAGCAGGACGTTTGGCTGGGGAGGAGCGGGTGCCCATGACATCATGCGGCGTCTCTGAACTTTCCAAACGGAGCAAAGGGAACCTAGATAAACCTGGGCTCTCCCTCTAAACTGGTTGTTGATGACTCCTTGAAACTTTTAAGGGTGGAAAGAGAGGGAAGAAGGCATGGATGATGGTGCTCAGACTGGTTTAACACAAATTCCACTGGACTGGGTTTTTTAAGAAAAGAAAAACTACCTATTTTTAAAAGATTTAAGAAATGAAATAATAAACCAAGGCAATAGCAAGCTCCACTAAAACTTCCTTCCTACATGGTAATGTTAGAGGTCAGTTGACTATTGTTGGCCATAGCCCTAAATCCTGTTGGGATTTGCACAAGAGTAGACCCACTGACTCAGTTAGATTTATACAACTGTTCATTCACTGTTCAACAACCAAGTCCATGGTTGAGATCCTGGATCAGAGAAATATAGAATTATTGAGTTAGAAGAGATAACAAGGACCATCTTGTCCATTTCCTTGCCATGCAGGAAGACACAGCTACAGTAATCCTGATAGATGCCCCCATCTGGGAATTTTCTGGGGCTGAGAGTGTGTGACCCCCCCCCAAGATCACCCAGTGGGTTTCCATGGCCAAGCGGGGTATCGAAATCTAGTCTCCAGGGTTGTAGTCCAATGTTCTAACCACTACACCTCAGTGGCTCTACTTTATTATTCTTATATTTTAATGTATCCTTAAAATATTTTTTTTTTAAAAAAAACCCTACATTTTTAAAAATCTGTTCCAAGCTGCCTGGAATCCTGAACTTAGTAAAAAGGTGAGATATAAAATGAAAACAACAATAATGATAAGAATAATGAATACGCACATACATGGTTATAAATTGTTGTGGCTTAACTCTTGCTTTAATTTATTTTTAGCTTGCGTCAGTTATTCATGATTTTAATTTGGAAACATTTTAAATTGTTTACAGCATACGCCACCTGAGATCCCATGAAAAAGGGCTTTATAGAAATATTTAATAAATAAATTGCAAGGCTACCTCTCAGGAAGCTGAGCAGGTACTAGGAACGAAAGCTGATAAGGAGGTGACCTTTGTTTTGTGCCTCTGATATCTCTCTTCCATTCAATGCATTCGGAGTCTCCATCACAGACCACTTGGTACTTCATCCCTGCTCTAACGATGAAGTCTGTAAAAAGCAGCCTCAGTTGAGAAGAAGCAAGCCCAACAAATGGAGGTAATTCTTTGTTTTTGTTTTGGCTTAATGCATTACTAGAGTGTGTGGATTTTATTTTACTCTGGATTTCCCTCGAAGGTTGGAGAAACCCACTTCCCCTCGATTTTGGGAAATGTCCTTCAACTTGTGGTGGATTTGGCTCAAGGAAATGTGGCCTCTGTCCAAACCTCAATGAGAAGTTATGGGGGAAGTTTTCAAACCCACAACAAAATCACTCTTCTTACCTTTCAGTCATTGCTTACAGCCTAATGAAGGCATTTTTGAAAGAAGAAAGAAAGAAAGAAAGAAAGAAAGAAAGAAAGATGGAAAGCACATCTGAGAGCCCCTCCAGACAAAGGAAACATTTTGGGTTTTGTTCCTGCACAAACTGATTTTATTTTGGCGATTCACATACGCACCTTTGCTGCCACCTGCCCAATTTCTTGGTCCAGCTGGCCATATCTCCCATAATGCTTTACTGTGATGAATGACCCCCTCAAAGCAAGATGCTTGGAAAGGTAGAATTGTTCTGGCTGCTTTTTATTATTTTCAACAGGTGCAGAGAGTATGCCTGAATGTGCTGTCCTTTGCTCTGTGTGTAAGAATATTTCTGTTTATGCTAACAACGTGCAACAGGCTGGTGCAGTGAACTTACGGGTAGTGAACAAGTGACAACTATGCAGGGAACTCACAGTCAGATGAAAATAAAAGAATCTGTGTTTATTACTTCAGACAATACCTATGAAAAACCTCTAGACTTGAATAAAGAAGCCCCTAAAGCGGGCTTCTGTGCATGGAGGTGTTGTGATAGGCAGCAAGCGTGTGACTCCCTCCACCTAACCAAGAGGCAACAAGAACTGCTACCTGCCTTCCTTAAAGAAGGAGGCAGGAGAACAATTTGCATAACATATGGTCACCTTGAAAAGGACAGATAAGTCCTCTAAAGTTCAGACTAAAGCCTGAAATTGATTCACTGCTCCCCTTCTGTGGAGGCCACCAGCTGGGACATGACATTAGTCTTTTTCCAAATATCTGCTTCAACACTTCTACCACTTTATGGAGTAGAGGTTACTTCAACCAAAGGTTACTTCCTAGATGGAGGGCTCCTGGTGCTACCAGTTCAAAGACATTGTCCAGCTATTCCATCTTTTCCTCCTTAACAGGAAGAGAGGGAAGATTTGGAAGAAATACAAGGGAAACAGAAGCAGCAAGAGAACCACCCTATAAATAAACAATCCCTCCTCATTCCCGCGGTTCTTGCATTACCCCGTCACCAACAAAGTACACGGAAGGCTTCTTATGGTACAGAGACCTCTGTCATTTTCAGTCTTTGCTGGGAATTCATAGGTACAAAATCTGACCTTTGACATCATGTCATGGAAGTCTCAAAGGACATACAACTCAGGAAGAGAAAGGAGAATGACTTTGAGTCTCCCAAAGGACACCAGGAAGGAAGCTCCTGGCTCCATCCAAACACACCAAAGTCTAGCACCGTCTAGTGGCAATGCCTTCTAATGGCACTGTCCACCTGGTTGTACAGTCCTTGGGCTTTGTGCTTCTCTTTGCACACTCACACCCTGAAACTGAGTTTCAAAAACAGTGTGTAATATTTATGTTTTATGTCATGTTGTATTATAAATATCCCACTTTACTCCCAGAATGGGATATAGGAAGAAGGGCGAATGTTTCGTAATACTGTCCACTGGATGCAACGAATTACACTGGATGCAGTGCCAAACGCCCCATTTGTGTGTGTGTGCATGCACATGCAGCCTTGTTCTATCTTTTGGTGAGAACATCTATGCTTTTTTACATCAGGCTGGTGGAAAAGTAGTAACTGCGACTGAGCTCTGCAGTAATATGAGATTCCTGGGAGCAGATGGGACAAGCAGGAGAGGAGGGCAGTTAAAAGGGGGAGCAGGAATTGTACTTAATTCCTACCAGAAATTGTTTTACATGGTTACCATGACGATGTGGCCCTTGGGAATCAATAAAATATAGACGGGTCCTTACTGTAATTTGAGTTACGCACCTCTGCTCTATGGCAACGGCCTACTGCGGTTCTTCTGTTCATTCACATGCTACGTTTCTGTTATTCTACCCAAGGTTCTCTTTCCCCCCACCCTCAGTTTTAGCCTCACAGCACCCCCATGTCACTGACACACTAGATTATTACATGCAGGGAGTTCCAACCATCTGCACAGGTGGCATTGCTAAGCCTGACACCTTTGCAGGTTGAAGTGGAGAAGTCCAGGATTCCACACACACCCCTTCACCTGTGTTGTGTGTTGGGGGGAGAAGGATGGGGGAGAGAGGGGGAGGAGACACCCCTCCAACCCGCGAGCAACAGCGCCGCCTGGCGACCACGCGCGCAAAGGCAAGCTGCGGGCGCCCTCCTCTCCCCAGGGCAAGGGAAGAGTCACTAGGAAGAAACGTGGGGAGGGAAAGGGAAAAAATTCATTTTACGGCATCAAAACTGAATTCAAGAATTTGGTCCCCCCCTCCGCCTTTCCTCCCCCCTTTTTGCAAAGAGCTTTCTTCTCCCCTCCCCTCCCCTCCGCCCTCTGTCTCCGCGTCTGCCTGCAAACAGCTGCTGCCAGAGATACAGTGTCAGGGCGCAGGAGGGGGAAAAGAGCGAGAAAATGCAGAAAAGAGCGAGGAAACACCTGTTCCCGACATGGAGGCGGGGAGGGGTGGAAAAGTCCGCCGCTGCCGCCCCCCGGCTCCGACTGCAGCCGCGCTTCGCGTCTCCTCTGGAGAGGGGCTCGTTAAAGAAAAAAATTCAGTGATATTAAAAGCAAAAGCCAGCCGTATCTCAGGTATCGCTCTTCCACGCGCCTCCTCCTGCTCAGCATTGGAGATATTTGGGGAGGGGCGAGGAGGGGGCGAAGAATGCGCTCTTCTCCCCCGCCCCGCACAGACCCCGAGTTTCCAGCTTCCAAGATTATTTTCACACCTCCAAGGGGGAAAAAACGCATTTCTGAACCAAAGGATGGTAGGAAAGTCTAGTGGATGAAGTGTGGGAAACCTCAGACGTCGGGAGGGGGGCGGTGCGACAGGGGGAGAACCCGCTGGAGCTTGAAAACCCCTCTCTGGGCTTCTCTCCTCCTAACCCAGCCCTCCCGGCGCCTCGCAAAGAGACCCCCACCCCCACCCAAGGAGAACCGAGGGCTGAGCGCGTTGATTTGGGCAAAAGGTGCCAAAGCGCGCCGTTTGCAAGAGTTCGGCGAAAGAGAGGCCCGCAGAACCCCCACCCCACCCCCGGCAGCGCCCTGGCAGGTCTCCCAGCCCGCGGGCCACCTCTTGCCGCCCAGGGCCGGAGCTGCGGCCGGTGGCCCCGGTCTTTGCGTGGCCTTTTTGCGCGCGCCCCGGCGCGCCTTTCTCTGCGCACCTTTCGGCCAGGAAGGGAGCTTGCCAAAGCGGAGCGCACAAGGTGTGAGCGCGGGGGTGAGCCCTCCTTCCCCCGCCTGGTCTTTTGCCAATTAGGGAAAGAGGGAAATTTTCCCTCCCTCCCTCCCTCCCTCCCTCCCTCCCTCTCGGCCAAAGGGGCAACGCGGCGGGCGAAGAGGGCAGCCCCCGGCGCGCACCACGAGAGGCGCCGGTGGCCGGAGGCGGGGGGAGGGATGGCGGTGGTGATGATGCCGCCGCCGCCGCCGCCGCCGCCGCCCGCGAGGTGTGGCTTGCCTGATTTAAATATCCGCCGGCCGGGGCAGCCCCGGGAGCGCCGCGGGGACGCACGTATATAAAGTCCGGTGCGCCGCGGCTCGCCGGACAGATCCAGCGGCGATGAAAGGCGGCAGGAGGCGGAAAAGGCGAAGGCGGCCGAGGGGGCCGGCAGGCGGCGGCGGCGGAGGCGGAGGAGGAGGAAGAGGAAGGTCCCGGCCGGGCCAGACAGCCCCCTGAGCATCAGACCGACGGCAGCGGCGGCAGCGGCAGCGGCAGGCGGACGGCGAGGCGCGGGGTCCCTGGAACTCCGGCTGCGCCCCCTGGTCTCGTGCGCCCTCGCCCGCTCGCCCCCTTTCTCCCCTTCTCCTCTCCGACGCCCCCCTCCCGGGCCATGGCGGAGGTGGGCCACCCCCACGGCTTCGTGGGCGCCTCGTCGTCCTCCTCGTCCTCCTCCTCGTCGTCGTCCTCCTCCTCGCTGGACTGGGACCCTCTGCACGGCTTCTCGGCCTCGCTGGGCAACGCGGCCGCCGCCGCCGCCGCCGCCGCCGCCGCCGTCCCGCTGGCCGCCGCCGACTCGCCGGGCTTGCTGACCGAGCGGCTGGGCCAGATCGAGGGGCGGCTCCAGCGCGGCTCGCCCACCGACTTCGCCCACCTCAAGGGCATCCTCCGCCGGCGGCAGCTCTACTGCCGCACCGGCTTCCACCTGGAGATCTTCTCCAACGGCACCGTCCACGGCACCCGCCAGGACCACAGCCGCTTCGGTGAGCAGCCCGGGGGCCGAGCGGGACCGGGGGCGCGGGGGGCCCGTCCGCGCGCCCCCGAGGGGCGGGGGGCGGGAGGGCGGGCGGACGGACGAGGGACTCCGCCGGCGCTGCTGCTGCTGGACCTCCCCGGCCAGACCAAAGCAGCAGCAGCAGCAGGGCCGCACCGGTGGCAGCCCCCTCCGCGCTACAGGTTTTCTCTCCTTCCTGGCTTTCGAGGGCAAAAGAGAAAGGGGCGGGAGGCAGCGGGTGCTCCGCGGGTCTGGGGCAGTGAGCTCTGGAGAGATCCCCATCTCCGCCTCTTTCCTTCCCCCAAAGAGGCCCCCTGGCCTTGCGCCCCCATAATTTCTGACTTTGGGGAGCGGCGCGGCGCGGCGCGGCGCGGCACAACCCGCGGCTTTCACCGCTTTCCTGCCTCCGCGTTCGAGGGGCCGCTCCACCGCTCTCCGTCCCCTGGGGCTTCTCTCTTTCTTAACCTGCCCCCCAGCCCAAAAAGAAAAAGTCCTGGCCTTGCCAGGGAGCTCTCGGTTCTCCCCCGTCCCGTCGTGGGGCGTGGGTCCCCCGCCCGGGTTCCCCAGGCTCCGGTTTCGCTCCTGCGTGGCGCCCTCCCCGCCGGCCGCGGAGCAGGTGCCGTCCACCCACTCAGGTCCGTCCGAGGCGCCGAGCGAGGAGCTCGAAGTCTCTCCTGCCCCCGCATTTGTAGCGCCCCCATCTCCTCCTCCCCCCTCCCCACATACAGAACTAATTACCGGGCTCGTACAAATCATCTCCGGCGGCAGCGAGACAATTAGGCTGGGCCAGCGCCGCCCGCCGGCCCGGGATCTTTCAATTTCCGACTCTCCCGCTGCTAAAGCCATTTTGCAGGTGCAAACCCAAACGCGGGGAGGGGGGAGAAAAGGGAAGGAAAAAACCTCCCTCTCTCCCCTTCTCTCTCTCCCCCGTCCGTGTAGATGTGTTCCAAAATCCAAAGCCAAGCGAAGCGCCAGGGCCCCGTCGCTGGCTGGGCTCTGTCAAGTGTGTGAGGGAGGCCGGCGGTGGAAAGGCAACGTGGGGGGGGAGAGTCACAACAAGAGGGCATTGCCCCCTCAAAAGAAAAATTCTGCCCTCCCACTCGGGAAATTTATCTTCTGCCCTCGAGTGATTTGGGCACTGGATGACTTTGGAGCTGTTGCTCTTGCTTGCCTTCAGGTCTTTTCCAACTAAAGGCAAATTTATCACTGGATTTGTTCAGAGGCAGGTTGCCCTTGCTTTCATCTGAGGATGAGAGAGTGTGACTTGCCCAGGATCCCCCAGTGAATCTCCATGACTGAGCAGGAATTCGAACCCTGGTCTCCCAGTGTCCTGGTTCAGTCCTCAAACCGCTACACTACACCGGCTCTTAACAGGGTTCAATGGTTTATCCTTACCTTCCTCTGAGGCTGAGAGTGTGTGATTTGTCCAAGGTTCCCCCCAGTGCATTTCTGTGGCTCATTCAAACCCAGGAATCCCAATCCCACCACTCAAACTGCTAAACCATCCCAGCTCTAGGTAATTCTATTTGCTCCAAGAACCTACAAATTCCAGGATGCCACAGGCTGGAGCAATGGCAGTTAAAGTGGTACCAGACTGCTTTCACTGTGCAGTGTGGACGGCTGCTTAAAGGAAACAGTACCACACCTGGGGCTCACAGTCTTTCCTTGGCTAAATATCTTTATTTTAGAAATCTCTCTATCCTGTTCTTCTTGCATAAGGAAGGGACAGCAAGGCACAGACAGAAGCAAACAGCAGCTCAAAGGAATGGCCTGTCTCTGTTCCCTTAATCCAGGAATGGTACTTAGGCAGCCCTCCAGATGTGGTTAGACTGAAGTTCCTATTATTCTTAGAGCCTTCTGGGACTTTCAGTTTAACTCTAACAACATCTGGAGGGCCACATGATTTCCTCCTCTGACTGAAATCAATGCAGCATGTCCTACCCTGCAGGGTCAGTTTAAAAGGCATAGAATCACAGAACTGGAAGGGCCATCCAGTCCAACCCCGTTTTTCCATGTAGGAACCCAAGCTCTCCCTTTGACAGATGGCCATCCAGCCTCTGTTTAAAAACCTCCAAAGAAGGAGGAGACTCCACCAGACTGCCAGGCAGTAAAATAGTCTTTGCTCCAACTGTTATTGCCATCAGGAAGTTCTTCCTAATGTTTAGGTGGAATCTAAACAAGAGCCCAGTGTTTCTTTGCCAGCTTCCACAAAGAGGTATATCCCTTTTCTCTTCTGTCTTTCCACACATGGAGACAGTGTTGGAGAAAGGAAGTAGGCAGAATGTGTGGTTGCTACCTACCCCTGATTCAAATCTGCATGGCCTGTCCTACCCTCCAGGGTTGGTGTATAGGGCCGAGCCAAGCGTTTCTTCTGTTAATTTCTGCAAAGAGGTAGACCCTCTTTGGAGACAGTCTTTAAGAAAGGAAGTAGGTGCAAGGGAAGGTCTGTGAAGCCCAGATGCAAAAGTTTGAAAAGGAGACTGGGGGACTACAAATCCCAGAATCTCTTGCAGCCTGATCAGTAGGGGATGCTGAGAACTGTAACCCCCAGAAGTAACATGGTCAAACCCCGCACCAACCTGGACCTGGCACAGGCATACCACCAGTTTTAAACAAATGTCAATGAGAAACATCTAGTTAAATAGATTGGGTTTACTTCTGTCTTTTCTTTTTCTTTTAAAGTCTGTTTGAGTGATTTCAGTCCAGAGCCCAAAATTTAGTAGCCTCCTTTTAGAAAGGAGATCATAATGCTAGGAGCTGCAATCCAACCACATCTGGAAGGCCAATACAATTTGCACTTCTGGGCTCAATCCATTTTTACTTCCTCTAAAAGCAGGCCAATGGAAATCAGTCTGGATCGGGTAAGGGATTGCTCAGATGGGATTCTCAGGGCCTTGGCTGAAGAAAGCAGCAATCTCCCTGCTCCCTTTTTCGTTCACTTTGGAAGCCTGAAGCAAAGAGTTAAATGGTTGGGTTCCTTCTTCTCATGCAAAAGATTACCATTCCATGAGTGGCATTTGGCAGGCTGTGATGTAAATGAGAACAGGCGCAGGGTATAAAATATTACAGATTTCTGCTACAGGGCTTCTCCCAACGGCAGTGTAAAATAAATAGCTATTTGTGGTAATTGGAGGTCAGAGCTCTGGGGGGGGGGGTATGAGTGAGCGTGAGGAAGCTGGGACCTTGGGCGCAGACCCCCAGCGGGTGGGCACTCAAGGCAGGACGGAGTTGCAGTCCATCCTGCTCAGCCCGCCCAGCGTTCAGTCTCTGGCTTTAGAGACACCAACATGTGGAAAGGCTTCAAAGTACCTTTTCTCCTCTTGTTTCATCAAAGAGCCTGGGATTTTGCCTGGAAAACTGTCAGAGCTTGGAAAAGTGGGCCGGTATTCTATATAAGTTACTTAGTTAAGTATACCTAAATATAATTTAACTTAAGCTTGGTGTGGTGCTTTGAGCATTTTGAGTTTTTGTTCAAAATAATAACTTGTTTGAGTGACGCAAGTAGAATTTCCAGTATACCTTTGAATACCAGACACTAGGCAGATTCAGTGGTTCACCCTTGGACTTCAGTCCTGAGTTTGATTCTGCCCACCGCCAGCAATGGAAACCCACTGGGTGACCTTTGGCATGTCACACACTCTCAGCCCCAGAAAACACCATGATAGGGTCACCTTAGGGTCACCATTAGTCAGAAACAGCAAAGAGTGGTTGAAAGGGACCCTGTGATTTTTGGGGCCAAAAAGAGATATTTTTCCAAGCTGTGCAAATAGAACCTCCATGTTCAGCAGCAGCGTTCCTCTATAAATCAGACGCTAGGCAGGTAAACAGCAGGGAAAGGCGGAGGCGGCTTCCTCACCTCATGGTCGCTGATTCCAAATCCCACCAGCCATGCTTGAAAACAGGATGTGGTCAGGTCAGATAGGCTCGGAGTCAGATCCATGGAGGCTTTTTCTTCTGTTGTGTTTTGTGCAGTGTTCTGTTATGTTGGGCGCCCGGCCTAGACACACTTCCTGGAGAAGAATCCCATTCAATTTACGTCTGAGTAAACAGGCTTGGGATTGCACTGTTAAAGAAGTGCATGGTTTAACAGGAGCTAAACTCCTAACACTGGGAGTATGTGACACTTGGGGTGATGAGGAAACCCCAACCTCTGTTACCTGGTGGCACCTTCCCGTGAGTTGGGCCCTTTGGGTTGTGGTTCACACCTAGCCGCCTGCCATATTGAGAGCTGTGGAAGGTTGTGCCTTCTCTGTCACGGGGGTGGTGAATCCACTCTGGGGTTAACTCTGAACTTTAAAGGAGCAGCCTAACATGCTGAACTCTATCCCTTTCCCCAAGATAGGTTAAGCACCTTCAATGGTTTTTTAAAAGTTTAGATTAAAACCTAGGGCAGATTCATCGTTCCCCACTGCTGTGGAAGTCATCACCCTCCAGGCCACACAAAGGGAAGGAGATCTGGGCTGGGTCCCTTTAGGCCAGTGGTTCTCAACCTGTGGGTCCCCAGATGTTTTTGGACTTCAGCTTTCAGAAGCCCTGAGCATTGACCATAGTGGCTGGGGCTTCTGGGAGCTGAAGTCCACAAACATCTGGGGACCCACAGGTTGAGAACCACTGCTTTAGGCCAAGAAAGTGGGCTTCTGGACATTCAGCAGCTGGAGCATCTTGAGTTCAAGACCCTGTGTCCATCAAGAAAAGGCTTAGAACACATGATGTGCCTCCACAAACATTGGAGAGAAGTTGCCAACTAACAATACAACTTGTGCAGAGACTAGAATGGGAAAGCGGGGATTCAAATGATGAGAAAAGAGATGCTACCTGGAAGAACTTATTTTTTTTTTTTTAATACTGTAAATGCTGTTCAGCGGTAGAAGTTCTGCAGTAGAGTATTCCTGCATGGCAGAACGGGGTTGGACTTGATGGCCTGGGGTCCCTTCCAGCTCTAGCATTCCATGATTCTGCTGAAATAAATCGACCCCTGGCAGAGGAAGCCCCTAGTCTTCAGTTTTCCCATTTGTGTGGGGGTCCTGCCCCCCGACCGTAGCAAATGTGGTGGGCCGACTGATGGGATGGGATGGGAGCTGAAGTCCCAATCATCTGGAGAGTGCCAGGCAGCTGTAGGAAGGCAGACCTGAGGCTGATGTTTGGTACCTGGGCATAAGGGTGCCAATTTCAAAGTGACAGACATATGACCCTGCATAATAAATGAATAAATAAAGTGAATGATAAGCAGGGCAAAGTGGATGCTTTGGCATGGAGCTATAGTTGCTACTCATGCTGCTTCATATAAAGCTGGACTCTTAATCTGTTAAACTGAGGACTGTCAAGAACAGGAATGAAGGAACAGGGATCTCTCCAGATGTTGTTGGATTGCAATCCCATACCCTCCAGCTGTCCCAATTTGGCAGGGACATTCCCAGTTAATTCTCTGCCATCCTACTTTTTCAGCTGTCTTTAAAATGTCCTAGATTCTCTCCTCTCCTCCCGCTTTCTTCCTTTGTCCACAGCTCACTTCAACTGCTGCAGATGGACTCTAAAATGCAAAAGTAGTTTGCACTCATTTAACTCGGCAGAGACGGGAGGGGGATTTTGCCCTTCCCAGGAGGCTTGGGCAAAAGCAAACCACTGCAGCCTCTCTGAGCTTGTGTCTTCTTTCTCATGAATCTCTTGTGCCCTCCTGACCCCACTCTGCTGTTCCTTGGCCACACATGCCCCAGTTCTTGTCTGTGAAATGTTGGAGGGCACACTATTCCTGTTTTGCTTGTCACAATGGCTGAGCAAGAAATCCAAACCCTGCTCTCATGTGGTTCTAGTCAAACCCTCAAACAGCTCTACTGTGCTGGCTCAGTTTTCTTGGCAGGATTTGTTCAGAAGAGGGTTGGCTAGGCCTTGCTCTGAAGCTGAGAGAGTGTGACTTGCCCAAGGATGTCTACTTTTTAATTCAGATACTTTCCGGTAATTTGTACAGTAGTAAAAATAGTAAAGAAAGAGAGAAAGAGTGTGTGTGTGTAGTAGTTTGAACACTGGACTATGACCTTGGAGGCCTTGGTCTTGGGCATGTCACACACTCTCAGCCCTAGAAAATCCCATGACAGAATTGCCTTAGGTCTGCTATAAGTTGGAAACAACTTGAAGATACACAGCAACAAAAATTGCTAAGATATTAATGTGTTTAGTACATTTGCAGCTCTACAGAGACCTTCTTTTTTTTTAAAAAAAGGATCATTTTTAGCACAATCCAAATGTCAGAATCCAATATAGTGGAGAAACCTCTACTCATGAGCGTTTAGAATGGGAGAATGGACACCCAGGAACCCGTTTCTTTAAAAATGCTCCATGGCCCGGGATTGTGCAGACTTTGACACGCACGCCCAAGCGCACCTGTTTCCAAACAGTTGCTGGAGGGGACGGGGGGGAGTGAGCTGGAAATGTACGATTTGCAGATATCGGGACAACAACATCCTGCCTTGTTCCCAGTCCTCTCCCCCTCTGCCCCCGGCTCCAGCCCCGTGGATAGGGTGGTATGAGAAGAGACAGGTGCGGGCAGCCGAAGGAATCTCCAAACAATTGTTTTAGTAATATAACAATGACTGGCAGCGTGCCTGCGCTCTGTGGAGGTTCGAAAGATAACTCAGCTTTTCAGACATCAGAAATTCCAGTCAAATCTCCCAGAATGTGATCTGGGGAGGCTCAGAAAGAGTCAACAGAACGAATCTCTCTCTCTCTGCCTGCCATGGAAGAAAAGAGAAGAGCTGGAAAAACAAATCATATTTGGCTACAGAAACGCTGCTCTGCTGCAGTCAGAAAGTGAATTCTTGATCTCGGCCCAGCAACCACTCCCAGCCCTGGTGGAAGGAGGCATGTGTGTGAATACCGGAGGGTAATGGTCAAATTTGCTTCCCTGCACCTTGGGTAGATTTGTGCACTGCTCTCTGTGCCTTCCTCAGTTTTCCTGTTTTGTTTTTTTTAAATCTGTAAATAGGTCTTTGATTTTGGAAGCAAAGAGCCAGCATGGCTTCATGATTTGAGTGTTGGACTAAGGGCATTTCTACACTAAGCTGTTATAGTGCTATTATTCCACTTTCAACATCCCATGGAATCCTGGGGCCTTTGAGGCCCCTCCCTAAACTGCAAACCCCAGGATTCCATAGGATGTTGAAAGTGGAACAATAGCACTGTAACAGTCTAGTGAGAAAATGGTGCAAGGCTCTGGAGAGCAGGGTTTGAATTCCTGCTCAGCCATGGAAGCCCACTTGGTGATCCTGGGCAAGTCACACTCTCTCAGCCTCAGAGGAAGGCAGTGACAAAGCTCCTCCGAAGAAATGTTGAAGGCAAGTGGGTACATAGTACCCAAAACAAGCCATGTTATTTTGTCCCATGTGGCAGGCAACGTTGTAATTGTTCTTGCTGTGTGCCTTCAAGTTATAGGTGTAGACATATATTTTCCTCAATTATTAGACTTGATGTTTCCTATTTGGATGGCACACTTTGGACAATTGTGGTTGTTACTTACCGTGTTTAATTATGTCAATTAGGTACGACCCCTGTGAGGTCACAAGGGGATGTCCCTAGGTCACAGGAGTTTACCTGGGGGAGCCCTGACCTGGCACACCTATAGGGGCTGAAAGTAGGCTACTCTCCTTTCAGCTGAATTTTAAAGGGCCCACCCTGAAAAGTGTCAAAAAAGGATGAGAAGTAACTTCTGACTACTGGAAACATCACTTTTGGCTGCTGCTGGTGCAGTTCAGAAGGTGCTGGAAATGTGTCTTCAGCCCCACACCTTCCAACATTTCACGGATTAAAACTGGGACGCCTGTGGCCAGTCAATATCAGAGTTTGGTCAAGATGGCAAAAGTTATGAATGAGGAAGAGCAGACAAACAAGGAGAGGTTGCAGCAGTTTGTTTTGGCCTGAGCTGGCTGGGAAGGGCAAGATTCTGTCCCCTCCTCTCTCCCTACCTCAGTTAGTGGAGTGCAAACTAATTTTGAACTTTGGCCTCAGTTTGCAGCAATTGAAGCAAGCTGAGGACAAAGGGAGAAGTTGGAGGAGAAGAGAAAAACCAGGACATTTTAAAAGCAGCTGGAAAAGTGGGATGGCAGAGAATTTATTGGGAGCATCCCTGCCAAATCCAGACAACAGGAAAGCATGGGATGGCAGTCTAACACTGTCTGGAGGGATTCTGCATTCCCCATCCTTGCTGTTGACAGTCCACACCATGATGGAACGTGGGCAAGTGGGAAGAGGAGAGAGAGAAATGTGGTTTTTTTAAAGCAGCTATATGATTCATTGGGATTGTCTTTCCCACATTGCAACCCTCGGCACCTGTCTGTCCAGTTGTGTAATGGTGAAGCTGGCCACACCATTGGGCTTTGGAAGCTTTGCTGGAAATCTTCAACGTCAATAAATCTAGCTTGTCCTGGCCAGAAGGCCATCCACGTGGGGCCAGCCTGGAGGCTCTTAGGACACGCGTATGCTACGTATAGCCGTGAGGGCATCCGGGTTGCACAAGGGCAGTCTTGCTGCCCTGCCTCGTGCACTGAAGGGTCCTTCTTAAAACGCTGAAGAAGCAAGTTGCCTCTCCTCTCCTCCCCGCCCCACCGGTACCCGTTGTGTCCAAAGTCAAGAGCCTGCCAAGCCGCATCAAGACTTTCCAAGTGGTACTTGGAGAAACTTGGAACTGGCCGAAGGAATTTGGGTGATGTAACCCAGCCAGGGTGGGTCAGGTGTGCTTGTCTATAAATAAACGGGGGGATTCTTCAATTTGTTCTCAGGACTCTCTTCCTCGTGGCTTGCTTTCTGGCCTATTTACATGCCAATTTATGGCCTGTTGCCCCTTTTTTTAGGATCCTGGTTTGAGTGAACCACTTTGGATAAAGGGTTTTTTTAAAAAGAATTGTTCCTGAGGATACATTCTCCCCTTCCAAAAGTTTGTGAGCTTCTCCACTATATGCCAATCAGATTGTGTTAAAAGTAATTTTTTGAAGAGAAAGAAAAAAGGTTGTTGTGTGTCTTCAAGTTGTTTCCAGCTCATGGCAACCAAAGGTGAACCTATCATGGGGGTGTCTTGGCTAGATTTCTTCAGAGGGGGTTTGTCATGGCCTTACTCTGAGGCTGAGAGAGTGTAACTTGCCCAAGGCCATCCAGTGGGTTTCCATGGCCAAGCAAGGATTTGAACCTGTCCAGTGCTGGCTTTTAGGAAGTCAATACAGGCCTGAAAATACATCCGCGCACATCAACTGAAATGATGCTACACACCACCAGAAAATACCTGAATTAATTTCCATCTGTCTTCAGGGCTGCAGTTAGGGAGGTGAGGTGAGGACAAAGCTCCCCAAATAACATTTTGGCACCCCAAATGAGATTTCCTTCCAGTCCCCACGTTTCTAGCACTGCAATAACGTGAAACTTCAGTGGAGTGTTTAGAAGTAGAGTTTAGGCCTCCCAAGAAGCGGGGCAGGCAAAGGGGCCCAGAGCAGGTGGGCACAGCAAACAGAAGAGTTCTAGGGGCAAAACATTTTCAATTGCCGTGCTAAAAATTTGGTTATAAACACAATTAAATGCGCCTGCTATATTCCCTTATCGGTTGCCTTCTTTCCAAGATTTCTATTTTTCATGTACATGGAAAAATCTTTCTGAATGATCTCCTCATACTCAAGACCTTTAAGAAAGGGAAGAACCAATAATCTTATTAAAATGCAATGTCTTGGCAGTTTGGAGAAGATGTTTAGCAACGATGCCCACCAACAATAGTATGGTCTCTATTGTTTAAATAACTTTTGTTTTCTTTCTCTCTGTGTATTTCTTTTTTGTTTTTAAAGGAATTTTGGAGTTCATTAGCCTGGCCGTAGGGCTGGTTAGCATCCGTGGAGTGGATTCTGGACTTTATTTGGGGATGAACGAGAGAGGAGAGCTATATGGATCGGTAAGTGTGGCCCCAAAGAACTTATAGTGTGTCATACATGTAGAACAGGCAGGGGTGAGTAATGTGAAGATATTATGCACCCAGGTGGGCCACGGAAGTTGCCTGTAGCTCTACTGTTTGTGGCCAGGATGGTGGGTTTGAATAAATTTCTGGATCCCCAGTGACTATGACAAGGTGCCCACACAGCAGCAGTTTCATCCCACTTTAACTGCCTTGGCTCCATCTGGCTGCCATGTCTGCTCTCGGTTTTAAACCTGGACTTTGCAGGGTCTCTCCACTGCGCCGAACTGTACCCACGAAACCGATTCAGCACCTTGGAGAGTTCCTTTGAGTCTGGCCAGATCATTTCAGCACCTGGATAGCTCCTTTGAACCCAGAGTGGGTTCCCAGAAGGTTTCTGGGCTATTTGTGGGGAGATAATTCTTCACTAAGGCCATTTCCGCACTAGAGTGTTATAGCGCTATGCTTCCACTTTCAACATCCTATGGAATCCTGGGGTTTGCAGTTTTGGGAGGAGCCGGCCGGCCCCTCCCAAAACTGCAAACCTCAGGATTCCATAGGATGTTGAAAGTGGAAGCATAGTGCTATAACACTCTAGTGTGGAAATGGCCTAAGTTTCTTCTCAAAGGAAGCAACAAATAATTTTAACGGTTTTCCTCCCACTGCAAGAAAGTCTTCAAAAACCATCCAGTTTTGGAAGCGTGTTCACAACTCAGGATGTAGTGTCTGCAAAATTTGCACCTAAGCATTTGGCACAGAAAACAAGCATTTTCTGCACATTTTCTATGCAGGAATATTATTTCCTGGACAGTAAAAAAGAACCTGTTTCCTGTGCATAAAACATTTTCTTTGCAATCAGCCACAGAATATGTATATATATGTGTGTATGTATGAATGAATGGGATACACACACGCACGCACACACACTTTTAGTTGGACACCTCATCAATATTCCCTGATGAGATTTTACTATTTAATTATTTATTAAATATTATTTAATTCAAACTGGTTTTTTTAAAATCACGTAATGTGATTTGCTTATGTAGGGTGTCTGGCTTTTTTAAAACCCTGCATGCGTCCCTGGAAGGACAAGGGTCTTGAAAGGCAGCTCAGAAATGGAATACCTGAATGCAATCCCTTAAGTCTGACAATCCCTCTGCTTGCAAGATTTGGGAGTTGGTTAGACTGTCTCCATTGCCCAGACACACACTCAGGGGTCCGGCCCATGCTCTTGGAGTTGCTTTCCCGCCATCAATGTTAACTAACTAATCCTGGGAATAACTATTTTAAGGGCTGCGACCTCAGGGTATGGTTACCAACTTGGGGCATGACCTCAGTTGTTGGTTACGTGAGGTTGCTTCTTCGAATTACGGTACTCCAGGGTCATTTTACTCGGCTTTCTGTCATGAAGTTCCCTACCCAGCAGTATCATTTCCAAGCGCACATACCCAATGTCGTTTCACTTTAGTCCAATTCTCCCAAGCAGCCAGTAACCCCACAACCCTGCTTCGGGGCTGTATCACTTCAGATTGCAGATTACTGTCCAGGAAATAATAGAAAATGCTTGTTTTCTGTGCCAAACACTTAGGTGCAAATTTTGCAGACACTACATCCTGAGTTGTGAACATGCTTCCAAAACTGGATGGTTTTTGAAGACTTTCTTGCAGTGGGAGGAAAACCGTTAAAATTACTTGTTGCTTCCTTTGAGAAGAAACTTAGGCCATTTCCGCACTAGGGTGTCATAGCGCTATGCTTCCACTTTCAACATCCTATGGAATCCTGGGGTTTGCTCATTGGACTGGCTGCTTCTCTATTCAAAAGAAGGACCTGCATGTAGAAAGCAAGGTTGCATTTGGGAGGAGTGGTGGTGTTAGTCTGCACCTGTACACGCTGGCTTTCTGTGTGCAGGGATCTGCTTTTTTAAAAGCATTCAGTCTTGTAAGCAGGCTGGAGTTTGAAACAGCGTGCCTTAAGAACACGCAATTTCAAGGAGCAGATCGGACAGGAGAAGACCTTTCTGTTTCAACAGGCCTTTCAGGACTGTTTGGCCTAGACGATGTGCTGCATTTTCTATTTGTTATCTTTGTTGCACTGCTTTTTTTTCTAATGGTTTATATTTTTAACTAGTTTTAATTTTTTCGATAGTTTATCCCATTTTAACAGTTGCATTTTTTTTCTTTTAATGTGTTATAAGCTACCTTGAGTCCTGAAATGGGAAATAGGGAGGATATCATTATTATCTTGCTTGTGTTATTTTCCCCCCAATATGATAGCCTTTATTTCAGTCAGCAGACCATTAGGCGACACTTTAAATACACAGACATGTTAAAAATAACATTTACAGGTTGATCAATTATAAGTATGTATTATTAATACATAATGTGCGGCAATTAAAACTGAGAAGGATATTTATAGGAATTCTTAAAAAGTGAAAAGAATTACAATGTCCTCCTTATTATCAGGGAAACCAAATTCAGGTATAATATGAAATAGAAAAATGTTAATTAAAAGCTATAAAAACCGCCAGAAATTAACAGGCAATGAGGAAAACTGATTTTTATACATGTTCATCGTATACGTGTTCCTCATAGTCTTACAGGTTTTAGCAGCAGAGAAGAAAACTTTGCCACTGCTTCTGTTACACTTTTCTCAGTGTCTCCTAATAGGTACACCAGGTACCAGCTGGAAGACCTTGTGATTTATAAGGGCTGGGAATTGCAGTGATGGCTGGCAGCTTCCAGCATCCCTCTGTCAACGGGGCAGTGAATCCACTATGGGTTTTGGATCAGACTTTAAAATAGGTTCAGCATCCCAGATAGCTGGTATGAGGTTCAGATTCGTACTTAGAGTGCATTCACCGAAGCCGCGGCTGAATCCGTGTGTGTGTGTCTTTTTAAGTGCAGGGGATGATGGGCTCTGTTTCACATGACCTTTCTCTCTCTCTCTCCTCCCCGTTATCGTCCCACCATCACCGCCACACAGAAGAAGCTCACAAGAGAGTGTGTTTTCCGCGAGCAGTTTGAGGAAAACTGGTATAATACCTACGCCTCGACTCTGTACAAACACTTGGACTCGGAGCGGCAGTATTATGTCGCCTTGAACAGAGACGGTTCCCCGCGAGAAGGAAACAGGACTAAAAGGCACCAAAAATTCACCCATTTTCTGCCCAGGCCGGTGGACCCTGCTAAGATACCGGCCATGTACAGAGACCTCTTCCACTATAGGTGATATTCACTGCAGCTGGAGCAGCTAGTGTACATACATAGAGACAACTATGCTTGGGTTTGCAGAGATTTTGCCGGAGCGTTACCCTGTAGTCATTCCATCCTTTTTGTCCAAGGAGAGGAGCACGTACAACAAATTCCTTGTCTCTTCACCCCGCTTCTCGTGTATAATAAAGCTGAATTTACTCCTCTAGGGTGGAGATGGATGTAGGGCTTTGGAACCCGATGCTCCACCATTTGTGTCTTCTCTTGGTTTCGTTATCTGGTGGGCTTGGAAAAAGGCCCAAAAAACTTCGCACCAAGAGGGAGAAAAGATGATTTGTTTTTGAAATGACAATCAGCACCAGCGCCAACCACCAGACGCACAACGGAGACGACCCCAAGAGAGACAGCGAGGGAAATGATTCGTGCACCACTTTGCCAAGGGTGGAAGCAATTTGCTTATATCAAGGGAAAGACTTTGAATGCATTGGCTACTTGGATTGATCTCGAGGTGGCCCACATGGACTTGCTAGACATTGCTAAGCCAAAAAAACAAACCAAAACCAAACCAAAAAACCTGACCATCATCTCCAATTTGTAGACTTCCATGGTAGGATACGTGAACAAGAGGACCTGGCAGATTCAAGTTGAATCGGACATCTGGACACCTTAGGTCCTGAGAAATGAGTGTGTGTGTGTGTGTGTGTGTGTGTGTGTGTGTGTTTCCTACCTTTGGGAGACTAAGAGCAGAAAAGGATGAGACCAGGAGTTACCCCTCATCAGATGTAAACACGATCCTGTCTCTAACGACGACTCTATTTATAAAGTGTATATTTATTTTATATATTTATTTATTTCAAAAATTTTATTTTTTAAAAAGGAAATAGAGAAAGATTATGGCCTAACATTCGTCAGAAATGATAAGGTCCTACTGAAATAGAGGAGGGGGCGGGAGAGGGGGAATGGCGTTTAAGAGCTTACTTGGCAATAAAATTGTCTTTATATATGATGGGATGGCTTGCTGATTTATTCACATCATATCCATTTTGAACGTATGACCCAGAGAGAGAGAGAAATAGGATAACAAGAAAGAAACAAAGACATGGCTGTGAGAGGTTTCTTGATCAAGAAGTTAAAAAAAAAACTTGCTCTATGGTAAACCCTGAAGAACAGATTAAACAAGTTGCCTTCAGAGGGAAAATAACATCTCTTGAGATTCAGAACGTGGGATTCTGAGAGTTCTTCCTACATGCCAAGGTTTGGAAAAGTGTCTTTTTGTTGGATTACAACTTCCAGTGTACCCCAGCCAGTGACTGTGGGCTGCTGGGAGTTACAATCCAAAAAAACCCCAGACCGTTTCCCAAATCTGCTACTGACAAATGCTCTCTTGGGTGGTTTTGCAGAAGCAAAGGTAACCTATTCTTTTCTCATTTGCCTGTCCTCATCAACAACCATGTGAACAGGTCAGTGTGATGTATGCCTTTGTTCTTCGAGAAGCTGGCGCTGCTGATTTCCACCTCCAGAAGGTTCCACTTCCCAAATTTTGATCCCTCCTCCCTAAAAGGAAATATTACTGTTCCCCATATTAGTGATTTTAACCATGAGATGGACGGACGGACGGAAAGCTGCATGCAGCCAGTGTGGTAGTGTGACTTTGGGACAACAGGGTTCACATCCCCACTAAGTTATGGAAATCCATGTGGGTGATTTTGGGCAAGACACACTCTTCCAGCATGAAAGGAAGGCAGTGTCAAACTTCCTCTGGAGAAATGTTGACCAAAAAACATGCAAGCCAGCATGGTACAGGGCAGTGTCTCCAACCGTTCTTCACCAGCATATCCCTTGTCAAACCATTTCCGTGAACTATACTCCCCTGCCACTGCCTACTTTCTTTGAGGGGGAAAAAGGCCCCACCAGAATGGTTCTGTGAGCTCCAAGGAGATATCCCCACACCCATGGAAGGGGAGGCAGGGGGTCAGACCAGCCACCTCTCCATCCCCCCATGCCCTGTTACCCACGTAGACTCTCTCCGTGGTCTCAGTTTACTCCCAACTGAAGGCATGGATGAGGAGGAGCAACTAGTGCTTCGTGCCCCTCCATCAGATGGATTTGGAGGGGAATGGGATGTCTCCATCAGGTGCTCTCTCTCCTCTAGGAAAGGGACACAAGAAAGAGGAAGACCGCATGCACACAAGGCTCAAGAAGCCACCTAGTGTGAGTGGGGCTGGAGTCATGGCAACTTGAATAGAAGGGAATATGTGTGGATGTGTGTGAGAAAGACTTTCTTTTTTAAGTTTGTGGGCCAGTGGCATCCAGAAGCATGTCTTGTGCATCACTCTATGATTCCCCTGTCCCATCCCTTAAGGTTCCAGGACAGAATCGCCAACACTGTGGGCAATCAAGAAGTTGGATGTTGTCCAAGAATGACTTACTGTATTTGCTGGCATATAAGACGCACCAACGTATAAGACGCTCCCCATTTTCAAACAGTATTTTTCAGGAACAAAAGTGAGTCTTATATGCCAGCAAATAGAGTGCATATTATACTTTTTCTGCCATTATTCAATATTTTTGTACACCCCTAAATGTCCTCATTCGTTCCCCTTTGTGGGACGCATACCCCAGGTTGGGAATTGCTGGTGTAGTGGACCAGGAAACCGGAGTCTGACTCTCCGCTCAGCCATGGGTGACCTTGGGCGCTATGTAACAGTGTAAGAGACGCTGTGCCACAAAAGCTTTGTGAGGCAGGTCAGCTGTGCACGCTTCTTTCTGATGACAGTGGATTTCAGCCATCCCCACTTCTTTGCTTCTGTCTGCACTATGCTGTTATAGCAGTTCAACAATGCTTTAAGCATCCTGGGTGAGTTGTATGGAATCTGGAGATTTGTAGCTTGGGGAGGTACTTGCTGGACAGTGCTGGTGTTATAGTCCAGGGGAGTGCACTAGATATCCCTAGCGGAGAATTCTAATCCTCTCCTTGAACTATAAATCCCAGGATTCCATAGGATGGAGCAAAGACCATTTAAATTGGAGCCTATCTGCTGTAAGAGTCCCAAGCACGTCAAATAAAGTAACTGGTTGAAACCATTCAAAACTATGTACCTGTACATATGTGGACAATAATATTAGGGTTTGGTTTTTTTTCATTTTTCTCAGTGCAACGATCTAGAATTCTTCTTATTGTTTACTGATATTTCTGAAAAGGTGTTCTGGACATTAGCTGTAGATTCCTCTGTTAGCAAGGGTTTGGAACAGAGACCCTTTCCAGCTCTACAATCCCGATTCTCTGAAGAGCAGGGCCAAAACTAATAATGTTTTTTCCATCACCTAACCCTCGCCCCACAAAGCTTTCCCGATATATGAGTTCTTAATTTTTACCTTTAAGTTTCCCTCTTACTCCTCCCAAAAGAAAGACTGCCAGGGGAGCGGGCCAACTCCCATAAATACTGAATTTTGAAATATGTGCAACCCAGGCCAAAGTTTTTGTCATGTGACTTCAGCATCCCTCTTGAGTTCTGGCAATAACGTGATGGCACGTAAGAGTGGGAACTAAATCATTTCATCCCTTCACAGTCAGGGGACTTTTTTCTTTTTGGAAAGTCTGTATGGGGGAGGATAATTTTCCTTTTGTTTTGTCGTTGCTATCTAATCGCTCTTTTTCTCGTCACGGTCAGTGTCTGCTCTACACTGGGAACCTCCTTCAGAGGCAAGACTGTAAACATTTCCATTATGCCTTTTCCTCCAGGGTTACGTGTTTGCTGTTGTTATTTTTCTGTGAGTTCAAGTTGACTCCCACGTGTGGCATCCCTGTTGTTTTTGTTGTCAGGCCGATCTTGATTTACAGCAACCCAATGAATGAGGGGTCTCCTATCATCAGCCGCCCTGGCTCAGGTCTTGCAGATTCAGGGACATCCCTTCCTTGATTGACTCCATCCATCTGTGATGTGATCTTCCTCTTTTCCTGCTTCCTTCCCCCTTACCAAGCATTACTGTCTTTTTTGGTAAGTCATGCCTTCTCAGGATAGGGCCAAAGTACAACAGCCTCAGTGGAGTCATCTTGGCTTCTATGAAGACTTCAGGCTTGATTTGCTCTAGCACCCATTCGTCTTTTTAGCAATCCAGGGTATCTGTAGCACTTCTCTCCAGCACCACATTTCAAAGGAGCTGATTTTCTTTCTATCAGCTTTCTTCACTGCCCAGCTTTCGTAAGCCATACTGGAAATATGATGGCAATGGTATATTCAATGATATGTATCTTTAGACTTCAGAATCTCGTCTGGTTTCTCCATAACTGTCCTTCCAAGTCCTGATCTTTGTCCGGTTTCTTGACTGCAGCCTCCATTCTGATTAAGGGCTGAGGCACGGCATCCCTACCCTAGTATTGTCTTGGCAAGATTTATACTTCAGAAGACATCTACCCCCATTGCTTTCCTCGGAGGCAGCTGAGAGAGTGTAATTTGCCTGCAGTCCCCCTTTGGGGGGGATTCTGTGGCTGATCAGGGATTTGAGCCTTGGTCTCTTAGAGCCAAAGTTCAACATTCAGACTACTACACCAGGCTGGCTCAGTTTTCCAGGCAAGATGTATTCAGAGGCGATTTGCCATTGCCTTCCTAAGAGGCTGAGTGAGTGTGACTTGTCAAAGGTCACCCCAGTGGGTTTCCATGGCTGAGTGGGCACCCAAGCCCTGTGTCCACCTGAGTCCTACTGCATCCCTCAACTTGCTACACCACATTTGCTCAAACTGGCTTCTCTAACACAATGTCTCAACTGAGTTGATTCTCTTATTATCTACGAGTGGGATGTGCTGTTTATTGTTACATACCTTCAAGTCAACTCTGACATATGGCGAGCCTCTACTCTCTCGGTGCTCCTTTGAGAGGAAGGGCCAAAGAGCCCCCCACAACCACCGCCATTTTCCTGTCCAGGCATTCAGAAAGGCCAGAAGCAGTGCTGTGGCAGAGAAAGTAGACAGGTTGGTGCTTCTTTTAGGTTCTTTCTGGGATGGTTTAACCTCTCACCTTTTGCCACTCTGCTCAGAGAAGGTGATGGTTCCCTTTTTGGTCAAAGTTAAAGATACAGTACTTACATTGACCCATGGATACATTGACCAGGTTTTTGGGGTCAATTTCTTTGGCTAAAATTTCTAGACTTATACTTGAGTATATATAGCAAACAACGGTTGAGATTCTACACCACAGTCATAACTTTAACAACTTTATGAATACGCAACACAACAAAATCCTGATAGGGAAGACGCTCATCTGGGCACCAGCAACAGTGGTCCAATGTACTTTGGAATCTTCCAATGCACGTTGCACATCCGGCTGTGGCACATCAGTCACTCCATTGGCTGCCACTGGGCAACGGATAGCCATATATTGTAACATCATAGTGGCCCTTAAGGGAAACAAGGACATTGCAAAGCTACTCAGTTCAATTTTGCTCACGCATAAGGCTGTTTAGGAAGACTGAAGTCTCAAGCAGAATGCCAGCTGCTGCTTAAAAGAGAGAGAGAGAGAGAGATGATAGATAGAACTTATCTGTTATGTGTCTCAATTGACCAACTAATTTCTATGGAGAGTTCAAGAGTTTTGCTACAATGGTCAGTATCACCTCATCTGGAGCAAAATGTACCATCCTGGCCAGTGTGAAACAGATTATTTCAGTAGGTCTGGGAGCTAATTCCTTTAAGAAGGTGTCATGAAAAGCATCCACAATTCAGTGCTGGATGCTACTAGTTGTCAACACCTGGGTTTTTGGGGAACTACACAGCTGAGTGAAGATCTGAACCCTCGTCTCCCAGAACCTGAGGCCAACAACACTCAAACCACCACATCACGCTTGCCCTAAAATCAAAAAGAGGTGACATACAAATCTTGAATGGTTTAAAAGCCTAGACAATGCCCAGGGTGAAGGACTGTGGGTCCGTCAAACCAGGGCCCATTATGGACCAACACATCTGGAGAGGGCAGGTTGTAGAAGACTGTTGTAGGGGGTCCACGCAAACAGAAGAAGAACTTGACTTCAACAAAGTGATTACAAAACTCTTTTAAGAGCTGGGGAGGCCCCAAGACGTACAGACAGCAGCACTCACTTCATTACAAGAGTTTTTGAGGTGACAGGAATTATATACTTGGGAGGCAATTCAGTTAATCATTTAGACTTAAATTGTACTAATCCTTCCTTTTATAGAAAGAGCTTGGAGGGGCACTCTCTTGAAATCCAGCGAAGTTTCTTTGTGAAAGAACACATTCAGGACAACCAGATTTTCATTTTTTAAAGTAATGTTCAGATTGGGAAGTCAAGATTCACATGCTCTTCCATTAACTCCAAGGGAAGTCAAATGATAACTACAAATAATCTGGATAAAGCTGAAAACAGAACAGCTTGAATTTAAGAGGAGCGTTTGTAATGCATTTTACAGGACTTTTGAGTTCAGGTCCATATCACATGTCAAATTCTTTGCCGAAAACCTGAGTTCGAGAAATGTAAACAAATCTGAGGTTTTTCGGTTTTCTCTGTGGCTGTAATGTGCACAGCTCATAAACAGTCAATCAGGAACACAAACATTCAAAACCATAACTGAAATTCTAGATCAGCTACGTAGCCAAATACACTTAATTAAGTAGCGTCTTTTGGCTTGACCTCCTTCTGCCACCCTGATGTATTGGGCAGCAGCCGCAGTGAGCTGGGGGGCTCAGTCCTCTTACCAATTGGGAGGCAGCACACGATATTCCTTCCCACCCTTGGTCTCGCGAATGATCTCTGGTGCAACAGTTGGAATCAGCATCCCTGTCGCAATTCCAACTCATACCACGGAGTGCTTGCAGAAGGGGGTGGAAATGTCAGTTGGCTGTGTCTCAACCGACTGGAAAGCAGACGCCTGTTGCTCACAGCAGCTGATGCCCAAGGAAGACAAGAAAGGGGGGCTTTTGTAATCCCTACGTATTCCCTACACTATCGAACATGCGGGGAATTGTGAATATGAATCAATTCCGAATGCACTCACTCCAGGTTATGTATTTACGACTGCAATCACGAATCCCAGCACGTGTTTTGTACCTAGGAACATTGGGACTATCTCTAGTTAATGGGAGGTGCGTTTCCACAAATGGAAAAATGTACTCATGTTGTTCTTTGGGCTCCCCACAGCCGACCACAGTGGGAACAGAATCCAGAACTGCCTAGGCCTTTGGGCTGATCCAACATGGTTCTTCTGATGTAACTGAGATTGTTCCAAATCTGCTGGATTTGTCACGCCACACCCGTCATCATGTTAGTGGAACAGCACAAAACACACCTTTATGTATTTTGGTCACTTTATTAAATGAGATATTAAATAGTTTTAAGTTTCAACTACCAAACAGCACTTTGAATGGTGAAAACACAGATAGCATACTGTCATACTTGAATGCTTCTCTTTAAAAACACGTTTCCAGTCCTTAATATATATTTTACAAAACAGCCTTATAGGAAGTAGTGACATCTTTTCTACAGTACTTTTATGATATTTAATACATAACTGGAAAAAAAAGCCATCTAAACAGAAACAAAGGCCAAGTCTTCACAGCTGTATGATTTCAGCAGCCAAAGCTGGTCGAGGGACTGAAACTGTACTATACAACTGGGACAAAAAACATGTACAGTATCACAATACTAAGCAAAAATGCTTTACATCCAAAGGAATAAACAGGTTACAAAATGTGGAGAATTTAGCAGGCAAAACTGTATTACAAGCAACATTTTTATTCATCATCTTATATAAGCCGTTTCAACTAGGTAAAACATCTAAAACAAATATAAAAAAAATGAGTTTTTATGTTATGGATGCCGTTTTCTGTCTTTAAATATTGGTTAAAGCTTGATGTTATACTCAAAAGCACGTTATTATGTAGCTATAATGTAAAGTGAGAAATATGTATGCAAAATGGTCCAAGTTTTACTCCAATGCTTTTTGTCTCCAAGACGTCATCATACGCTTTGTCTTTTGCTGTCATCGTCGTTGTTGAACGTGAGGAAAAAAAGTGTCTTCAAAATGTTGCCTAAAACTTCCACACTTAAGTCTCTGGAGTTGTAAAAATGCCACTCAAAATCCCAGCTCTATTCAGAAAACATAGGAATGTCCCGGGGAGTCACATTTGCCTTCAGATGTTGGTCTCAGGAAGCCTCCGTGTAATTTCTTCTGAAGTGAACACAACAAATTTTGGAGACCTCTCCTCCCTGCTTCTCCCCAAAGCAAAGAGATACAGTGTGTAACAACACTGGGCCCAGAAGGCCCAAGGAGGGGGCTTCACACATCACATCACAAAAAAAGAAATGAAACAAGTCATGATTGAATATGCCACAAAATATCAATTTACGTTCCTCTCAATCCCCAACAGAGTAATCATTTAAAAATGAATTATTTCCCAACATTATCATTGTCTGGATGCTGACATTCATACTGATAGGAGAAGAAAAACCCATTGTTTTTTGAGAACAATTCTAGAAGCCAAAGGTTTAGTCTTTGTTTGCTTTTTTCAGGTTGGAGTCAGTCCCTCTGTCCAGCTTTTTTGGATCCCCAGAATTCTCTTGCTGTTTTCTTACTCCTACTTTAATACCTCAAAGGCACCTGTCACTTTCTTTTACGCCCACATTCAGAAACAAACCTAAAAAACACCAAAATTTCTTTTCTGGAAACACCGGCTATGCAAACACACAGAGCAGCTTTATGTAGCCCACTTGGAACTTCCCAACCACAGCAAATAGACGGCTATCCCACTTTTAATGTTGTGAAATGTTCATGAAGTACAATTCATCAGAAGTTTAATTAATTTTCCAAGACCAAAACAAAAAGAAAAACCAAGCTGCTTTCCCCCCTGCACTTCCATATTCTTAAAAGAATGCAGGGAAAAAGAAAACAGCACACAGGGTAACAACCAGAGACACTTATCAGTAAAAGAAGGAATTATTTTACAACTGTGGCAGTACTGCAGACTGAGAAAGCACATTCCTTTACGTGTTGAGAGAGCAACGTTTCAGCTTCCTCACTGTTTACTAGGCGAGGAGAGCTCTGTCCCAACCACTGCTGCTGTCTTTAAGTCCCAAGGTACCAGGAACACATCTTACCTATCTCCCCATCCTACTGCCGGCAACAGGATGAGACGCTAGCACCAGGAGAAAGGAGTTGATGGAAAATATGCTTTGCATCAGAATCAGCACGGGATTGAAAAACACCAGACGAGGAGGACAAAGGCGACCTGATGTCAGTTCCATCATCACAAAGATGAAACAAAAGTGGCAGAAGGCTATAGAGAAAACAGTTGCATCCTCTTAGGGTGTAACTTAAGGCTGTGGACACAGTTTCCAGAAAAACTGCATGACTCAGAAGTTTCAGAGCAGTAGTATTCAAGAATATTGCACTCCGTTCTTAGCTTGAGATCGCTTTCGGTTCCTGCAAGTTTTATTTTCCCATCACAAGCAAGTAGAGCAGAATAAGCCTCCGTGTGAGTCCTGTTCTGACTTACTCCGCATTTCATGAAGGACTATAAAAAGAAGTTCCATAATTTGAGGAATCAACTTTAGCCAGGAACTCAGCTGTGTACCTTCATGCGTGTGATGACCGAAATATACAGACCTGTGTAACTTCCCTAAGCTTCTTCCATTTGGTGGCTGTTTTTATGGCTATCAACAGCAGGTGTAGGAGTTTAAACAGGAAACCTGCGCAGTCCCTAAGGTTATTATAGAAGGACCTGTTTTCACTGAAAACAACTGGATTATCTCCTGTACTCAACACGTGTAAGAAGATTCTAGGCAACATTGCTGACAAATATCTGGGGATATTTTTTTTGGGGGGGGGGGACATTACATCTTACCAAAACAACTTGGAAACACTAAAATGGAACGTGGCAACTAATGGAGGAGGGAAATCACCCAAACTAGTTATACAGTTGACTTCTGTTAAGCCATTGATTCCTAAAAAAATAAAAAAGTTATTTCTCTCTCTTTCTCTCTCTTTCTGATTTTAACAACCCTTTTAAGCTTCTAGTGCAAAATCACATTGACTTCCCTTGGGACGGTCCTGGGCTTTTGCCGCTCAGCGGGGGCGGGGCGCGCTGCAAGGGGGGTGGGTGCATCGCCCCCGCGACCGACTGGTACATTCCTCTCATATCTATCTGCTGGAAGTTGGAGGGATTCATAATTAAACCGGGAGGCTTTGGCATCATCAGGTGGCTCATGGCGGCCTGCTGAGCCGCTTGCTGGTAAGACAGCTGCTGCTGCTGCTGCTGGCTGTACTGCTGCTGGAGCCGCCTGTTCATCAGGATCCTCTGGACACAGCCGATGAGCTGGGGAGGGAAAGCGGGGCTGTTACAACGGGGCGCGGCCTCTCCCAATCAGGGCCTTCTCCCTTCGGCCACACTCTCCCTGACCAATTGATTTCAAACCCTGAACTTGATACTTGCAGAGCGGCTATCACCATCACTAATGCGGTGGCATTTGCAAGCCGGTGACTGGGGGCGGGGGCGGTGAGCAATGCACCAGTTAGGATCCCGACCCCCCTCATGACTCGCCCATTGTATGGCGGCCCGGGTTTATCTGGGTTGCCATGAGGATGGGCACTCTCCTGTGAAATTGCTCCCTGGGATCCGTTGCAGGGCTTTCTCCTCTGCTCCCATTTACCACCCCTTTAGAAGCTCTTAAGAGGAAGCGCCAAACGTTTTGTGGCCACCACCAAAGGAGGGGGAGGGAAAAAAACCCACCCCCAACCCAAGAGAATTCCTCCTTGGCAAGTTTCAGGTTTCGCAATATAACATGAAACCATTCAGCCCTCCAAGGTTTTGACTAACACGCATGTTAGTGAGACATTAATTCCTGGGTGCCGAGGAGAGAAGCAGAGCTTTCCAACACACACACACACACACACACATGTTTTTGACTGGCAAGGAATTGATCTGGAGAAAGAAAGAAAAAAAGGAAGTCTGGCACAGGATGACTTCAACTGTGCCTCGCTCAAGTTTAACCATAAGTCTGTGGATTGATTTCTAACAGCATTAGATCTTTACTACTGCAAATTAGTTAGATTAGGTTTGTGCATGCATCGTACGCATGGACCTCTGATCATCACAGCCATATCAAAAACACTAGTTTCCACATTCCAGTACTGCCTGCTGACTGTATTTAGCATTTATATTGTAATCTGAGTAGTCCTTACAACAAGGCTATAAGGCAGAGCGGTACCACTTTCCAGGCATGACTGTTGCCAATACGGCTGAGGATGGAAAACAAGGATTTGAGACCATTTCCTCCCAACAAACCCACAGCAGAGGTGAGATCTGAATGGGGGAACTTCTTAGCTCCGTCCTCCTTCCCACTTCTTTTACTTCACAAGGAAAGGCCTCCATATTTTCAGCACTGTGTCTCACCATCAAACTGCTGAGAACCACTCACTTAAGTTCCTTCAAACATCATCTTTTTTTTTTTTTAATGAAGCCGGACTTTCTGGCCCAGTGACTGAGGCACACAAAGGCCAACAAGCCAAGTCTGAGTGGTTGTGAAAGGGCTGGTATAGCAAAAGGCTTAGAAGCAGGAGCTATGCAGGTTCCCCCAATGTAAAACCTCAGCTCAGCCACCCAATAATCCAGATGGCCAGCTCTGGGAGCACAGCCCATTCTGTAATGGCAGAACTGCCAGACGCAAGACTGGAGAGGATGATGCTGTAGTGTTATAACTAACAGACTCTCCCAAAATGCCCTTCTGCAAGACTGCACTATTTGCCGTTTCCATGTGCCCAACTGAACTGTGAAAGCCAAGAGGTAGTTGGGCAAGCTTACCATCTGTTGTTTTGTCAGGACATCATTGTAGATGGCCTCCCGACGCTTCACGTCCAGCTCCTGGCTTGCTTGCCGGCTGAGAGCCAAGGCCTGGACCTGGGACTCCGTGAGGGTCAGATTTTCCTTCCACTGCAAAAGAAAATACCACAGCAAGTTGGAGGGGAATTTCTCTTAGGGCCCCAAGCTGGCTTGGGAATGTGGCAAGAGAGTTTGCCTCAAGACCACCACATTCCTTTTCCAGAAAACAGCCAAACAAACATCAGTGGGCACATGGCAACAAGAGCAAAATCAGAGCAAAAATGGTTTGCGTGATCTGTCTCTTTACTTACTATGCTGGAAATGATGTCTTCAAGGGGCTGAATTCTTGCTCCAGTAACATTGTTTGTTGCTTCCACGACTTTTTCTCTGCCTTGATTAATGAGATCCTAGAGGGAATTTTAGAAACAAAAGATCAAGAAACAAAGACAGCAGAATTCCACTTCCCTCTTGCATCAAAATATGAGTATCCAATACCATCTGTGGTGGAGGGCCACAAAATGGAAAGCAAGGCACACACACATTACTATGTTGAGGACAGAGCTCAAATTATAGATATTTCAGATGAGTGGTAATCCTGCAACTCTAGATCTAAACCGAACTGTTAGTCTCCACCGCATCCATGCTACTCAAACGCAGCTGTCCCTCAACCAATGCTGTCCCTTGAGCAACTAGATGTTAGTCCCTGCTGAGCTTCCATGAAAGAAAGGAGCAGTTGTAGCCAAGAGGAACAAACATGGTACTAGCCCTTGGCACATGAGGAGAAAAAACTTCCAGGCCTCCATATCAGACAGCCTGAGAACCACTATGCTACAATTTTTAACTGCTGAGTAAGTGAACCCTTTACGTAAATCCCATTATTGGGACTAACAACTGAACTGAGTCCACTGAAATAGGTTTCCAGATTTCCACCATATTACAGTTTATTTCTCCCCAAACTATTAAGCCCTACTAATTCTCCTGCAATATGTTAATTACTTACATCCCACATTTTATCCAATCTGGGACTCAGCACCTTACAAACCAAATGTACAGCAAGTTTACTGTGAGATAAAGAAGACTGAAACTTAACAACAAAAATTATACAACTCTTCAGAAAAGGATCAGTATTTCTTTACATTTCTCTGATGTCCTTATATTTTTCAACATATTTTCTTTTATTTCTGTAATGTCCCCCCATAACTACATTTCTAAGGGGTGTAATAATTCAGCCATAAAAGACCTCCTGAGAGTGCAACAACATCACGCCCCACAGTACTTTGGGGTTCTCCCACTTACCTCCAGCTGCTGGTTGCTCATAGCAGACAATGCTGCCAGATTGAAGGGGATGTACGGAGTTTGAGAGTTGAAGTTGGTGTGGTACATATTTGTGCCGGCTGGCATGTTGAAACGCATAGTCAGGCCCTGAAAAAACAAAGTGCAGGGACTTTTTGAGTGACCTCCTGAAACCCAAAGGATTCAGAGCATCTCAAGAGTGTCTGATCAACACTCACAGCCACAACCCAGCTCAACAGAGGGGACCACAGAAAGGACTTTTTAATGTCTGGAGGTAAGTAAACACGAATCAGCTATGGAGCTGGAGGAAGTGACACTGCAAGAGCTTACTGGCCAGCCTTTCAAAGTTTACATGTTTATTGTACGTGCAAAATACCACTGACATGACAGGAGACTGGAGAAGTTTCAAGCTCCAACAATGATACTGTTCAAAAGTAGATCCTAACACATCAATACATGGATCCAGCAAAATGCTCTCACGAGGGAAGTCTATTCTTTACTAGATCACCCCATTGCATGTTTGCTGGTCTTTAAGCTTTTTTTCCCCAAGTGCCTTGAGGATGACCTGCAGCCAGTTAGAGGAGGGGGCAAAACTGTCTTAAGAGCTTCAAGAAACAACATAGCACACCAGCGATAACATAATTGTGTGTGTCTTTTAAAAAGAACTGGATTCATTGGTCCCTACATACCCGTCTCTAATGATGCTTGAGTCTGAGCACTGAGTTGGCAGAGAGGTGTAGTGATGAGGGCTAAAAATATTACAATACTTAAGGGAAAAGAGAGGAGGAGCAGCATTAATTCATCAAATCCATTAAGATCTGCTAAGCAGCAGACATCAGTCCTGGGAGACAGTAAGGACCCAGAGAACAAACGTTAACCCATCCGAAAAGGAGCGCACTTCAAACGCAGCTACTTGTGCCTCTTTGCAATCAAAATCCCCTAAGGGAGTTACAGAATCCCCAAAAAGATCAAAAGCAAAGGAGCTGTTTCCCTGACATTTCCAAATGAATACAAAGGAAGAAGAAGACCGGAGCGAAAACTAGGAATAGCTGCCTTTACCCTCCTGCCAGGGTTGGGGCTTGTGTGCAGATGCCTGCAGCCATGTGTATTTCCTAGATTTCCCAATGGCTTCCACACTCCAGTCGAGCGGCTATTTGGGGCCTTGGAAGCCCTGAATAATTGGCGACCCTTTTATTTGAAAGACTGCCTACACCTCTACAAGCTGCCCCAAGGACGAAGATCCACTTTGGAAAACCTTGCTCTTTAGCCCATCAGTGACAGTTACTGAGACCTCACTAATTAACAGTTTGCAAGAGCTGGGAAGAGACAGCTTCTCATTAGAGTTTGCCTGTCTCTCACACCCTTCCCAGGTAAGTATCAAGGGTGTTTCTGTTAGGTCTGCATTTCTTCTTCACATCTGTCACCTCAGAACCCTTCCACTGGTCATTTTTGGTTTGCCTCAACTCATCATTTGCTTATTTCAATAAAAATGTGCCAGAATTCTGTAAGGGCTTTTTTGGCAGAGAGCTAGAAGACTTTTGGTGTCTTGCAGACGACATATGTGAAATCCATTAAATATGTGAGAAATCACAGTAAATGCCTGAACGTGGCATCTGAACAATATATCCAGAAGTGAGATGTAAAGGCTTCTTGGTTTTTGCTCAGTTTAAGTTTTGCTTGGGATTTCGTTCCAAGATAAAGCAGATGGAGCACTGTTTCTCAGCCAACTTGCGGATAAATGAGATGGGGTATGGTTCTGAAATCACAGTGGAAACAGTAAGAGTTCCTTACATTTGACCAAGTTCCACAAAGATTCCTTTAATAAAGACATTTTCTGATTCTATGCCATCTGCAAAAGTCTGGCTGCAGCAGAAGTTCAAAGATGTGTTTTCCCAAAAGTACTTCCCTCCCCCCAAATACTGAACATGTAGGAGGGGGATGAGGAATCCAATGGCCCTCCATAGGCCGTTTGACTGCAACTCCCATCAGCTCAGACAGCATGGCCAACACTTTTGAGGACTGGAGTGGCTGTCCAACCATATTGGGATGGCCCCAGTTCCTGCCTCTAATGAAGAATAATGGATCCGTGTACACAACACTACTGAAGCAAAGTGGCACTACTCCAGAGCTAGAACGGTTGAGGGCATCCTACCTTCTTTTCCGCTTCATATTCAGCCCAAGCTGCCTTCCTTTCCTCTTCAGTCAATTCTTCCTCCTCTTTGTGGTCCAGGAGGGAATCGTGTTCGTGATAGCCCACTATATGCTCCTTATGGATCTGAAGCAGTTCAGCTAGAATTGTATCCTGGGGAACAAGAATGCGAGGACGTGGTAAGAACCTATCTAAGCTCTTTAAGGCAAACTATCAAATCTGGATGCTTTTTGTTTGTTTGTTTTTACAAATTTATTTGGAGAGCTATAGTGTATCACAGTATTAACTCCATAGATTCCCTGCTGGTATAATTTGTTTTTCTGCTATGTCCACTGGTTGGCTCACTTCTTGCCAGCCATAACATTTGCTTTAACCGTCCACCTGACCTTCACTCATCCTGTTTTTATGTTCTTTACGTTGTTTCCTTGAAGTCTCTTTCTTTTCATACAAGCCAGGCCTGCCTAAAATCCTGATGCTTTTTGAGGGGAAGCACATCTTATCAGGGAGGGGATACAGGAAAAAAAAAAAACAGCAAAGGGAAAGAAATTTGTCCTTTCAACACTCCCAGAATCTAATCAGGCTTGTGGTGAGTAGGCAAGACATTCCTGGGCAGATCTGAGCTCACATGTGTATACCAGGGCAAACAGATGGCCCATCTGGCACCTTCACGTGTGTAAGGCACAAGTAAAAATATTTGGGGCAAATGAAAACTGAGGTGGTGCTATTTTACAGATGTCATGTTTAGGGGAGAAGACCAGATTCAAAAATTAAATTAGCACAAGAAAAGCTCTCTTATATTCTACATAAGAGGCAGAAGTGACTGGCAAGAGTTCTTAAACATGCATGTGCATTAGTTCCTATGGTAACAATACTGTTGAACACAGTGCAATTCAATCCATATACACCAGGCCAAATGCTGTCATAAAAATGTGGCTTAAATTATATTCAACAGGGCATATCAGCCTTCAAGTGTCTGAATGCAATTTGTATTCAATAAAGGTCAAGTCTTTTACAAGGTAAAACTTCCATTTTCATGAAAAAAAAACCCAACAAACTCAAACGATTCAAAATACGCATTTTGCTACAGTGATTTATATAAACACTTTTGTCAGAAACAAACACTTTTGCCAGAAGATGTTGTTGCTTATACTCATGTCACAACAATCTTACTTTTACAAAATCTCTCTAACATCACTTTATAGACTAGGAACTAAAAGAGAGAGGGAAAGTTATGGATCCACTGCTAAAGCCAATTTGTGTGAAAGTACCAACAAACTATGCACAACACTGCCCTCCCTTAAAAACAAAAAAAAGTAGAAATAGCTGTTAAGTATATATCTGGTCTTATACAAACAATGCTACAACACAGCATACAGAAAGTATTTGAATATATTTTATAGAGATGTCCCAATCAGTGTCATTCCCCCCACCCACCCTGCCCGCATTTTCTAACTGAACAGCTTTGCAAATTTTATCATAAAGTCACTGTATCAAGAAAGACAACAAATTGTGTTCTTTCACTTTTCCTGTCAGCAAATGACAGCTTAGGAAACAAATCAAGGCAACTCAATGACTCAGCAAGGACCTGTGAGATACTAGTCCGTCAATGAGTTTAGGGCCAGTTAAAGGTAAGCAAGGAAAGCCAACCAATGAAAGATGGAGGAGAGAGTACAACATAGTACTTACTGGTATTACAAACATACTGATAAACTTTATGGCCAAGTGGGTAACAGCAGGAGTTTAATGGGTTAAAGTTTTTTGTCTTTTTAGCACTAGTGAGCAATAAAAATGAATCCCAACATTAGATGGATCATTAAGAGTGCAATCTTACTATATGTCTACTTAGCAGATTTGCAAGAGGCACTCTGGTGAATTCAAGGGTTTTATGGAAGGCAGTCCAGGGATCAGCTGTAGAATGACGACTCCATTCCATACTATCTAAGGTCAGGTGCATTAGGGAAGAGAGGCAAGCCTCATTTTATATAATATTTCCATCCTGCCCTATACCAGGAGATCTCAGGAGGGGTTACAACAAATTTGTTTGGAAAATGTTAAAATGTAAAAAAAAATAAAAATAAAAATGATTTAAACATTCTAAAAGGAGATTAAACCACTGCATAATTTAAGAGTTCAAGTTACAAAGCATTCTTAAACTATTCATACAAATGCACAGGATGGAGGGCTTTTCACAGAAAGGCAGGTTTTAACTTTGCACGAAAAGGAAACCAATGTCGGTACCAGCTGGGCTTTCAAGGGGAGGGCATTCCACATCTAAGGGGCCATAGGAGAGAAAGCTCTCTCCTCTTCCATCACACAGTGGGAGACAGAGGAAGGCTCCTCTGACAAATGCCCAGTCTGTTCCTAAAGATGGAAGCTGTGTGTATTCACTCACTTTAGGCAACACAGGCGTATCTCTTTTCTTCTTCTTCTCAGAATTAGGATCATCCAACAAGTCTGGCTCAAAGGTATAGAGCTCAGTGAGCTCATTCATGGTAAAGTGACGTTCGACCTGCTGCTGGTCAACCACTCGGAAAGAGAGCGACTGTTTTGTTACTTGCCGATCGTAGATCTTGTCTTCCATCGTTCCCTTTAAAACAAAGCACATTACACTTTTTTTTTTGGCACGGAAGAACAGGTTGCTTACCTGTAACTGTGGTTCTTCGAGTGGTCATCAGTGCCCTTACACACTAGGAGCTTTCGCGCACGCGCGGTACTGTTCAGAAAATTCTAGAGCTTAGTAGCTTGGCGGGAACCACTCCCCCATGTATCCACTGAGCATGCTCAGCCCGCCGAGCAACGGTCTCTCCTCAGTTCTATAAGTCCGCCGAAAAGGGGACCCGAGAGTGAGGGGACGGTTGGGCGGGTGTGTGTAAGGGCACAGATGACCACTCGAAGAACCACAGTTACAGGTAAGCAACCTGTTCTTCTTCTTCGTGGTCTCTGTGCCTTACACACTAGGAGACTTTGTAGCTTACCAGAAGGACGGTGGGTCAGGTCCCTAGAGTACGGAGGCCAGCACCGTTCGTCCAAACCGGGCATCCCTCCTGGACCGACAGTCCAGTCGATAGTGGCAGATGAAAGTCGAGGGCCTGGACCAGGTCGCCACTCGACAAAGTTCATGAAGGTCCACACCTCGCAAGAGGGCTGCTGAGGATGCCACAGCTCTGGTAGAGTGTGGCCGAAGCAAGTCAGGAGGAGGCTGCTTGGCCATTTCATAAGCAAGCAGAATTGTCTGGGCCACCGACTTGGAGAATCTTTGGGTGGACACCTTGCGGCCCCTGCGACGATGACCATGGCAGACGAACAGGTGAGGGGTCTGTCTGTAGGCCGCAGTCCTTTGAGTGTAAAAGGCCAGGGCCCTTCGAACATCCAGGGTGTGCAAAGACCTCTCCAGAGGGGTTGTCGGGTTAAGATAGAAGGTAGGAAGGATGATATCCTGGTTAAGGTGGAAATGAGAGACGACCTTCGGGAGGAAAGAAATGTCCGGGCAGAACCACCTTATCCCGGTGGAAAACCAGGAAGGGGTCAACGCGTAGCGCTGTCAGTTTGCTGGCACGTCTGGCAGAGGTGACAGCCACCAGGAAAGCGGTCTTGAGAGTCAAGAGCCTATAATCAGCAGTGGCCACAGGCTCAAAGGGTGGTCTCGTAAGTTGGGGAGTACCAGAGATAGGGACCAGGGAGGCAACGGCGGCGATACCGGCGGGTATAGATGGTGGAGTCCCTTCAGGAACTGTTTCATCGTGGCGTCCCGGAAGAGCGCTGCCGAAGGAGAGCCTCGGGATTGGTAAGCCACAATGGCAGCAGTCACCTTCAACGAGGAGAACGAGAGACCCGCTTGTTTCAAGTAAAGCAGGAAGCGGAGCACGGTACCGAGAGCAACTGGCGATACCGTTCTCCACGCTCCTCCGCAAAAGTCACAAACCGCCGCCACTTGTAGGCATAGTTGCGGCGGGTCGATTCCTTTCTGGCCGCGGTAAGGACGTCCTGGATAGCGGGATCGTCGGGGCTGTTCCTCCACGCGTGGAGGTCCAGGACAGGCAGGTCGGGATGGAGAACGCGACCGCCGGAATGAGACAGCAGGTTGGGCGCCACTGGAAGCCTAGAGGCCGTCCCCGAGGGCCTCGAGCAGCGGGGTGAACCAATGCTGCCTCGGCCAGTATGGGGTGACGAGTATGGCGTCGGCTCGATCCGCCAGGATCTTGGCTACCACCCTGCCCAGCAGGGGGAACGGTGGGAAGAGGTACAGGAGACCCTCTGTCCATCGGTACTGGAACGCGTTGCCGAGGATTTCGGTCCCCGGCCGGCTCTCGAACAGTACCGGCGACACTTGGCGTTCGACACCGTGGCGAAGAGATCGATGTCGGGATTGCCCCAGCGGCACCGTATCAAGCGGAACGCTTCCTCCGAGAGGGACCACTCGGGGTTTGGGAGAAGTGTCCCTGCTCAGGGCGTCTGCTGTCGTATTCTCCTGCCCTGCCAGGTGACGGCAACAGGGTGGACTCGGAGTGACATGCACCAGTCCCAGAGTTGAAGGGCGATGGTCAGGAGCGTGGTAGAATGGGTCCCTCCTTGTCTGTTGACATAGCACACCGCGGTGGTGTTGTCGGTCAGGTCAGTACCGCCTGTCCAGCAACCAGATTGCGGAACGCTCTGAGCTTTCCGATGGCTAGGAGCTCGAGGGTATTTATGTGGAGAGCGGGTTCGTCGCCAGTTTCGGCCTCGGACTCTGAGGTCGTCGCAATGAGCTCCCCATCCGAAGAGGGAGGCATCGGTTGTGATTGTGAGCCGAGGGGCCAGTCGTGTGAACAGCATCCCGGACAGGAGATGACGGTACGAGAGCCACCACAGCAGAGAGCGACGGACGGGTGTCGGCAGTCCAAGTTGTAGGCGCTGGTTGTCTCGGAGCGGGTTGAAGGCTCTGACAAACCAGTGTTGTAGGGGGCGCGCTTGCAGCCTTGACAGGTACGTAACGGCTGTGGTGGAGGCCATGTAACCCAGAAGCTGTTGTATTCTCCTCGCCGATACCGATGGGGCGTCAAGGACGGCCGCAGCAGATCGGCGGAGGGTGAGGAGCCACTCCAGGGGCAGGTAGGCCCTGGCCGAGACCGAGTCCAGGGTGGCTTCGATGAAGTCCAACACTCTCGCCGGCTCGAGGTGAGACTTTTTCGGGTTGACCCGAAGACCCAGGCGGTTCAGGAGGGACAACGTTCGATGAATGTCTGAGTACAGTTTGGTCTTGCAGGACACTACCAGCAGCCAATCGTCTAGGTAGGGGAAGACGGCGATGCCCTTGGTCCGCAGGTGGGAGACCACAGGGGCCATGCACTTTGTGAACACCCTCGGTGCGGTGGAGAGGCCGAACGGCAGCACCTGGTACTGGTAGGAGGTGCCGTCGATGGCGAAACGAGAGTATCGTCTGTGCTGCAGACGGATGGAAATGTGGAAATAAACATCCTGTAGGTCGATTGAAGCGAACCAGTCTCCCCGGCGGAGGAAGGGTAGGATCGTCGACAAGGTGACCATCTTGAACTTCCTGGGGCGGATGTATTCGTTTATCCCTCGGAGGTCCAAAATAGGTCGCAGGGTCCCGTCCGACTTGGTACTGTACAGTACCGGGAGTAGAAGCCGGTGGTAGTGGCCGAGGGCGGGACCGGGTCGATTGCTCCCCTTCTGGAGAAGGACTGGATCTCTTCCAGCAGAGCCAGGCTGGCCTGGGTGGAGTAGAAAATGCCTCGAGGTGGAATACTTGCAAACTCGATGGCATAAGCCAAGCCAGACAATGGTGAGCACCCAAGAGTCCGACGTGATCAATCGCCACGAGTCGAGGTGTTTGGCCAGCGTGGGATGGTCGGTGAGGGCTGATGGTAGGCGGAAGGTAGGCTAGGTACGGTCCTGCAAATCACATCAAAATCGGGATTTGGATGCCGACGAAGACTTTTTGGAAGCTGTTGTCGGCCCAGTGCAGGACATCTGGAGGAGGATTTGGGGGGAGTCCAAGAGGACCCAGACCTGGGCGAGCGAGGTTGGAAGCTCGCAGAGGACGAACGACGACACATAGGCCGCGGACCACGGCGGGTCTGCAGAGGCTGACGGAGCCCCATCTTTTTGGTTGTTAGACGGGCCTTCACGATGTGGTCCATCGCCTCATCCGTCGATGCATTGAAGAGACCCTTACCATCGAAAGGGAGGTCCTCAATGCGCTTCCGGGTGTCCTCCTGGAGGCCTGAGGATCGTAGCCAGGCATATCTCCGGAGGGCGACAGAGCCGACCATGACTCGTGACGCCACCTCCACGGAGTGTCTAGAAGAGATGATCTGCTGGTTTGCGAGCGCTACCGCTTCATTGTAGAATTGGTTAGCGCTCGCCCTATTTTCCTCTGGAACAGTGGAGAGAATAGGGGCAACCTTGTCTAGGAGACTGCGGAGGTAGGCGGCCATGCAAGCCTGGGTGTTAGACACCCTCGCCACCAGGGAGGAGGCAGAATAGAACCTCCTACCAAAGGTGTCCAAGCGACGCCCCTCCTTGTCCGGTGGTGTCGTGTGGGGTCTGGAACCGCCCTTGGTTTGCGCCGATTCGACTACCACTGAGTTGGGCTGAGGATGATTAAACAGGAACTCAGCATCCTCCTTCTGGGTGCGGTAAAGGTGTTCCAGCCTGTGTGCTATTGGCTGGGCTGAAGACGGCTGAGGCCAAGGGTGTTTGAGAGCCTCCATCAAGGCAGGCAGGAACGGTAGCGGGGCTGCCGCAGGAGGGCGGGTATCCACGTAGTGGAAAACCAGATCCTGCACCGCCGGGGCCGGGTCCGCACCTTCAGGCCCATGGCCTTCGACATCCGAAGGAGAATGTCCAAGAACTGTCGGACATCCTCAGGAGCCAACTCAGGAGCTGGATCGCCGAACGCCAAGGGAGGGGACTCGTGTGAGGCCGGTGTAGAGTCCTTAGAGTCCGTCTCCGAATCGTAACCCTGGGAGGACGCCGTGGAGGACCTGTCAGGAGAATGGTCCGAGCGCTGCTCAGGCGAATGGGTACGAGACGGTACTGGAGCGATACCGTCTTCGGAGCCGCAGGCGGTTGCACAGCAGTCGGCGGAGAAACCAGCGAAGGCACCAGGCGCAGAAGCGCTTGAGTGGTAGTAGCGACCGCAGTAGGGGCAGGCTGGGCAGAGACAGCCTCAGACGTCGGATGGGACACTGTAGATGTCACCCGTGGAGGTGGAAAAATCGGCCGGTGATGAGGGGAAAGCTCTCGGGACTGGCGGTGTGGAGGCACTCGTCCCGGGGAGCGCGACGCGGCACGCTCACGGACGAGGAGAGGGGTTAGCAAGTCGGGGTCGGAGTTCCAGGAAAAAGAGGAACAAGCACCGAAATACCGAAAACCAATCCGAAATCCGTAAGAGTAGTCAAAATATCCAAAAACCGAGTCGAAAACCAGAAAGACTTGCAATAAAAGGCCAAAGAAGAAACGCTCTAAGCTCAGAACCTCCGTACACGACGGCGGACAAGAAAGAAACGAGGAGAGACCGTTGCTCGGCGGGCTGAGCATGTTCAGTGGATACATGGGGGAGGGGTTCCCGCCAAGCTACTAAGCTCTAGAATTTTCCGAATGGTACCGCACATGCGCGAAAGCTCCTAGTGTGTAAGGCACAGAGACCATGAAGAAGAAGTCTACGGTATCTATCTAATCATGTTATAAACTATGTCTTATCCGCACAGGCTGGTTTGTCAACCTCGTCTGTCTTGGGCAAAGGAACATACAATCCTAGTCATTCAGGCATTAGTTCTTCACTGGTTAGATTACTTCAGTGTCTTCTCTGTGGGGCTAACCTTAAAGGCAGCTATGAATCTCAAATGAATTCAAGATGTGGCTATAAGAACGTCAGTAGCAGTAAGACAGTCAACATTGATTCTTATTGACGACCAGCTTGTTTAAAAGTACTCGTTTCAATTTCAGAGCCTAGCATGCTCAGAGCCCAGGTTATCTGAAAAAACTGTTTGCACCTGTTCTAATGTTCTCAGGTTCTAAGACTGGCTCTCCACTCTGGCCTGTCGTGAGTAAAGGCCAGAAAGGCACTTAAGATGGAGTATTCCTTCCCCATGGCAGTTCCACAGCTGTGGAGCTCTCCTTCTATGGAGGCCAACCAAGCCCTCTCTCCTCTATCTGGATGTGCTTGGAAAGCACATTACTATGGTGTGAGTGGTTTCCCCAAATGTGGAGTGGGGAGTTCAGAGACATGGCATGCATTAGGATGAGTGCTTGGAAGCTGCTCCAGAAGATGCAAGCCAGTCCTCAAATAACCATCCACTCTCACTGGGTGGGGAGGAACCAGGCTGCTAAAACTGACTGTGATCCTACCTTTCAGAGAACACGTAAGTGAGACTAACTAAATTCACTTTACATATTTCAGAATTTCAAATAAGGGCTCCTTGTTCAGGCCCAAGTTACATCTAGTCTAATATCTTCTGCCAGATAGTGGTCAAATAGAGAGTTTGAGGACATCCCTAAGCAAAGTATGGCCTCTAGAGTGCAGAAAGAATAAAGAGCCAGCCCACATCCACCTACCACTGAGGATACAATACTAGAACTAGAGGTAACTGATTGAAATAGTAGATGAAGAGTACACAAAAGAGAGTGTTTCCTCACAGAAAGATGCAGCTGAAGTGTGACTCGCTCTGAATGCACTGGTGGAGAGGCACAGCAGGAGTACAGTAAAATAATTAAAATGAAATTAATTTTATGAAGGATAACGCGAAAGCTCCTAATGTATGAGGCACAGAGACCACGAAGAAGAACTGGATAGACCCTCTCTGTTTACACACATAAATATGCCACTACCCAAAACTTTTTGGAGTTCAAACTTTGCCTAAACAAGAAGAAAAAAGTAAGCCTCTACCTACTTCAAATCTTTTTTGAAGAAAAATTTCTAGTGTCCAAGTTTAAAAGATATATGGCCAGCATTTGCAGTTTATAATGTTTTCTTCCTAGAGAATCAATTCAACCTTTTACTAGAAGCTACAGTGAAGCTTACAAACAGGACAACACACTACACCAGGCTAACGTCTCTTTCCATCTCACTATATTCTAGGATATCTTTGTTGCTGAAAATTTGTGGTTGAGCTGTCTGTGCCATCAGAGAGGCTTTGGAATCAGTTACCAATCATGGGGTGAAACATTTAGTTCTGACCTACCTGAGCCAAGAACCGGTACACAAACACTGGTTTATTCTGCCCGAAACGATAAACCCTGAATATACTCTGGATATCGTACGATGGATTCCAGGAGGCATCAAAAATAATGACTCTATTTGCAGCCACCAGATTTATCCCAAGGGATCCTGCTTTCGTGGAGATGATAAACAAACGACCTCTGCAAAAAGCAAAGGGAAATTTAATTTAACTTATGCTCATTCCACATCAATATGGAGAGCTGTTGCTTAATCCACCAAAACTTAAAAAGGAAACATGCTCTCATTTGCCTGAGCAGCAAAGAAACACTTTTGAAAAAAAATCCAAAACCTGTACTGTTTGTTCAACTGACTATTCTACCAGGAAGTAGTTGACCAAGTTAAAATTAAAAAATACAACCAGACACCTTTATGAAACCAAGAACAATAAAATAAAATCCCTTCAGAAGTCATAATAACAATTAGGGGAGGCACTTTCTAGCTCAACATTCAAATTCCACAGAAAAAAAAATAGTGAGATGTACTTGCTATGTTCAGAAATTGTCTAAATCTACACAACATGTGCTGCAAATAGTAAAAATGTCACATCAAAGGGCAGGAAATGTGGCAAGGCAAACCTCTATAATCAACAACCTCCATAGGAAGCCTTGAACATAATGACAGAATCCCTCCTTTAAATGAAATCCTAACATCAAATGCATTTTTTCTCATTAAGAGTGGAAGTACTTAACTGCACTCACAGCAGGGGGTTGAGGCAAGGGTGGAGAAAAAGGAAGGAGAAGAACTGACGAGAGTACAAATAGGCCACAACTTTTCTGGGGGCAGCTTACAATGCTTCTGGAAGGGGCAGGAGACCCACAGCTTTCCAAAACGCACTCACACTCTCTTTGCCTGAGAGGAAGGCAATGGCAACTCCCCTCTCTTAACCAAATCTTTCTAAGAAAACCCTGGGAGAGGATCCCCACAAGTTAGACTCGAAGGCACAGAATGGAATGGATCAGAATAGAACAGAATGACAAAAGCATCATAGGGTAGACTTTTGAGTGTTGGACTAAGACTCTGAGAGATCAGGATTCAAGTCCAAGGTTATCTTGAGCAAGTCACACTCTCCAAGCCTTAGAGAAAGGCAATGGTAAACCTCCGCTGAAGAAATCTTGCCAAGAAAACAAGGACCAATATGTTGAAATGGTTTAAGAGTTGAACTACAACTCTGGGAGACTGGAGTTCAAATTCCCACTCAGCCATGGAAACCCACTGGGCGACCTTGGGCAAGTCACACACTCTCAGACTCAGAGGAAGGCAATGGCAAGCCTCCTCTGATTGAATCGCTTACATGCAAAAAAGGGCATTTTTTTTTACCTGACATTAGTTACATCATTAAATTCTTCAGCCCACTTCTTTCTTGACTGAGCAGTAGTGGAACCATCCAAACGATAGTAATCAATGTTTCTGAACCATTTCCCTTCACCTAGGAATTCAAAGGGCAAGTGGTCATATGTCACTGAGCGGCAGTGGAAGTGCACACTACCAGCTGTTTCCATTTCCTTCTTAAAATATCACTGACATTATATATCATATATCAAAATATATTTCAAAGAGATTGTGAAGGGATATCACTGGTACAGTTCATCCTTCAAGAGTTTTAACTATTTCACTAATTTTGCTGCTATAATTTATATAATTTCTACCATCTTCCCAAAATGCTCAGTTGAAAGTAACCAAAATGTCATTTCCCAAAGTAGCCTCAGTGCTCGTTCAAATCTGTCACCAATGACTGTATTGGCATTCAACAACAACAACAACAACTTTAAGGTGGTACAAGAATCTTTCTGCTGCATCAGCACAATACAGCACAGAGTTTTCATAAAGGATTAACATTATACTGTGAGCTGTGTGTGGAAAGGCAAGATATAAATGTTTTAAGCAGGCAAACAGAAAGAAAGTCCCTGACATCTCCAAACCTGGCATTTCTATACTGACCTTTATATATTATAGGTTTGCCTTCTTCTTTGTCCCGATTGGCTAGCTCCAGAAAGTCCTCTATCAAATCCAGTGATATGAGAGACTGGCTGAACACTAAGCTGAAAGTGAAAAAAACACAAAGCATTTCTCAGTATCCATATATTTAAATAGCACATTGATTTGCCTTTCTTTGATAACAACACCAAATCACTTTAGGGCTAAAAGGCAGTATATTAATCTAAATTAAGCTTTAAAAAGACAGCTTTGCTAGGAAGAGCTCAGAGGAGAAGCTGGAGGTGGGCAGACTCAACCAAACAAGCCACAGCTGCCCTGACTTTTCAAGACCTGAACAGGGCTGCTGATAATGGGAAGATCTGGGAGGCTGCCACAACTTGATAGTAATTAACAATAATACACATGAAATCATTAAGCTTGAACCAATTTAAAGCACATGTGCACTATGTCTGGATGGCTTTGCAGCCTCTCCAGTCGGGAAGAAGGGCTTACACTTTGTCTCCAAGCTCTTCAGCCATGCGAAGGATTTCGAAGAGAAGTACCATCTTCCCAGAATGCTCCAGCACTTCAGCATCTGCATCAGTGACAAAATCCTTGTACCAGTCTGGTGACGGACTGCCTGGGTTGGAAGAAGAACCAGTTTTACCTAAGGGAAATAAAAACATGCAATTTAGTAAGACTATATTGTACTCCCCAACTGAGACTTAAAAATCAAACTAAAATATGCTTCCTTCATATGATTTTTATCCCATCTTTTCCCAAAAATGGGACTCAAAGTGGTCCACAATGTAAGTTAAAACAAAATAGCTGAAACAGTTATGTGCAATCAACCCATTAAAATGTTATTCTAAGACACTAATTTTAAAATCAATTAAAAGCATGTAATATGCACATTATGTATTAAAAAAAACCCAGCAACTCCATTATATATCCATACAAAGGCTGAAAGTCAGTTTAAAAGGGGAAGTCTTTGCTTGTTAATGAAAAGATAGCAAAAGGGAGCCAACCAAATCTCCCCTGAAAGGAGATTTGGCCTTCTCCCGCGTCCTCACTGCTTGTGAGGATGATGGGACAAAGAGATCTCCACCAAAGACTGCAAGACTTGGGCAGGCTCACAAGAGGAGAGACAAGCTTTCAAATAGCATAGTGGCACTGTCAGTGATAAAATGAGGTGCAACTTAATTCCAGCAAGTACAGAGAGCCACTGCATTGTCGTACACAAGAAGATGCATTCCAGATATTTGTAGGCTCTCCAAATACTAGAACGGAATGTACCTTTACTTGCATTTGTTTGTTTCTTTAATATCCTACTGCTCTTGCAATATGGGACACAAGGAGGCCTATAGCACTGTTCAAACATTAATACAGCATTAATGTTTCTAATAATATTATTGCTGTTATTTTGAGAGCAAAAAACCCCTTTCAGTCTGGGAAAACCAAAGAAGCAGATTTCTACTTACACTTTACAGTACCACACACACATAAAAGAGTGGAGGCTGAGGGGCTAAGTTATATAAGCTGCTCTTTACTCTCCCGCTGAGTGGGCTGTTGAAGTATCTCGTAGCCAGTGGTTGCCATCTCATTGACTGTCACTAGGCATCATGTTTGAGAGTATTCTCAATGTGCATCTATCAGTAACCACAGGATTTAAGCAGACCCTGTTTTTCACTCAATTTGCTCTGTGGCTAATTTAATTCAAGTTTCAGAAATATGAAGGTTTATGCCTCTCATTAAAAATCATTATAATTTTCTTTTCCTTTTTGTCCAAACTGAATGATATTTGTAGGTACAGTAAGCTTTTAGGAAGGGACTATACTTTGCAAACTGTAGACCAATGAAGTTACGCTGAACCCCTTGAACAGCTGTACTAAATCACTTCATCTCTTTTCATGCTAAAACGAACTAACACAGTTATCTCTAACAACAGTCATGATTTAAGAGCGCTTCTTCTAACGAACATTATATTTGGGGTTCCTGTTCCACTGACAGGAACAGGAAACCTGGTTTAAGGCAAAAGACTCAATGTGTGCACATACAGCTAGTTCCATGGTTCTCTATACCTGTGAGGTTTTCTGATGTGCAGTTTTGGCTGGATTTGTTTTAGAGAATACATGAGATCCATTAGATGCCTACATTCCTTTCACTGTGATGGCTTCCAACACATACACAAATTTATCTGCAGCCTTACAGCTTGATAGTGGACTCTCGTCTTTATTTATATTACCTACATTCTTCAGACAGTGTTATTAGTCTGTTGTGTTAATCTCTATTTATTAGTGTGCTACATACACACTGATTTATTATAAATACAGAAAAAGCCTTCCTCCTCTTGAAACTTTGATCTCGCTATAACTTGCAGCTTTCAGCTCCATGGAATTATTTTCTTTACAATTCCTTGCAGATAGTTCAATAAAGTGATAGACTTGCTTAAACATAAAGAGGGAGACATCCATTAAGGCAATCACAAATATTTAAAAGAATACTCCATCACAGTGCAATACATTTTAAGGGACAACAATGAAGTTTCATTTCATGTTATCCATCTCTTTGTTGATTGCTTTTATGGGGGAAGAGTTGGAGAGGATGGGATATGATGATGATGATGATGAGTTAATACCCCGCTTGTGGCAAGAGCTGGATAACATGGGGGGGGGGTGCAAAGAGATTGCAGTAAGAATGTTAAGCCTTTCCAGCCATCTTCAACACTGGAATTTTGTTTCACTATTTGTGCCGGCCGCTTACTTCATACTTCTTCCTCTAACCAGCAGCCGTATCTTTAAAATGCAACATTTGGAAGTACGTGCCACTGACTTCAACAAAATCTGTGTCCAGGGAAGGGTGGCTTAGACCAGTGTTCTCCTACTTTGGTCCTCCTGGTGTGTTGGACTTAACATCCCCCGAATCCTTCACCACTGGCTACACTGCCTGGGGCTCCTGGGAACTGAAATCCAAAACATCTGGAGAAGCAAAGTTGGAGAAGCACTGGCTTGAATTACAGTCTTTCACTACTAACTCTTGAAAAGCACCAGAAATTTTGGCTGCCACCCAGAAGCATGCGTTAGTGCTGCAAATCTCCACAACCTGCCCAGCCTCACTATTCACACCTCACATCCACAGTAAACACTGAGCAGTACCTGTACCTGTTTTTGTTACTGCCTTCTATCCCCCTTTGTCTCCCCGGTTACAACCTGCTGTTTATCATCTGGATTATGCTTACTCCAAGGCTGACAGCCACATTACCAGGCTCAGGGCCAAACCAGACGCAAGGCAGACAGAGCTCACGTTTAAGCACAGATTTGCCTCCATCCCATACTGAGAAAATTGGGGAGCAGCTTCCTTCTGCAAAAAGGGCACAAGTAGAAGTCGTGCGAACTTCTCCTATCCCACCACTTATTTTAATGGGGAGGAAAAGGACTGAGTGGGAGAGGCTCAAGAGTAGCTATGTTCCTGAAAGTTCATTCAACTGGGAGAGGAGCTACAGCAGAGGAGCTTGTTCTCCTTTTGGCTGTGACCTCACAGCTTTAACACACAGTTGGAAGCAATCAGAATTAGCTAAACCACCCTTGTTACCTTCCTCTGCCTTCATCATAGCTGGAGGGTTGTTTGCTGGCTCTTCTACGTTTCCTTCTCCACCTCCACGAGACCTTGAATTCCAAACTTTAATCACTTCAACATCATTATCGCTTCCGCTTCCACTGGAGCTACTGTCTTTCTTTGATTTTTTACCTTTGGGCTTTTTCTTCCTATAGGCATAACATTTAATGATCGTTATTACAAAAAAACTGGCTGGAGCACTACCACCATGATTGCTGTTATTCTAATTGTACAACAGTCCAAATCCCTCAGTTCTGAGGTGGCATCTTTATTGCTCAGGCCGAACAGTTCAACTTACTTAGTATATTCATCAGAACTTAAGCTCACTGATGTTTCTTCAGAATCTGATGCTATGAAATCATCAAGACTGTCTTCATCAAAGTAGCCCTGAAAAACCAAGCGGGTGGTTTCACAAGAGGCATTTTATTAAACCTAGCCATTATGGCTTAAGACTTTAAAATACTTCTGTTATTTTTTTTTCAACCTGAGCCACAGTAGGGTCAGTAAAAATATTACCTTTGTAATGCCAACTGTGGACTTCCCAATATCTAGCCATCAGTTAATCAAAGAAATTTCTATTAATTTGCAGAAACTCCCTAAGACTTGGCAGGCTGAAGAGCTTTTGTCAGAGAAAGACAGATGTGATTTACCTTATTTTCTTTGCTAATATAGTCCAGCTGCAAGCACCAGGGATGAGTCCAGATTCTACTTAACATCTGGAAGTCCTGGAAGAGTTTAGCTCCAGCTTTGCCTCTTCCACCTTCACTACTGCTACTGACACCTGACAATTAAGAAGTTATGGTAACTTGAAATATGTTAGCCAAGCAATACGTACTTTTGTGCAAAACAATTCTCTCTCTTGCACACACGGACATCCCCCCATTTCTTCTAGCAATCATTCAAATGACTGAATTGACATTTTCTCCCACTTTAGTTCGCACAGCAATTTAGGCAAACGCTCTGAATTATCTTTCAGCTTTTGTCCTGAAAGCTTTTTAACTGTATTGCGTTTTTAAAAGATAGTATATGCTGCCTTTGATACAATGCTGGGAAAAGGTTGAGATATTAAATAAACAATAAATAATTAATTTGATGGGCCCAGAGGTAAGACAAGCTCTTACCAGCTGGGGCAGATGGACAGAATTCTGCTCCTCTACGACACATAGACAGCAAGACCATCTGAACCACAGCCTGAGCTGTCATCAGAATCAGAAAAAAAAATCCATCTCCATTTTAGGCCTTCGAGTGCTCGAAAAAAGAGAAGAAGAAGCTCTAGCACACAGGGTCCAAGCTTTAAGGCCTGTGCATCGATTGACATTTGTCCCAGCGAGTTAGCCTTAATCACACACCAGCAGAAAGAACACAACGCAAGCTACAGACCACAACAGAACCAAACAAAAGAAAGCATAAAGTAACGGTGAACCATGACATCCCTCTTACCTGTTAAATGATCCAGGTAGTACTGATACAGTTTACACTGAAGAGAAGTCATTCTGACAGCAAGAACATATTCATATTTGGGTGGCAGGAACTTTGTTAATGCAGTATAATCTTTCCTCTGTAATTGAAGTATTGAAGAGTAGCCAGAATAAAGTTATGGAGCAGTTAAGATTTTAAAAGTATTTAAAGAACTTTGGTAGGTTTGAAACTTAACCTACAGAGATTGAATAATTAATATGAATAAAGTAGAGGAAACCGTAACACAGAAATCAAAGGGAGAACAATATTCCTCTATCATGTATAAATCCTGCTCTTCCTTGAGAGATTAGGGGGCGTGGAAACATCTGTATGTATTTTTGTAACAAGCCTGAAACACAGGCCTTTTATTTAGGTCTAATATTTAGCTTTATATGTCTGAGGCTAAGGCTGCTGCTGCCTCTTTCTCCAGCACAGCCAAAACTTCCATATTAACTGCACTTTACCATTCTGCACAAACCCTAAATTGGGGTTAATTTTAACAGTAGTTTACTTGTAAACCACAGTCTGAAACTGGGTTGTTTCAAGCAAACCATAGTTTGTCTGGCCTTGGACGAATTTAAGGAAAGTTTCCCAACTGCTTAAGGCAGCAAATGAGGAGCAAGAAGGAGAGATTGAGGGGGAATTAACAAACCAAAGGCTTGTTCATGTCACAGCAACACGTTCCACGCCGTTGGCCTTCAGCTAAGGAAGAGGGACACAAATGGGCCACCATTTCACGCTGAATACTTTTCCCCTGTCTGATTTTTGATGCCAACTGGAGTTCGTCTGGCTAGTACTTGGATGAAAGATGACCAAGGAACACCAGAGATCTCCAGGGAGGGAGAGGAAAGAATCTTACTTGCAACCCTGGAAAGCCAGGGCTAAGAATCCTACATTAAATGGTGCCAGTTTGGCATAAACATAACTTTCAATGTCGCATGCTTAGGAGTCTTTTTAAGAGAGGAGGAAAAAAAAGACAGAAACACAATAAAAGGGTGAAAACAGCAGATTTACAAGGACTTGTTGCAGAACAGAATGAAATGTGGGTTGCAAGTGTGAGACAATGAAGAATTTGTCTTAAATCATCATCCACAGGCATTAGTCGGTTAATCGCAGGCCACCTGGTATGCCCACAGTTGGAGATACATGTTTTGAGTTGAACAAAAACAACCAGACAAACATGGACAAACAGAAAGCTTTCAGAAGACTTTCCTTCTGCTTAATTAGGAATAACAGATTGCCTGTGAGGGGGAAAACAAACAAACATAGCTTTTGTAAACAGAAATAAATCTATCAGAACTCCAAAGCTCAAGGACCTTGAACTCTTGAATGGCGAAATACCAGAAATAATAATTTAAAAAATCACATACCTGAACACAGCCGGCTAACATTTCATACAAGATATGCGCACGTTTCTTCATCACCCTGACATCTGCCAGGGTAGAGTCGGCACACTGACCATTCTGGATTGGGTTTATAAATCGATTTCGGAACTCCTTAATAGACCCAAGCAAATTCTCCTTGATGAAGTTAACCATGCAGTGGTCTGAGGAATCACAAATTAAAAGTCTAGTGCTTTAGTTTTCTATAGCAGGAGGACCCCTAGGAAAAACAACAAAGAGCCTTGTGGTACACTGATGACGGAAAGATTTCATTTGGCATAAGCTTTCGTGGACTGCAGCTCACTCTGTCAGAAGTGCTGGAATGAATCTGACAAAGTGGGCTGGAGTCCACGGTAGCTTAATGCCAAATAAAACTTGATGGTCTTTAAGGTGCCACAAGACCCTTTGTTATTTTTGCTGTAGTAAGCTAACAGCACTAGCCGCCACCCCCACCCTCAGAAATTCCTAGGAAAAAAGTTTGATTTAGAAGAGCAATTGTGTATCTGCAAATATTTGGTAAGATGTGTCATGGCTAACATGTTCAAAAGAAAGTGACCCCTGGACAGACGCTAAGGCCACAATCCTGTGGGCCATACAGTTCCTACAGACTTTAGAGAAAACCAAGCAGTGGTCAGCACGGGAAAGTTATACAAACACACACCATGAATATATTTGGGGGACAGAAGGGCAGAAGATAAAGAAGTATGCAAGGATGCACACTCTCCTTCCACATGAGCAAAGCTATTTAATTTTATTTTACTGAAACTGCAGACACATGTAAAATAGTAATTGTCCAGTATCTGGCTCCCCCTTGAGAGGAACTTACATTCTATGAGGTTGTTTTGCAGTGGGGTTCCTGTAAGAATGATTCTCCTCCGGGATCTGATAGAATTCATAGCTTTAGAAACAGCAGAAGCCTCATTTTTCAATACATGTCCTTCATCACAAATAACAAAATCAGGGCCTGTTTTTTTAAAACAAGCAAACAAACAAACAAACATTACTTTGCTTATAATTTATTGTCTCTACAAAAAAATATGCCTTGCAGATTTCCACCCAATATGTAACAGTGCTTAACTGTTATCTGTGGCTTGTTCTAGATATTAACTTCACTCAAGGAGGGTGTTCACTGTAGTCCTTGCTGACTTTAATCCACAGCTGTTTATGAGATGTATGCAGTAAACAGCCTAGTTATTATTTACAAGGTCATGGTCATAAAATACAATATTCTGCAGCAATTGCTTCAAAAAAAGTCCTGCCAAGGAGTCAATCATGTAGGTTCTCACAAGTAATGTTTCCCATAATGTGCATTTATAAACTCAGGCCACAGTGCCATCTCCTGGAATTTGAAAATAAAATCAAATTTGGAATGGCTATGCATATATGAAAATTACTTATCTCCCTTAATAAGATAAGGACCTAAGAGTTTCCAAGATACACAGAACACTGAACCAGCAGCTGAGAAAGAAGAAAAGGAAATAAGGAGATTTAGAGGGCAGGGGTGGGGAAGAAAGGACAAGATCCTAAGAACGTATAGTAAGTATTCTGGGAGAGGAGACTGGTGGAACGGTGGGAATGCATGCCATTACGTTAGAGCTGCCCTTCCTTCCTTTTATATTTTAAGACAATCAACTGACAGAACCGTGTTTTCGCACTTCCCAGGAGTGTCTCCATCTCCCTGACCATATTTCAACATTTGCTTTGTTTTGTTATTTTCAGAGAAGGTTAGGAAGCAGGTGCTTTTGGCACGAGGAAGAGTGCCTGAAAACTGCGGGCCCCTTTGTTTTCCCCACCACTTTGATGTTGCCAACTCACTGGCCTTGAAGTGAGTCCAAACTGCTAGGAATGGGCTGCAGAGCACAACAGACACTGTGCGCTGCTCCTCTTGCAGGAGGGCCTCATGGATTCTTCTACTCCCTTGCTCGACCTTCAGAGCAGGGCTTGGAAACGGAGTGGCCTGCCCTCCATAGGCCGTTGGCCTGCAATTCCAAGCATACCTCACCATTTTCTATGTGAGCTAAAGATGTTGGGATGGGCAATCCATTAGCATCAGGAGGGCTGCGTGATTCCTACTTCCTGCTTTAGACTAAGACAGACAAACTGACCAACCAAGTTTGTTTCCTCCTTGTAACATCCACACCAGCTCCCCCACAGCGTAGTAGTACCATCTGGATGTGAGCTGGGCTGCAAGGGCCATAATCCCCAAGCAATAGCCCAGTGACTATGACTGTGATGGCTGGGGATGCTGGGAGCTGTAGTCCAACTGGCAGTATAAAGTAGAATGCGCAGAATATTCTGTTTACCTGGATCAACCAAAGCTTTGTTAAATATTTCTTTCAGCTTTCTGCTCTTCACATTTCTCCCTTGTGCAAGATTACGGTACATCTCGTAGCCAATGATCATGACGCCGCCTTCCTCCTGCCATCTTTGCAGCATATAGCCCCTCTCCTGAGGGCGCTTGACTGTTGCCAGTTCATTGACCTTGTTGGAGGGGTGGGGGAATTTGAAGAAGAAAAAAAGCCCAATAATTTATTCTCCACGTATGAAATATTTAAAATACATGTATTTGAAAAATGTATCTACCATACAGTCGATGCAAATTTTACTATTAGTATGGCTGAAGAATGCAATTCACTGTGCAATGGAAGAGCAAGTTCATCTCAAGCAGCAAATACCTCTAGTTTTTCATCGTCTTCTAAGCCTTCTTGCCATTTCTCAAATTCATTCAGCCAGTTCAGGGCTGTGTTCAGCGGACAAACAACAAGAGCTGTTCTGAAATCCAGTTTGTCACACAAGAGAGTTGTGTGAAGAAAACTCACTACCTTCAAGAGAGAGAAAGCCAAGCAAATCACACATTAATAGCCTGGGTATTTTTAAATTTTATTCTTGAAATTAGCAGCAAACCTCCTTTCCCTCTGAAAAAAAATGTTATGCATGCAGCAAGTAACCCGGATTACGTTTTGAAGTATGAGGCCCCACTCCCTTCACTTTTCTACAGTCAGAACAGATGCATGTGTTTCAATGTTACGGTGGAACTGAAGTACAAGGGCAGTTGGAATAAGCCACTGTGATGTAGCAGGTGGCATATTCTGACATAAAGCTCATGTGAAATCCTGGGCATGCCGTTCTCTCAGCCTAACCTACCTCACAGAGCTGTTCTAAGGGCAAAAATGGACACCCACTCTCCACAGAAAACACCTGAAGAAAGCATGGTTGGGACGCTGCAATTATCTCAGCCCAAACCACCTCCTCAGACTTGCTTGGTGGGAACAAGAGGGGCAGGGCCTTCTTGGTGACTACTCCCAGATTTTGGAACTCCCTCCCCAGGAAGGCCACAATGATTCCATCCTTGTTCTCTTTCTGCTGTCAAGTTAGAACATTTTTATGTCGCCAGACTTTTAACAACTGAGTGGGATGGACTTTAAATAGTGTGTGGTGCTGTTTTTCAGGTTTGCATACAGTTTTTTTTTAACTTTATAAATTGTTGAATTGTTTTTAAATAACTTTGCCATTTATACTTATATTGAAGTTTCTGTACAGTGTTTAATCTGTACTCTTAGTAAATGTGTTGTCAGTTGCCTTATGTCTCATTATTGGGTGAAAAGCGGGATATGAATGAATAAACCAACAACAGCAGTTCACTCCCATTCAACCTATACTCCCTTGCCTCCAGTAATGATAGCTAAGATGGAGACTGTTCTACTGCCTTGTTACCACTGAAAGTGTTTTGGGTTTTTCTTTTAAAGGCAGGGGGAGCATTGGCCTGGAAACGCCTTTCACAACACAAGATCTTGTGGCTTTGACTGGAAGACGGGGGGAAGAAGCAAGACCCACCCTGCCAACAGCACCCTGAAACATACCTGTAATGTCTTCCCTAGACCCATACAGTGGGCAAGAATGCATCCAGAGCCCGGAGATTTCCTTGTTTTTTTCACCGATTCACAACAGCAATCCCACATAAATTGCACACCTAGAAATAATAGTTTTGAGAGGGGAAAAAAAATCCTTAACAATTTAGCAATGAACAATCAAGTACCCATTCACAGCTTTGGTTTACAGCGGCCACAAAGAAGAAATGCAGAGATTCAAGATCAAAGTTTGTGTCCTGTTGTCTTACCATCTACTTGATGGGGCTTCAGTTTTGTAACTATGTTTCTGTGAACCTGAACTAAAGGTTCTTTGGTTTCCTCATCTTCATCCAAAACCAGCTTAGTTGTTATTGGACATTTCATTGGCGCATCTTCCAGTTCGATAACCTGGAAAGAAATGTTTGCGCAAACAAATCAAGCTGTTTCAGAAGTGACAAAGCAAGAGATAACAGTGAGCACGCACCATTCTGTACTGAAGACTAAACTGTTTCTGAGACCATACTTTTTCTAGGTTGTAAGTGAATTTGCCCCAAGACCTGAAGGCACTTTAGCAACAAATGACTTCACATCAGCTCTGATTTATGAATACTCTATTCCTAGGGCACTTTTAGAATAATCATAATATTTAAATCTACCAGAAAATCTCCTAATCTTCGTAGACTGATGTATATAGACAGGCCAAGTACCTCTCTAAGCTTCTCCCTCTCACGCTCCCTTTCTGCAATCCGTTTTCTTCTCTCCTCCTCTTCTTTAAGTGCATTTTGCGTTTCTGTTCTGAGTTTATCGTCTTTAATAATTTTTCGTATCTTCTTTCTGCCCTTCCCAGGAGATTTGGAATCATCATTGTCATCATCATCGGAATTACTCTGTGGGGGGGAAAAAAAACCACTAGTCCGCTACCTTTTTATATCCTTAGTAGTACTTCCAAATGAAGAAGGACTGAACTGCTAATGATAATAAACCATTACATTCACACTCTGAAACAAAATAACAAATCTAACGATCTCTATCCATATTGAAATGGTTTGCTAAGATATTATACAGTGCTGTGTACCAAAGAGAGAATATTACAGATCACCTCTCATCTTAACTATTACAGATGCTACATTAGAAACTATGCTTGAAGTTTCCCATTTTTGAAGAGTGGTTTGCCATGCAGTATGAAACAAGTAACGATGGGGATTTAAAAAAAGAAGAAGAGTAGGAACTGGTGCAAAACAAGTGCAGTAATATCAGCATGTTGAGATAAATGGGAACTTAAGAGAGAATAGGTTTTGATATGTTTACCAGAAAATCTTGCTCAAATTGAGAATTCTGTTTAACATTTTTCATACAAATAACTGGGGAACAAAAGACCTGCTTAGCATCATGTAGACTGGCAGTTCTCAACCTTCCACCCGCCATATGTTATGGACATCCAGGTATCAGAAGCTGAAGCCGCATGAACAACTGTAAAGGATTGTGGAAGCTGGAATCCAAAACACATGGAGAACCGAGGTGGGAGAACTGGTGAGAAAAGGGCATTTGAACTAACCAAGGTGCCTCGGGGGAATTCCCACAGAGCTCCCAGTCCTCTTCATCAACACCTGGGAGACCCAAATCCGAAAAGTAATGAAAAAAATAAAAATTAAAAAATTAAAATATCATTTCTACTCCCCAGAAACAATGGTCTTGCTGCAAGATTGCCCTTGCCTCAAAAGGAAACCATATATCTGACCACATCCTGCTTCTAATTTTTTCCCTGACTTTTTACATTTCTGAGGGGTAGTTCACTGTGGAGCCTGAAGAGAGAAAATGACCCCACATATCCTTGGAACTTGCTCACCTTTGCACTAGCCTAATAGTAGTTTTGACCCCCTCCTGCCCCACTTTAAACAACTGGACTGTTCTTCCCAAGTTCCTGGATATTGGGAGGTTGCCCATCCAGTTTCAATCTTCCTTAATGTCACAGAACTAGCATCAATGGTCTCACAGCCCTCATTAGTGTGACTACAAAAATACCTTGTTGTTTTCACTAGAAGAATCTTCTTGGACTTTTATTCTCCTCCTTTTCTTTTTCTGTTTGTAACTCCGCTGATTTTCTTCTAATTCAGCTTTCTTGGCAGATCTGGGGGGGAAAAGGGCACATTTTCTGCTAACTAACCATAAATAAAGGCTGCTTGTGAAATGATCTCTGTGTAATTAGTTGCACAAGTGACACAGACAAAATGGCTGTACAAACCACTCTTGTTGCTGTGAATCTGCCTCACTGTCCTGACTAAAGAGGTGATATCTGCCCCTTCTCTTGGTGACTTCCAGAGTTCTGAACTGGGATTTCTTGATCCCCCAAGGCAAGCTGGTTATGTCATTGCATTCAGCCCACAGTGTGTTAAACTCAAGGCCTCCATCTACTAAAAAGAGAAGTCTTACACCATAGCCGTTTCTTCACTTTCCATATAACAGAGGCCTTTTGAGTTTTGCCTATTTCCCTTTTTCTGCTCTGGAATTGCAACAACATACAAAGAAGCTTCAAGAACAATTAAACCAAACTCATTCTTTTTCTCCCAAATTTTCCAGAGAAAGATAAGAGTCTTTTCTCCTTCCTGATTCTTCCCAACTTGCCTCATCACTTTGATTGCCACCAACCCCTCCTGCCAAGAAAAGAAATAATGGTACCTTGTTCTAGGGCGCTGTTCATCTTCAGATTCACTGACGTCTTCGCTGACTCCAGACTCATTGCCTTCCGAATTATCTGAATCTTCACTGCTCACTTAAAGATCAAACAAACAAAAATTGCTAGCAAAACAGTGCTTGCCACTAAATTAACGCCTAGTATTTGTCAACAGTTTCACAGAAAGGAAGAAGAATACGGTACAACCAAGAGTGACCAAAAAGTTCTGGGTGGCACCTAGCATAATTCACACTGTGTGGGCGGCTCCTCTACACTTCCTTGAGCACATCAGGAAGACACAAAATGAAAGGAAAAATGGAAATGGTGCCACCTGCTGGCATGTATAGAAGGAAACATTCGTCTTAGTATTTAACCCGGGGTGGAGAACTTGGATGAGCTAGGACCTGTGATCAGAGATGCCAGAGAAAAACAACAGCAAAAGGCTGCTGAGGAAAGATGGGCTAAAGCTGTTTTAAGGGGTATATTTTTTTTCAATACAATCCAGATGTAATGTCTTCAAACAATTTTGCAGAGGAATTATGTAGCAAAAAAAAAAAAGCATCTTATTTGTATCTCTGCGCACTTGAGAAATATTTCAGGTTGATTGTTTTAAAAAGTGAGAACAAGCTGTAGATAAAACACACAAAGAAAGCCACTTTTATATTTAGATAAACAGAAGTGACACTTTGAAAGGCTGGAAGTACAATGCTTCTATCCTTACTCAGGTTTTATTTGATTTTTGGTATTTTTTTCTTATTGTTCTCATGAAAGAACAGCACTCAAGGCAGAGATAAACACTGTTAAAAACAAATAAAAAAATAAACTGAGCAATAAACAACTAAGATCATCAAAGTAAAAATCACTAAAATAATCACAATCACTATTTTTGAGCAAGCATGCAAAGAACTGCATTGTAAATGAGTTCGCATTGGCCCAGTAGGGCTTCTCTTGTACTCTCCTGTACACAGCAAATCACTGTCCCAAGTCTGTATCACCACTTTTTTTTTCATTCTGAAATGCCATTCAGTTTCAAAATCAGTATAGCATGTAGTTAACCATGGAGGAGACATCAAAAGTTCTCTGGAGATGGCATAATCAACTTGGAGAGTTCTGGTCAATAACACATAATTATAAAGGAAATTCTGTTTAAAATTATCAAAAGAAGGAGTCTTGAAACAAAGTGATGTAATTTATGAAACAAATTTGGGATTTTTTTTTAAAAAAAAGGTTCAAATTTTTATCATCATTCAGACACTAAAGGTCTTAACTGCTTATTTTGAATCAGCTGATTTCATCTACATGAATTTGTCCACAATATAGCAGAAGCGTAAGTTCCAATTCAACAGAATTCTGCAATCTCTCCTTTAGATCAAACAAAGGAACTATTAATTGGATTTGGGCTTGTTCACATTCAGAATTAACTATATACATTCACAACCCTTTGTCCTGCCACAAGAAATAAAATGATGTCTGTTCAAGGGTGGGCACTGGCTCCCAAGTCAATGGGGTAGTTTTTTCCAATCTTCGTCTGTCTCTTTGAAACCAGACAGATAACTGAACTGTTTTGTGGAGCGATTTCCCTTTCTTCAACGGTTTGGTTATCTGAATTATCCTACCAAAACGTAAGACCTAAATCCAACTGTTACTTCAAGGTAAATCAGTGGGGTTTACACAAATGCTGACATACCATTCAGCAACTAATTCAGTGGATCTACTCTAACTAGGAAGAGCAACTGGATTTAGCCCTATTACTACAGACCATCCTCTCTTATTGGGTAGTAAAATGGCTGTCTCTATAGTCCCACTTGTATCTGCATAAACACACACAGATTTTGTACCTTTCCTTCTATTTCTGCGTTTAACTTCTTTGGCCTCTTTAGGTTTTCCCTTTTTCTCCTCCTCAGAATCTCCATCACTCATGGTCAACTTGTGCCTTAGCAAGCGGTGTCTGTATCTAGGTTTCTTAGCCTCTTCAACATCTGAATCTGAGTCAATGTCATCATCCTGTTCATTCTCTTCTGTCACAGAAAAAAAAGTCACAACATTAAGGCTTTATCATGAATTTTTTTCACTTGTATCATTGTCATAAACATCATTTATATCCTCCTTTTGCACCAGACTAGAATTCAAGGTGGCTTACAGATTAAAATGATTGCAGTACGTTAAAAAAACACAGGGAAAAGTCAATACTAAAATAGGATTAAACGATTACCAAATTATCAAAATGATAAAAAGCACATGAAAACCGTAGCAGATAAAAAGGTAGCACTTAACGTAACATAGCACTTTCTTAACAGCCTTTTCTTTAAAACTTCCTGTTTCAAAATTCTGCTGAAATGAAAGAAGTCTTCACCTATTGAAGGACAGGATAGCAAGGGGAGGGCCATTCTTCCCTACGGAAGGATTTCCAGGGGCAGCCACTGAATGGCCCTCTATTGCATCCCCAGCAGTCCTGCTTGTGAAAGAGGTGTGACTGAGAGAAGGGCCTCTCTTGAGGATCTCGGTGGGCTGAACAGGCTCGGCGGGGAGATAAGAATTGTTAGGTGGCTTGGATCCAGGCTGTACAATGCCTCTTACATCATGACCGGCATTTTGAAACAAACCAGCAGCCAGTGGAAAGAGTGGAGCCAGAGACTTGCATCATCCCTCTTATCACAGGGAGGCACATCAATTTAACAAAGCAGTGGGGAAACTATAGTCCAATTTTGTTGCCCACAGTGGCCCCGGACACCCTGGACCCCACAATTTCTTTAAAAAGTATTGAACCTCAAACTACAACCGCCTCCCACAAGCTGCCACAACAACATGGTGGCTTCATTCTCCTTTCTCCCAAATCCACCTAACCTGCAAAACTGGCTATATTTCAGCCAATTGCCAGAACCAGAAGAAATCAAATGTCAATTCCAGCCATGCTGAGAGCAGCCATACAGCCTCTGGTGATGGTTGGCGGGGGGAGCAGAAATGATCCTTGTGCTCTTCCCCATTACTTATCCCTGGTGGGTCCTAACACCAAAATATTTTCATCATGAAAGACTTAAAAACAGCAGCTCATACACTAAGAATAACTCCACTTGGTCTTATGAATGTTATTGTGGAAGTAATCAAATTCTATTTCAGGGAACATCACAGGATTTCAGGCACTAATATGAAGCCTTGAGCACAAAATTGGGTGCCAGTGATGGACAGGGGAGCCACTCCAGCAGTCTACTGCCAATTGCCATCCCTGACGTTACAATGGATTCACAGAGAACTCAGGTTCTGTCTGGTGCTCACCATTGTCACCTATCGTTCCTGCTCGCCTCTCTTTCTTCTTTTCCCATCATCGGAGTCTTCATCTGAAGAAGCATCATCCTCTGAGGAAAGATTGGCTTTGATCTCTTCTAAAAGCATTTTCTTGGCAATTCTTTGGAGTAAAACAAAAAAGGCGTATTCCATTGGTTCACCAGTAAAACAAAAAAAAAATCAATAAATGACAAAGGTAATTTGTATATCTGCAATCATTAAATAATGCAAGACCAAGAGTAAGACTGTGCAAGATTAATGAATAGCGGAATGTACAGACAGGAGAAGTATGATTTGGAAACAGAATCAACTTGCTTGTGGGAGAAATGAGGCAATTACTATGAACACCAGCCATAAAATATCTCTGTTACTTTATAGTGGCCTTCCCAACCTGGTGATGGCCATGGTATAGGTGAGCAATGAGTGATGTGGACCAATATATCAGGAGGGAACCTGGTTGGGGAAGTCTGTTCTAAAGCATATCTGTTGCTGATGAATTTCCATCAGCTTCACTGTCCTCCTTTCCCTGTCACCTTAACTGTACAGCAATAGTTTAGAACACTGGAATACCACATCAGTCTTGAAGGTTTTCAGAACAGGAAGTAAGATATCTATATTGGGCAGTATTCTGTATCAGCTGTTTAGCTGATTATACTTCACTAAGTAATCTCTCCCGGCCTGCGCATACATGATGGAAACATTACCCACTTTTTTTCTGATCACCAGCAGAACAGGCTTCCTCCTCCTCATGCAACTGATGCTTGGTAAACATGGCTGGGAGAGAGATTACAATTGTGGCAACAGTGTCACAAGCATGACTATTTAGTGATATGACTACAGAACAGTTAGCGAGATTTACTCATCTGTAAATGCTCTGTATTCATGATTGCTACTTAGTCACTATCATGATTTCCTCCTTCAACATACTTTATAGCCACATGGGGAGGAGGTTCATTCTGCTGGTGACCAGAGCATAGGCAAGTTTGGGAGGGCCAGGGCGGGAGAGGTTACTTAGCTAAGGATACTTAACTAAGGGGCTGAGACTAGATCATGGTCCAAGCCTTTGATGGACAGAGATGAAAAGAGGCCCTTGCGGTCCACCATGTCCCAAATGTTTCTGCTTTAAGACTACCTCCCATGTGGTATCACAAGCAGCTATTGGGAGGCCTCTCTGTTTGAAAAATAGTGTGGACACCTGTTCAAAGGAAATTTGCATAAGTCTCTTGGGTGACCCAAACAGGGTTTGTAGTTTTCTGCATTTCAGCCTTCAAAATCCATCCAAGCACTAGAATGTTCTTGACTTTCACTAGTTTTCTCTGTTCAAGGTAGATGCTGTTTTAAAGCAGCCATGGCCTACCCTGCAATATCTTTACAGTAAGTAGTAAAATCTATACTCCCATCATCACTATGTAGAGGAGCAAGTTGTAAGAGATACAAAGAATAAGGTCATATTAAAACAGAATCCAGTGTGATGTACTGAATTCTAGATAACGCTTGAATTTGTGAAGCAGCTTTAAAGAATACCCTGCGCCTTTAATCAATTAGAAATGACTAAGCCATCAGCCAAAATATATCAGGAAAGATGTTGATATTCTGTTCTCTGTCTGGTCCAAGAATTGCGCCCAGAGCACTGATGTCAATACCTGATGAACTGAGAAGCAGGCATCAACCCTGGCCATGGAAAGACTGAGTGGTCTGTGTAACATAATAGACAACCAACCCTTCCTGCTTTAGAACAGTGTAGCTCAAAGTGGTGGTCCATGAACCAGTGCCAATCTGCAAGCCATCAACTGCAAGTTTGCTCTGAATTTCCAGGGAAGAAGGAAAGTCAGTGAGTACAAATACGATACCATTCCCTGGCGTATTGGGAAAATGTACTGCTGGCCCCCAAAATCAGGTGAGAAGCTTTTGAGCATCACTGATTTTTGTTTTGAAATCATGCCATCAAAAGTCATTAGGACCTGAGAAGAGACAACTGACAGCTGTCTGTTCAAGTAATACTTCATCCCCTTGTTGCCAAGAGAAGCCCAGGGAGTCAAAATGACCAAGAGCAGTACAAGTTGAAAGCAAACTCTCTCTTCTCCCACCATCCTCACAATGGAATGAGTCTTTTTGTGGGTCTCACCACTGATAGCCTGAGTGAGGTACACAGATATAAGATATTGATTCAGACTGTTAGGGACTGTTCTGCTATTTCGTGACATGTTATCTATGACAAGCAGTGAGAAGTTCAAAAAAGTGCCTACCAACGCTCTACTGAAGTTATATGACTGTTTGATCTGTTGTTCTCATGATTTCTTAATACATTAATGGGCACACACAGTTTCAAGAGAGCAGCCAGGTCTTTCTATCATGGTTTCAACACAGTACACTCACATACTGCACCATCCCTAAGTTTTATGAACTTTTTGATGGTCTGGCAGAGGAATGCTACTCAACCAAAACAGACCCAAGGGCTGAAATGAGCAGGTGCCACTAGACTGCATCCCATGTGTGGAGTAAAAACATGCAAAGTGACAATCTAACATAGACCTTTGGCTTCTCAATGGATATAGGAAGTCCATCACGTTGGCAGTTAAATACAACAAGGAAAAATACAACAATCCAAACACAAGTCTATTGCCAGCCAAATAGCTTTGTTATTTTTGTTACAAAGAACCACACAGATATGGTCAGCAAGGTGGAACCGCAACTGATGTTGTAACAAGGTTCGTTTGCAGTGAAGGTTCCTTGGATAGTTTGTCACATGATGACAGCAACAACAACTAAAGATTTTTCCTGAGCCTCCATTTTTCCTGTCCTAGCCAATTAGCAAACACAGGAGGATCAAGGCCATTGCATCATTATGCATACCTAATTGGTTATGTTCCAGTTGGTAGTTTACAAGTTGTGGAAAAAACTGTAAGGATCATGGAAGAAAAAGCTTATGATGCATAGCAGGGGGTTGGATTGGATGGCCCCTGTGGTCTCTTCCAACTCTATGATTCTATGAAAACCATAACACTGATTGGAAATGGTCATCTGATAAATGCAAGCTCCCTTGTCTCACAAAAATTGGACCTGCTCACTGGGAAAAATATGTATTTAGTTTTACATGAAAGCTCCTGCTTTTCTTTACCTGTATCCCTAAGCTTAATTATTGGAAGCCCTGCATCTGGCACTGAATTTGAAGAAAGACAGAAGGGTCCAAGGGAGGCAAAGCTATTATAATAAAACTATTAATGGTTGATTTTTCTTAGTATTTTAGCTACGTGTGACATGATGCATGCAGTTTTTGATTTGGTTGTCTGAACAACTGTCAAAACTAAAGAATTTTATTTATCACTGCTCTAAGATTCTTTACATCTGCTTCACTGAACAGAGCAAGAAAGTAAGCATTTTCAAATGAAGTTCAGATCTCAAAACAGTTTAAGAATGGTTTTCCCCCACAGAGTTTACACCACCTAAGTTGCAAGTAACACTAAGATGTTTTCTTTTTTAATGTGAAGCTCATGTGGACACTTGTAAGGATGTCCAATTGAGGAAATTCTAGACACTCGGAACAGTGACAGGAAGGGCAGGCAAGCGCATGAGCTTGGAGCTGACAGTTCAGTTCTACTGCAAGAAACATACAGTTGGCAAGCAGCATATCACTCGTTCACCATTCAGTCTTTTTATAACTTGAAGTAAAAGATGTGCTGAATACCAACATCACAATATGATTAGGACTGCCTTAAAACTGTTTATGACCAAAGAAAGTCGCTATGGACTGGATTCAGGAAGTTAAGCATTACTGACTTAAATCCCATGGATGTCACAAGAATATTCTCTGTATCCGTCTTAATACTTAGCATTTTAGATCAGTGTTAATCAAAGTGGTGGTCCCTTAGCTGCCAGTCCCTGGTGAGCTTCCAGAGAAGGTACAAACAACTGTGGTCAATGGGCAAAAATATGGCAATGATTGCTGGTAAACTGGGAAAAATTAATTGCCAGTCCTCCCATACCAGATAGATAGTGTTTTAAATCACAGTTCCCACAGTGAGAAAATGAACCTCATGAAGCATTTTTTTGTAAAAGATGTGAATAATAAACTGTATGTCCTCTTTCAGAAAAAACATCCCAAGCGATCTAAATGACAGGGTCAAAAGTTAGAGTTATTTCACTTTACCCCCTTGCTTACTATTGCCAATTATGCAATCTGCATTTGTTTATAACATCTGTGGCACAAAAGAGAACTCAAGAATTGCCCTCTTTAAAATATCTTGCAATCCTTTACTGTGTGAGATTAGCTGCAACAAGATGTCCACACATACATTTCCAACCTTCTGTAATGGCATTTCTGACATCAGTACTCAGCATAAGCCATGCCTAAAACCAAACCATTACCACGCTTGTTTTATATTGAGGGGAGGAAAGTGTTGGAGAGTGTCAAGCAGTTTGCTACCACCTGGGCGTGAATGGTGCTGGGTGTCACAGGTGGAAAGAGCATGGAAAATCCTGAATGCATGCACCAGTCTTCAGGGATAGATTGATTCTTCCAATTAGAATCAAGGAGTTTGTTTATAATTAAGCATTTGACAAAAATCTGCATTTGCCTGAAAGTAGCAGATACATAAAAAAAAAACCCTGTCACAATGTGTTAATGAGGCACTACCGTACCACATTTAACACATTTCAGCTTTAAACTAGGAGACTACGGAAATGGTCAACTGAATATTACACGGGCAAATTTTCAACATGAATACAAATTACTTAAATTATTCCCTAGTATACTTTAGTATTAAAAATGTGTTTTATATTTCTTTAAATTAAATGCTTGCACGAGAAACATGTTTTACAAAAATTTATTGCATCCATCAAATACTTCAAAGGCATTGTGCATGAATACACTATGAATCTCTTAATGAACAAAAAAAACTCCAAACATATTAAAACAGCACTATTTGAAAATTCAGACAAACCAATAAGAAACAAATACACACCACAATGAAATACAGCACTGTCTGTTATATTAAGACTAAAATATTGCACTTTGGCAAAAAAAAAGTTTTTTAATAAACATTTTAATAAGAGGCATTTTTAAATGGTTTCTTCAGAAAAAGAAAGTTGTAGATACAACTGTACAAGTTGTAACATTACTACGAATCTCTGGCATCTCTCTTTGGCCTGGCAGAAGTCAGTGTTTTGCCCAAAAGAAAAAGGGAGCAACAGCTAAATAGCGAGCCCTACGCACATTTCTTGAAGGTTTGGGAACGGTGGGTCAAAGAACAAATCTCTGACTGTCTGATGGGAGTCACCCAGAGATCAAAACAGTTCCATGTGGAGGCAGAAAGTGCTTCAGCTTTCAAATGGGGTGGGGAGGATTTTCCCTAGGATGCACCCCCTCAGAACAGAAGCCGCTCTTCAAGGAAGGGTGGAGTGAAGGAAGAGCAGAGAGGAGGGCCAGATAAGCCCCTGTCTCCTGTGGAACTCCTACACACCGATCTTTGGATAGCTCTAATCTAATGCACATGTCCACTGAAACAATGACCTAACTGAAGCTTCCTGACAAAAAGAAATTAAGAGCTTCACTACAGCATAACACACGTCACCTTGCATATTGATCAAGACAATCTGCTGATGAACACCAACTCTAAGAGAGGTAGATAGATTCTTTCCTAGATTATACAGTAATCAGGGGTGTGTCTCTCCCCGCAAAGCAATTCCAGGAACTCTGAATTTACTAAATAAAATTACTATTTCTGATTAAAATATTATTTCAGGATTCACCTGCTAAGTACTAAGTAATAAAATAAAGCAAGCAAAACACCTAACCATTTTCTATCTACTATAAATGCTTTTAAAAATCTGATAAAGAACCCAGAACTGACTTTTTAAAGAAGTCTTACAACTTTTTTCAACAGTTTGTTTATCAGTCTATAATGTCACTGATCAGTTCTTAAATTTCAGTATTAAACATTTGTTTAAACATGGTGTGTGAAGAGCAAGTTAACAGCTAGGTTAGCAGCATTCTTGTGTGCACCCAAGTCTGTCTGAGGCAAGTGTTAATATTCGCTTCAGGTACAAAACAAATATTAAAAGAAAAATGCTTTGCTTTCTATAACTAAGCAGGAAAAAACCAGTTCTACTGATAATAAATGATTATTTTCCCTCCTCCAGACAAATGCACCTTTATCATTGTCAAACGATGCCCATTTCCAAAATATCCTATAAGATGTCTATTTAAGAGTAAGCCCGTTGGGGTTCCATGAAATCCATCAATACAGAATGGTAACCTAACCACATCAAATTTAAAAAACAACAACACCAACTCCCTCCTCTTTTAATTGTTTTGTTCTTCTTCTGCTTTACTATTCAGCAATTAGATCAGTTACAGAATTTTTTTTATTAGGAGATTTAGAAGATCTGCAACCCTAACTTCTTCACCTATAGTGATGCTTTCGTATTAAATGTTAATGAAAAATACACATTTACGCACATGTTTAACTCAACGTGTAAATCCAAACCACACCAATAAAAATTCACCTGAAAGAAGCAAAGTGGGCACAAACCCAGGTCACTGTGCCAGTGCCACCAGCCATTCACTTTTCTAGTTAAGGAGTGAATATTTGGGACATTCAGGTTCTGCTTTCCATCAGGAAAGTCTTTAAGATGCAAAAGAAAAGATTTTGACACAATACTGAGTCATGGCTATCTGCATTTCTTACTCCTGTGGGCAGCCATAAATAACAAATTAGGGTTTTTCCCCAAAATGTCACTGAATATACAAGTTACATGAAATCTTCATTTTACAAGGAAACCTTAAAACGGACAGTGCTGCAGTGCATTTATAACACACCCTATGCAAGGTGTGTGAGATAACACTTAAATTTATTTTCTTAGTTTCTTTTCAGGTCTGGATTTAGGGTTTTGTTTTCTGGCCTCTCGTTCAAACTTGCGGGAAGCCTGTGAGCGAGTCTTTACAAGGCAGGCACTTCTGGTTTTTACAACCTGCTTGCTGTTCCGTTGCTCTTGTTTGCGCCCACGCCTAGGGTGTGTTATAATCTTTTTAAAGTCCTTACGGTTGGAATCATACCTATTCTCGGGATCATCATCGTCATCTTCTTCCTCTTCCATTGGCACAGCGGCCGATTTATTCTCGCCTTCATCTCCTTTGGAAAGAAAAAAAGAAGTAGACAAATTTGGCACAATAGGAAAACTTGTCACTTCCAGAAATCATAATGACAATAATTCTCATTGGCTACCATCTCTCTTTATTAATCTGTTTCCTGCAATTACCAAAAGCACCACTTTTATCTTCCAATACCTGCTGTACAAGCTTAAGATCTAAAGCCATAAAATTCAAAGAATGATAAACAAGACTGGATAACACCATATGTCTAATAACTATAACGGTTTTTTGACAATCGCTGTAATTTGTATACAGGAAGACCCAACCATGATCAGTAGCAGGGCAGATGTAAGTGCACACAGGACTGAACTGATACTTTACAGCAGTGCTGGGCAACTGTGGTCTTCTGCATATTTTTAGCTCACAACTCCCATTAGAGCTCTAACCAGCAAAAAAACAACAAAAACCTGTGAACAATTAGGAGAGTTGCAATAAAAAAAAACCCAACCAACCAACCAAATGGAGGGCCACACTGCCTACACCTTGGTTACAATTTTCATCACTTCATATGCACTCACCAGATGACTAATATTACCTTGTGGCAAGAAAGCAGGATATGCATATAAAGTACTGTGTGAACAGGGTGTACCTTGAAATAGCCCAAAGTAATATAGTTTTGATTGCTAGTAACCCTTCTCCCTGCGCAGAGAAGGTTCACACACATCAAGCTCCTTGCATTATGGCCCTATATGTGTTATTTTTTTTTTTACCGTTCTCTGTGCATATGGTGTGAAGGAGAATGCAGACACCATCCTTCTATCCTGCTATGTTGATCCAAAATAGCAAAGTGCATGAATCAGCCTTGCTCATTACTAGTGGCACACAGATGACACAGCACCCATTCTCATAATGTAATTTTTTTTTTAAAGCATGCAAGCTAATACATTTCCTTTTCTGTATTAGATGGGGACAAAACCCAATCCCAGGCATATTGTTCTCTACTAAAACATCCACTAGAGTAGAGCTATGGCTGCTATTTTAGGTCTTCAACCCAAAGAAGTGAGATTTTCCACTGCTCTGAAGGCAGCTTTTTTCTTTTTTTGCAAGAGGCAACTGGTCCTCTAACTGCAAACTTAGTGGTTCCAGAACCAAGAACAGGAGGGACAGCCAATGTTACTTTTCAGCAGTAGTTTGTTATTCTGCATTCATTGCTTTGTGATGTTATCTTAATCATTACTAGTGAGTTACTTTTTGTTACTTTTTAAAAGAGATACACTCCAACTGCAAAGATCTGACCCAAACCTACCTCTCCCCCAGGCAGTATGTTAGAAACAACATGCATATTTAAATATTATGCCAAAAAGCAAGAGAATTACAAGTCTTCGTGTTATGTTTTAGAAGTACAGTAATAACACGTGACATATATTCCTATCCAAACAGTAACACAATACAGGTAACAGTGTTAATTCCAAAATCTGATGCGATCATACCTAGTGACTACCAGTTGTGGAATGTCAGGCATCCGCAAGAAATGGAAAAAGAGAAAACCAAAAAATCCGCCCAATTAAGCCCTTTACAGTTTATAACATCTCAAAGTAAGCTGGCAATATGAAGAGGAACAACTCTGTTAGGAATACAACACAATATTTTCATGCAGCTCCCACATATCAAGCTTTGTTGTTTAGATTTTATTCCGCTTTTACTGCAAACTGTATATGATTTCGGTCTATGTGTGCCTATGTGCTTTCAAGTAGCCTGTCAACTACAGTGTCCCCATGCATTTTTCATAGGGTTTTCCTGGCCAAGGCATCCTCAGAGGAAGTTTTGGTCTGAACTCTAGCCTATAGCACCTGGTATTTATTGGAGGTCTCCCATCCAAGTACTAACCTGAGCTGACCCTACTTAGCTTCCAAGATCAGGCAGAATCTGGTGCAGCAATCAAGTTGTTGCTGTACTGCCCACAAATCCTATTTTAGATAAAAAATGATGTACACATTTTTAAAGCCAAATAAATGTCTGTGCCCACCAGGGTCCCAAGCTAAATGAATTAATGTTGCTATCATTGCTGTTGTGCGCCTTTAAGTTGTTGCTGACTTATGTCAACCCTAAGGTGAACTTATCATGGGGCTTTCTTGGCAAGGAATTAATAGCACACAAATATTTCCCCTTTCAAATTACTGAAGGTATCTAAAACTGCAGTAATTATTCCAGCACCAACAAACAAATTGTCAGTATTACAGGAAAGGCAACTGTTGTTTTAACAGAAATCTGTATTAGTTCACCAGAGCCCAGAATGTTACTTTTTACAAGTAATTCATTATGAAACCTATGTACTATCAATCACTATACTTAATTTAAACTTAGGGAAGAAAACGGTCCAGGCAAACTGAACAATAACTGGTAAATCAGGTCCTTCACTCCAATATTCTGGACAACGTACACAAAGATATGAGCATGATGGACAAAGAGAAGAAGCCCTGATTTCTGCTAGACTCTTTTTCTGTTCATATACTTGCCAAAGGAGATGGGGCAGGATTTCACGATCTTGTTAGTTACTCACAGCAACATTAGCCATGACTGCATTACTTCCGGAGTGACAAATGGAACAAGAATTCCCAGCAGTTAGACAAGCATTGATTTTTCAGCCCCAACAGTTGCGTGGGCGCTCGATCTAGCTTTCTGAACACAAGAGTACACATCCCACTTATTTTTTTCACAAAAATTATTTAACCAGTTTTAATTTAGCAACTGTTTTAAGAGTATTTTTCATTTAGGCTATACATACAATGTAAATTAACTTCCCTACTTTGTATTGACTAGGGTTAGGTAACTGCACTGTTTTAGTAGTGTGAAGGAGCACTCACTGCGGGGGGAGAAAACCCACCTTACGCACCATGGAGTGGCACTAATTAGGACAGGTCCCTTGCCTGCCAGCTGTGGCATCACTGCACACTCCATTCACCTTCTGCCTGAAAGCTGCATCATCCAGGCCCAGACATTCACTTAACCTTCTCCCTTGCCACACCTCAGACCAACGCTGTGGATGAAAAGGTGTAATAACCATTGTAAGAAAAGCTCCAGTCATCATGATTTTGCAGTACCAAAAAGTGCCAAGCAAAGAAGCTGCCCTACTCTACCCAGTACCTTCCAGACCTCCCTAAAACCCACTAGACATGGGTGCTTCATTTTTATTTACCCCTTTACTTTTCTCTGGGAAGAGATGTTGGGTGGAAAATGTTCTAAAATGGAAAATTCTACCATGCTATATAATACCCCTGGCGGCAACAGTACTTGGATAAAGACCATCAACAAACACCAGGTGATGTCAGCTACATTTTGGAGGAACTGAAATAACCTGCCCTGAGTATTCCTTGCCTAAGAAAACCCTATGAAATTCCTGGGGTTGCCAGAAGTCGACAGATGCTTTGAAGGTACATACACACCTAGATATGTTTATCAGTAGTTACCAGAGCTGTTGAACTTCAATCAATCATGTTATATGGGCTAAATATGAGGTTCTAGTTATTCTTCCAAGACGAGCATTGACAAACCCTAGTGCTCAGAGGAACATGCTAATAAATGACTTTATTGTCAACTTTCTGTTTCCAAAATCTCTTGCTTTCCAGCCACCAGAATGAGCAGTCAAGAGAAAATGGGCCCAGTTGCCTATGCCCCCAAAATCATGAACAGTTTGCCTTCAGTATCTGCCAGGGTTTGGTTCCAGGACCCCCCAGTGGATGCTCAAGTCCTGTTACGTACAATGGTGTACTAAAGTGGCTTCCCTTATATAAAATGGCAAAAACAAAGTCTGCTTTTGGGACTTCTTAAAAAAAATATTTTCAAGCTGTCTGTGGTTGAATCCTTGGATACAGAACTCATGGATATGGAGGGCTCACTGTATATCCTTCAGTAAAATAAAATATTCAATGTTGTTCTTAATCAGTTTTTTCTCCACTTGAAATGAACTGGCAAGTACTGCCAAGAATAAATGAGTGAAGGGTAAGTAACTACAGTAAAACATCTGCAAAACAACAACAACAGGTAAATTTTTTATATAAGATAGATTTGGCACAGCTCTCCCTAGGTTTGTTGCGGTATGCCTGCGAGTTGGTTTCAACTTATGGCGAACCTAAGACACGTATATCACAGGGCTCTTGTGGAAAGATTTGTTCATAGGGCGTTTTGCTATTGCTTTCCTCTGAGGCTGAGAGAATGTGACCTGCTCAAGGCCACCCAGTGGGCTTCCATGGCCAAACAGGGATTCAAACCCACAAATCCCTGTACCATGCTGGCTGTCTTCTCTTTAGGTATGCGACCTTAAAAATATTGTTCTTTCAGGTGTAGTCATATTTTGTTAAATATAAGAGAAGTATCCATTAGCCTTTTTACATTATTACAAATATTCTGATCAAATAATTTTGCATGTTATACGCATTTCCACTCTAAATGTGTTTGAAAACAATGTTTAAACCAAATGTGCTAAATCAGATAACACTATTAAGAGAACTGGAAAAACATCCAGTTCACTTTTGCTGGAAAACATGTTCCCACCATCCGAATCAGAAAGGAGCAAGAGTAGCAAGAAGTAACAGAGTACGCAGTCCCTGATATTTTCACCCTTGACCTCAAACGCAACAATGGCTGCTTGTTGTAAGAAATATTTTAAAGGCATTTCCTCTACACACACAAAAAGGCAAGCCTTTTGGACTTACAAAGCATCATTAAGGATGCAAGGCCTGGGAAGCACAATGCAACTGAGAGATGCAAGAGTGAACTATACTGGCAATAACACCCTATGGCCTAAATCCTGTTGTTAATCCCAACTAAGGGAGGGCCACTGAATCAGTGGTGTTTACCTGTGCGTGCTGATCTATTAACAATTGATTCCACGGGTGTATTCCAGATGAGATTAACTAACAAGGCTTACACGTAGTTACAAATTAATAGAGTTCAGTGGTCAGATTTACACCACTGTTCAGAAAATGCCTGGAACAGTAGCAATGGGAAACTCAATGGAATCAAATTTTTTCTCTTACAAATTTAAATCATAGATTCAAAATTGCCTTGATTTAAACAAATACATGCTGCTGGGGCCAGGCCTGCTGCCCTTGCGTCCCGCTTGAAGGGTGCCGAGGGGCATACAGCTGGCCATTATGCCATAACAAAATGCGAGCTTTCTTCTATCAAGGTACTATATTAAAAAAACCAACATTTTTGTGATTTCTGAATTGCAACTCAGCACCAATCCCAATGGAAATGTTATTCTTGAATTACAAACCTCTCTCTCTCTCACACACACACCCACACAGAGAACATTACAAAATGAAAAAAGAGCTGCAAACTTTTCTGTATTAATAACAACCAAAGTTTAAACATAATATGTTGCACACCTGAAGACTGACAAAATCCTAGTTTGGTAGGTGCCAACAGGCTTTCTGTTAAGGGCTTAATTTTCTGCTCATCGCTGCTTTCTGCGCCTGCTGAATTCACATCCTCTTCAGCTTCATTTGACGATGACGAAGTAGTAGTGGTTGTGACTGCTTCAGTCTTTGTTTTTTTCACCCCAATTTTTCGCCTCTCTTCATGATTGCCTTTACCATTACCCTTAGTGGCTGCCCCTCTTTTTTTGTTCTTTTTCTCCTCATAGAAATCTTCATCAGAAGAGGACATCAAGTCACCTCTTGCTTTTTTGGCATTTCTTCTTTTGGGACTTGCTTTTTTCTTTTCTTTAGCATACCCTCCTTTTTTATTTAGGTTGTCCTCAGAAGTATCACAGACCTGTTCATTTTGGGGTGATTTCTCAGTTTCTGAAGCATTACCCTGGAGCTTCCTAGAAACTCGCTCTCTTAAGTTCCTCCTCACCTTTTCTTCAAGAGGGCTTTGCTGCTTAATGTTACTTCCAGAAGCATCGCAACTCTCTTTTTCAGGAGGAGGCTTATCGACTTCAGAAGAAGAATCACTTTGCCCCTTTGCAGGGCTTTTTCTCTGCTTCACGCTACTTTTCTCTTTTGTGCCTTTTTTAGTCTTCTTTCTCACGTCGTCCGAGGACTCCCCACTCTGCTCTTGACTTGGAGACTGCCCTGTATCATCAGAAGACAGGTCCTGTCCTTCCTTTGCCGGTCTGCTTCGCTTGCCAGAGATGGTGCTCTCTTTTTCAGAAGATACACTCTGCTTGCCTTTGGAAGTGCTCTCTTTCTTCATTCGCTTGGCCATCACGGCTTCCTCTTTACTCAAGGCATCTTCTAAGCTCTCTTTGTCTGGAGCAGAGTTTTGCACATCATCAGCTTTATTGACCAACTCAACCTCTGGCTGCTCTGATTTTATTTCATTTTTATTTGGTTCTTCTTCTGAAGAGCCATCATTCTCATTCTTTGGGCCCTTTTTTGTAGCTTTTCCTGAAGACTCCATTTTAGATTCTCTTTCTAATTCAGAATCACAGTTAGAAGAATCTGAACGGTTCTGGCGTTTCTTTTTAGCAGCAGCTAAGTCTTTACTTGATTTGCCTTTTTTCGCATCAAAATCTGATCCAGAACTGGAACTTTTCCTTTTTCGCTTCCCATTGTCCTCCTTTGTGGGCTGCCTCTTTACAGCTTTCAACACATCCTTTGACAGCTCACCGTTGCTGTCGATGTCTGAAGAACTGTTGCTCATCATGGCTACTTCTTGGAGGACAGCAGGTACCTCGTCAGAATCGGAACTTTGGTCCGCTGTGTCTGGTTTGCTAGTCTCAGTAAGTGTATTAGAATGAGGACTACAAACAGTGCTATCGGGAGAACTCTGCTTATCCTTTTTGTTTTTGGACTGTGCAGGTTTTCTCCTACGTTTTTCATTGTACAGCTCATTGCTTTCCTCTTCAGAATTAGAAATTAAAGTATTTATGTCTGTTGGACGTCTCAGAGGTGTGGTTTTAACACGTGGAGACCTTCTGAGATCATGGTCTTCTACCAATGAAATGACTTCATTTTCTGCTGGATATTCAGTACCGGCGCTTTCTGTTCCATCTTCTTTCTTCTCTGCCCTTTCTGACTTCCCCTCTGGATCTTCAGCTTTTACAGGAGAATTAGAGAGGGAAACTGGAGTCAGTTTCACAACCAATTCCTTTTTAACTTTTGGTGATGATGTCAGCCTCATTCCTCCCCTACTGTCTTTAGGTTTGGTATTTGCACTTGCAGCTCCTAGCTCTGCTGGTCTGCTTCCAACACCCTGTTCACCTGCTTTCTGTGCTTCCATGCAAGATTCGAAAATATCTTCAGGAACAGATGAGGGGACAGAGACAATATCCATATCTGTTGCCTCTGTGCTGTTTGGTTCATATTGAAGCTCATCGCTTTTCCCACTTTTTTTCTCTCTGGAAATGGATTTTTTGCTTCCCGTTCGTTCCGTTACTGGTACGCTCTGCTCATTGACCTCTGATGTAACTTTATGCTCCTTGAATTCTTTTCCTTCTGTCTTCTTCGCTTCACTGCCACCCAGTTTAATCTCATTCTCCTTCTCTTTGGTATTTTTTTTCCCCATTTTCACATCCAGAGCTTGAATCTCCAGATTGAGACTTTCTTCCAAAGCCGCATGGGCCTTTTTGATGTCACTTAAAACAGATTTAAAAGCCTTCAGCTGACGTAAATGCACCGTAGGATTTATTTCAGAATTTTCAGCTGCCTGTTTTAAAAATTTTACAAAACTAGCATTCATGTTAGTTGTTGTTTCAACCAGTTTTTTTGTTTTTTTGAGCAAGACTTTTGGCACCATTAATGCTTTGTATGAATAGGTTAGGGAACCAGAATGTGGATGATCTACTTTTTTTTCTTCACCGTTACAACTGGAGCTATTTTTCTTTGAGGAATACTTAAGTGTATTGTCATACATTTTACTTTTTTCACTGTCTACTCTGATTCTTTTTTTATGCTGTTGAAATAATTGTTCTAAATTTTCAAACACACTATCACAAGCTGTGACCAAGTCCAGCAAAGGTTCTGGTTGGCATATATAGCAGTGCCACTGGTTGTTTTCATCCATTATGGTTGACAGCTCCTTCCGGCCCAGGTTGCGCAATATACATTTTTTGCAGAAGGCATTATGGCAGAAGTCACAGCAAATTAAGTTTCCACCTTCGGCACACCACCTGAAATTAAAGTTTGGACATGTTTCAAAAAAATGTGTTGCCACAAAAAAAAAATGAAGAAAATTCCTAGAACATTTCTAATCAAAGGTGACTGATTATTATAATACCTAACCTGGTTGTAAGTAGCCATGTTCACTGCAACACAGACCAACCCCACCCCATCTACCACAGGGCCAACATGAAATATTTTGGCTGCAATTCTATTTATGACACAGATCTCGTATCTGAAGTAAACATCGCAGCACACAACACAACTTATGTCTGAGCTCATACGCACATCCTGACATTGTTAATGCTGTTTTCACAGGCATGCCCTCAGGACAATATTAATACCGCATTTGCCTGAAAACACTGAAGGTCCCGCACCCATAAATACAACTATCCCTCTTGATTTTGTTCTACCTGTATTGCTCACAAACTTTTTCAAAGGAAAGTCAGTTAAATATGAGTAAATGGGAACATGAACGAATTTAGTATTTAACTATATATAAACTTCAAATTTCTGAAATTCGTATCAGCTTCAGAAATGCTTGCTGTGTGGCATGGGGGGCAGAATTTTGCTTTAACAAATACAAGTCCCTTTGGGGTCCATAAAGTACTGTCAGGTTTCTTTAAATCCTGGTTCTACACTTTTAGGGTCCATTTCCAGAATGCAAGAAGCTAGGATCCAAGGGACTCTGGCTTCTAATGAATAATGCACTCCATTCAATCTCTTCCACCTGCAATGGGAGAGGCTACACAGACCACAAAAAACTGTTCAAGAGTTGGTCTGTTCTGCTAATTGGCCCCTTCTCCAGTTACTCCCTCTAAAAAAACCAGAAAAAAAGAAGCCAAGAACAAATCCTGGGATTATTTCTTTGGTTTGTTGGAAGAAAAGTTGTCTGCTATCAGGAGACATGATGAACCAAACGCAGAGTGAAACTCCACATTTCACTGTTCCTGTTGCCTGTGGGAAGAATTCAGGCAGCATGTAGTAGCCTGTGCTCTTTCAATATTAGATAAGATTAAAGGAACATTATTATCCACTCAGACATGCTTCTCTTAATCCTAATAAATCTGATTTTATGGAGGGCTTTTGATATACCTACCTACACTGTTCATCCATTCCATCGGCATCACGGCTGATATCATCACTCATATAATATTTGAAACAAGTCTGCAAAGAAAAGGTTTTTTTTTTCAGAAACCTTAAACCACATTTTCTAAGTCTATTACACATACACTTTAAACATTATGACTGACCTTAAATTAGTATGAAAACTGAATATACTTTTTCTAGTATGAAACACTGAAAGTATAACACTTGGTATGAAATGTCCTGGCTACTGATATCATTTTGTGACACAGTGTGAAAAAGGAGTGATTGTTCTATAGCTAAAATAGTTTGTTCGCCATCACAATCCTAGTTAAAATCCTTGCCTTGAACTTGTCATTCACCTCCACACTTTCATATGATAAACTAAATGAGAAGCAAGAAAAATGTTGGCACTTATTTGTTCCATTTAAACCAGGGGTGGCCAACCATGGAGGGGGCAGGGTCCAATTTTTGCCCCTGCACCCCTCTCTGGAGCAGGCCACACTGGCACAAAACCCCCCAGAGCCGATAAATAGTATTTTTTTTCTGGGCAATTTTTTTACTCCAACTCTCCCCCATGACTCAAATTGCTGCAAAATGTAGCAGGTTTGCTGCCCCAACACTGCCCCTCTGCACGTTCCCCAACATACTTTCACTCCCAGAGCTCCCCGAAATTTGCCATAAATGAAACAGGAGGTTGAGCAATGTCTAAGTGGTGGCAACTAGAGCATTCTCTGATTGCCATTCTAAGAGTCAACATCAAAGAGCCAGGCTTTATTTTATTGTATTGCATTCATTTATATCCCGCCTTCCTCTCAATAATGAGACTAAAGGTGGCTAATATTTGAAGCCTGTAGGAGTGTATATTTTTAAACACTTTTGTAAGCTATATCTCCATCTTGAAAAAATGATTTCAGGGTGATATAAATGTAATATGGAGACCTAAACATACATGAAACATGTACATACCTTACAAATAAGTACTTTTAATGTGGGATGTCTGTAAATTGAATCCTTCTGAAAATGGTTCACCTGCTGACCACAAGCTGTACAGCTCACAATACCATGTAATCCTTCCTCTACAAAACAGGAAAAAGCAAAGTAATATAATAAAAATCTCCGTTACCAAACACATCAAATTCATATAAAACAACATTTTTCATTTGCAATATAATTTCAAAATGGCATCACTTCTTAAACACTGCCCATCATGGAGGCAGGGATGTAAAATCTAAAGTTAAACAAGAAACAGAAAAAGGGGGGAATACTGCTATCCCTGAGATTTTTCCACCCACACCCCCATACACACACACACCAGCACTACTAACTAGGTCTGTATGTGGCATCACTACCTGACAGATCAATAAAAAGTATTAAATCACTGTCATTTAAACTTCTTGAACTTTGCCAGTATTTCTAACACTTCATAATTCCACAAGGCAGCTGATGCAATCTGATGCATTCATCTGATCGCCAACACAAGGGAGTACAGTGAAACTCTCAAGTGACCTAGAGTGGCTTCAAATAAATCTCACTTCTCACTGGAGGGCATGTTGCTGACCTTAATGGGCACTAGGTGGATCTATCCCTGACTGGACATATAGAGGCTGGAGATACATCCAACTCAGGCTGTTACACAGTCTCCAACTAAGCTAGCTGCTGATGTTGTTCCTAGCTGATAGCTGTCCTTGAAACTCCTTCTCTCAGTATAGACTAGGCTAAATTGAACACCCAAGGCAGGAGGCTGCTGATGCTTCCGCACCTTGTGACAGTGAGTTTCATGAACATGCAATGTATGGAATTATTTTTTGCCTGCCCCAAAACCAACACCAATAGATTTAATGGGGTGTCCAAAACTTTTATTACTAAGGAGGGAGAAGTTCTCCATCAACTCTCAACGTAACTCATTTTGCAAATATGTACGATATCTAGAGTGCAAAGGCAGCAGCAAAGATTATTCATACTTAAGCACTTCCCTTATGAACAGACAGAAGAGGCACAACAGACAACACTAGTTTTGTTAGCCAAAATGGAACAATTAAAACATGTTTATTGAACTTAAGTCATTATCCATTTACCTCCACGCTTCTTTTGAGTTTCAGGTTTTATTTTAGCAGTATTTCTGTTCCTAAATTCGGGTCCTTTAAAGTCATCTTTATCTTCATTAAGTACTGGCTCTGGCTGTACAACTACCGTACCTAAGAAGATGACAATTAATTAAATTACAGAATCCCGGTTTAAAAATCTAGTAGTTTATAATCTCATCAGGGAAGCTTTCACATATGCTAACGCAGAAATGGTCCAATGATCTTTACCTAACAGTAAGTGTTTCACAGTTAGGCAGCGCATGTACGTATACATACACAAACCAGAACAGAGACTTCACACTAATGCTTGATTATTACTGCTTTTAAGTTTAAACCATTTTTGGCAAGTGCAGCAGCTGATCAGAAAAATGGGCTGGGACCGTATCCAGTCTATAAGCCATCCCTAATATTGTGTATAAGATATCTAGCTGGTAATACTCAGGCTGGATAAAAAAAATTGGAAATTTAAAAAGCATTGTTCATTAAAAATTAGATTGATTTGTTTTTATTGTAAATTTTAAGTTTTTGTTTTTACATCTAACTAGGTCAATACTAAATAAGCCAGATATAAGCATATTACCTCTATAAATACTCTGTAACCACAATTAGCACTGCACACTATGTGATCCTGGCTACTACCAGATGCATGGTAGAAGCTCTGCTATCTAAAGAAAGGACAATTTCTGGCCATTTTTCATCCACAAATGTTTATATTCAACCTACCAACACAGGCATTTCATTTTCACCTGACCGAAACAGCATGCTGCAGCCAACCTTGTATTTATTAGGGCTTGCTTTAATACACAGGCTTCCCCCACTTATCTGACAGGTTAGGGACTATAGAACTGTCAGAAAATGGAACTGGTTGAAAAGCAGAACCCATGTACTGTACTGTACAGAGCATGAAACACTTGCGGAGGGTCACTCGAGACCAAATGCACATGAGCTGCTTGCAAAGTCTCTCAGCCAGCTTAGAGCCTATCCTCTCATCTTTAGCTTGCTTTTCAAGCAGTGCAGATGTGCAAGTGGTTCCAAGTGAGCAAAAACTGATGAAAGAGTGGACCCTCGTCAAATTAATGAAACTTGTCTTCAATTTGGAAGCATCAAAAGACTGAGTCATCAGATAACGGGAATCAAAATGTGGGGGCTATCTGGATTATGTTTTGTTTGCTAGTCTACTTTTCCAAAGGAGGCAGAGTGAAGGAGAAAGGGCCAATACAGGAAAGAATAAAAAACAAACAACGAAAAACTGCCCATGGTGCAAGCTCCTCTATTTCTATACTTAAACTCACAAACAATTATGTGTACTGGTTGTAAGAAAGAACTTCTGAGGGAATACTATGAAGACATTCCTTGCGTGGGAATAATTTAAAAAAGAATGCCTAGAAAACCTGCATGGGGCAATTAAAAGGCACAAGGTCTGTTTGTAAGAATGAAGGAACAGTACAGGTAACACCATATTTAGTTAAAATCTGATATAGCTTAGTGATCAGATGTGTACCAGAAATTTAGGAAATACATGAAGCACCATCAATGGGAAATTTTATTTTAAATTGACCACTTTTATAACCTGCTGATTTAAATCACCCCAAGTGAAATCAATTTACACTAGCAGTTTAGTCTTACTTCATTTTGCTATAGACCTTATGGTGGCAATACAGGCAACAGAAAGGCCATGCTCCTACGACATTCACATCCACGGAAGGGCCAGAAAATAGTCATGTTATTATAATGGTGGACCGTTTTTAATAAGGCTACAACAAGATGTTGTGGAGAAAATGTGCCAGGAACCAAACACAGAATCTACAGGGCTCCCCACCAATAAGGTCTGATGATACAAAAATTAGCAAAACATCTGCATATATGTATTTATACACATATACACATATTTTGGTTACATATATCTATATACAATATACCACACACACACACAAACATATATGGTAATGTAGCTGTAACAGCAGACAAATTACGATATGTTACTCCACTTTCACATCCATATATTTCAAATATTCTGTTCTAAAATGAAACTGAAAATCATTTTTTCCATCAGGGACCATGAACCTGCAAAGCAATAAAACATCAATACTTTCTCTGTTAAAAGCCTATTTAGTCTACTGCTTTACACAATTCCTATTTTAGGCATTCTATAGACCAGTATTCTTTTTATGTATAGATCTGAGCATGTTGAGGCAGCACCTTGCCCTGTTCAAAATTTTTATTCCTAGAACTACTGAAACAAGAATCATTTTTGGCCCACATTTTAAGGTATATGATGGCAGTAACCAGGATTTTAAAAGTGTAGGCATTCCCACAAGACCTGAAATGAGCCAGATCATGAGCTGAAGTTACTGGAACCTTCACTGCTGTACAAATCAGTTCAGAACTCAACACAACTGAAGTCTGTTTAAATTCTAACTCATAAGAACACACCAAGATCAAACTCCAGTTTTTGGTCAGCTTTTGATCTTCCCCTTGATCCAGTGAAATAGGAGAAAGAGGGAAGAGAGTACATGAGCCAGAAGCCTACTGTGGACCATTCAGACAGCACAGTAATATAATTTCAACTTCTAGTGAAACCAACTAATGACTGTGCCCAGAAGCTTTCCAAGGAGACTTTAAATCAATTACCTTTAGGCAAACTTTTCATATCAACTTCATTTTCTGAGTTTTCATTTGAAATGTCTTGATTCATGGTTTCATCTAAAGTTTGTTCATCATCTGAGCCAATGTATTTTGTTACAACTGTGGGTTTCCTGCATGGGCAGTAAACACAAAAATTTATGACATAAGTATGTATAGCATTTTACCAAGCTTCTTGAATCTTTAGCAAACTGTGTGACTTTGCACAAGTTACAACTCCTCCACTACAAAAAGCAACATGATTTAATACAGGAGATTCTAGTGCAGGTTGGGAGGAGTAAGGAAAGAACCCCTTGGCATTACAGCCGCAGGTAAAAGAAATGTAATGCACCAAAACCTGAACTTTGGGTAGTATAAACAAAATAAAAGACTGCTTAGAAAATATAGGGATTTAACTGGCTACTAGTATCCAGGACAGCTGTATCTGACTCATTTTTGAAAGCTCTCAGCTAAGGGATAACCAAATAGTATGAACTATTGAGAAAAAGAGAAAAAAACAAGCAAGCAAAAATAAACAAAAAACCACTATCCATAATTTTTAGTTGGAGTACAACCCCTTAGCATGCCAATCATAGATTCTAACAGCATTACTGATCAAATAATTCAAACAAGAACAGAGCACATCACACTAACCTTTTGGAGCGTGATGATCCTAACGATTTGGATTTTTCAGAAGAACTGCTGCCCTACATGCAGAGAAAACATACAATTTGAAAAATCTGATGGAGAGTCAGAACAATATCATCCCTAAATAAGTACACCATCTTCTCACAAAGTTGAAGGACAATTCCTTCCCCCCAATATCATTCTCAGTTTATAATTCATGACTTAGGGATAGGAGAGAAGTGTATCTTCAATGTATATAATCAGCCAGAATTTTTAAAAGGCACTAAAAACAGCAGCAAGTTATTTGTTGCTTGTTAAACGCAGCAGACCACTTAATTCTCGTTACATACATCTCACGAGTAAATAGTGCTCATAATGCTGTGGAGGGAAGAGTTTATTTTGTTTTTAATAACCTCCCCTCCCTGCATCAAACACGCTGCCCACCTGACCTTCTTCACACCGCTGAAAATGGACCTGGAAGACACGTAACTTCTATTCAAACTTAAGAGTGCTTTAGGAAATTCCCCTGGAACCAATATACCCAGTCCATGCCTCTAGTTTATAGGTTTATGAGCATTTTCAGGATGATTCATGGAACACTACCAGCCTTGCACAGAAGTTACCCAGAAAGAAAAGAAGCAAAAGTCCATTTCTAGTAGGAGGGTTGCTCCTGCATGAGGTTTGAGCGGTGGAAGAAAATGTTTGTGCAATAATGAGTTGTCCTTGCACATTCAACTAGGGCTAGGGGTGCAGAACCCTTGCAAAAGTGGAAAAATCACCAAGATCAAAGTGTGTGTGTGTGTGTATGTGGATCTGTGGGAAGAGAGCTAAGGCACATTGGGGGAATGGGCGGTCAGGGTCTAAACCAGGTCAGGGAAAGGAGAGGGAGAGGTTCGGGGGTGGGGTTAGCATGGTGGCCCTATACTTCCTCTCTTGCTCATCTCCTTCCTTGGATGGGGGAGGGCATACAGAGAGGGTTGTGGTGCTGAGAAACTGGGCTGCAAGCTGTCTGACTGATCACATCGGTTATAATAACTTCTAAAGGTTTAATGCAAGCTTTATTTTACATGCAAAATCTGAGCTTCCAGCAAACAAACAAGCAAATCAACTACATTACTAAAAACATATTTACAAAATTATGCTCTTACCTCTTCCCTGCTGTTTTCTACAGGGGCTGAAATATTCCCAGGCATGGTAGCGTTATCTGTAAGAAACAAAATATATGGTGGCCATATGTAACAAGGGGTAGTATTCGCCTATGAAATAACAGATTCAATATCTTCTGATACAGGGCATCATAGAGATATTTCAGTAATAAACAATACACAGATGACCATCACTGTATTACCATCAGCAACAATATTTTCTTATAACAGTATTATTATATATATATATATATATAAAATTTGTATCCTATGTTTCTCAAAATTTCTGTACACCTTACTAGGAACTTATTTAGAGGAAATACAATTAATGAGAAGACTAATAATATACTAAGACCACCTTCTTATGCTGTTTTTTTTCACATTTTCTGACTTAATGACCATGCATTTAAGAAAAACACTCTCAACAGTCAAAACAATCCATAAGAGTTAAGGCTGGCATCAGCAGAAAGACAATACAGCATATAGTTACACAGTTTTAATACAAAAACAAACAAACAAACAGAAATACTGAAAGGAGACTAAAGCAAGAATATCTTTTCACTTCCCAATACACTGACCAGCAAGACAAAAGTTCACTCATATGAGTACAAAATGCCAAAGCCATCCACCAAGAATATATTATATTTTTATTGTAACAGTATAGGATGTGCAGGACGGTATCTCATGTTTCCCTACCCACCTAAACAGTTCCACAGTATAGCATGGCAGATTTAACTATTCAGGACTCACAGACCTGAACAGTCTTAAAATAACTTACCTATGTTTTTGCTTACAGATAATCTTGGAGGAGAATTTGTGTCCTCAGAATCTTCTGACGAATGAGCCAAGAAGTCGTGAAGCTTCTGCACCAATGTATTCAACTTGCTTTCACTGTTAAAAACAGATGCACTATTTGAATGTATTCCCTCTTCGTGAATTCTACTTTTAGGTCTCATCTCATGCATTCCCCCATGTTGGCCTGCAGGTCTCATCACTCTGACTATGCCAAGAGCACTGGGAGTTGCAATCCAACAATAACTGGAAGACCACATGATTTCCATACCTGCCACAACAACAGTGAAGTTTAGCAACCTAAGCCCCTTCCAGCAGCAACCTATTTTCCTGCACTGGAGGTTTTCCTCCTTTGAGAGTTCTGTGGCTGTTTTTTTCTTTCTGAACCCACTACAATGTGGTAGAACTACAAGACCAACACTTTTCTGTGCCATGTGTATATTTCCACGCTTATCTACACTTTATGCAAATCTCTCAACCACTGAAAAAACTAAGGCAGGCAGAGAGGAATCAATGGTTGAACATTTGATAATCACATGACTCCTGCTTCTGCAACTGGCACAAGGGAGAATACCCCTCACGACTGTGTATTGCTCCTCTGTACTGTCCAGGGAACTAAAGGTGCCACAGGAACCCTTCCTTCTTTTACAAGATGAAGAGTGTTTACATTATATTAGCAATTAGACTATGATGACAGCAGTTATTAGAATCAGCAGCTTTACCCCTTAGCCCTCTTGCCAAGATAAGACAAAACTATTCTGGACTCTGTCAAAGGTCAGAAACAGTACAGTGCAATTGTTGCCAAGACCAAAAGAAAAAAAGAAAAAAGAAAAAAAGTTTGCTTTCCTAATTTGGGGGCCCCAACAGACTGCCCACAGACATAACTGCAGCTAAGGACACCTCCCTTGGCACTTGCACATTATTCTGCTAGGACATGGGTTTGCTTTAGTGATTTTAAATTTATTTTTAAATGACTTTAGACGTCCACCACTATTATCCTACCGAATAGGTCTAGGCCCTTGCGAACCAAAACATATTATTAGGAAATAAAGATGGCAGGCAGCACACAGCCAGTGATCTGCTCTGAAGTGCTGCCAGTAAAGTAAAGCTGGGAAAGGCAAAGGGCCCACTGCTCTCTGGTAAGTGAATTCTAAATAACTATTACAAAAACCAAGCATTCCACCCAAACTACTTCTGTCTCCCACCAGTAGTAACTGTATCACCAGGCTCTGCATCACTGGTTGAAAACTACTCCTCTAGGGAACAGACAATTCCAGCTGAAGTCTCTAGCCTTCACTTCAATGGCTGACATCAGTCTCTAGAAAGACTCAGAAAACTATAGTCCAATTGAGGAAGGCAATCCTTATATTCTACTGAAACAGAAAGATACGCAGCCTATCAAATGAACCAGTATCAACAGTCAGGAGACTCTGCCTTTGCCTTGCTCTGAGGCTGAGAGTGTGATTTTCCCAGGGTCACCTAGTAGGTTTCCGTGGCCAAATGGGGATTCAAACCCTGGTTTCCAGAGTCATAGCCCAATGTTTAATCCATTAAACCACACTGGCTCTTTCTTATTTCTCCTTATTTTCTCCTCACAGGTAGTGGGCACTACATGGATTGCAAAAACCACAAGACGCACACAGCCCATCGCGCCCATGTTCCTCAGTCAGGATGGGAGCGAGCCCGTCCTAAAGGACAGGAGAAGAACATGCTGGGATTGCTTGACTTAATATTCCTGAACCTGTAACCATCTGAGGAACATCTGATCTCACCAATGTGCTCATGGGCCTTCATAACGATGTCAGCCTTGTCTTCTCTGCTCAGAAGGGGTGGCAGATTCATTAGGCAATGCCTATCAGAATTTCTTGTTGTTCACAAAAGGTTACAGCTCCCAGATTGGGCCCTGGGTTAGTACTGGGACAACCTTAATGATCTGACCACCATTTCAGTGGGTGTCAAGATCTAGGCCCAGTGAGGTAATACAGTGATTCCAGACTCCTCCAGGCAAAGCTTGTCAGGTTGACTGTTCCTGTGTTTGATTCCAAAAAACTGCAGAAGGACCTGGGGGCAAAGTGGGTTGCCAAGAACAACAGCTGACTCTGTGTTCACTTGCAGCCAGCCAGATGGGGAAAATGGGAGAAAAACAATCATTCCAAAATATTTCCTAATATTCCTTTCCACAGTAAGATACTCACAATGCTACTGATGAAGATGTTTCACTTTTAGAAATTCTGAGCTAAGGAAGCTTAACTTGAGATTTTGTGTTGAGCTATCTTTCATCATCATTAATTTAGCCAATACTCAAGGAAACTCTTAACATACGAGAGAAAAGCAAGGTGAAATTTGAAGGACAGGGTGTCTCTTAAGAACAATTAAAATCTATGAAGTTACTGAATAAATTCAGGCACACTCATTGCAACTACTGTAGTTAAGATAAACAGTTATCCAACTTTAAAAAATCGTAATTCAGATAAAACCCCTAGAAGTCTGATGCAGTGAAGCTCTTTCACAGTGAGGAAGACTCTGAGTACCAAACTGACCCACAGCTGATCATCACTTCAAGGCACCTTTATATGGTACAGCTACCAACCATACTTCCACTGAAGAAAAGCAGTTGCATCAACTCAAACTCCACTTATAACACCAGAACACAAACCTGCAATATCACAACGACATCATTTCAGAGGGCAGCACAGGCAAATGAATACCCATGAATGGAACATAGAGCTTGTTTAGAAAAGTCCTCCAGATTTTCTTCTATTGCAAATAGAGGACAAGAGAAGGAAATACTGAGATGCTTCAAAAGTTGAGAAGAGTTATGGAGGACATGTTTTTCATATGGAATGTACCATCTCCATGAAGGGCTGGGAAGGACCCTTTGCTGAAACACGGGAAAACCACTGCTAATCAGTGTGACAGAAAATGCTGAGGTAGATGGATTAACAGTTAACACGTTGTAAGGCAGCTTCCTACAAAATTAGTTCATTAAAAATAAAGAAAAGAAAAAGAAAAGAAAAACTATGTGGTAAGAATGACTCAAAGCTACTGCTCCAAGCAATCAGAAGGCCTGACCCTGCACACTGTCTGGAGAAGAACCTTCTCACACAGAGAGGGAAAACAAATGCTTTGCTCACTGCTTGTTTAGATCTAGCCATCATATAGTTATGAAAATAATGCAAAGAAACAATAATCAGAAATCCAGTGCTACCTAAACCATATAACCACCAATTCAGGGTACAGAGTTGTAAAGATCTGGCCTATCCTACCATACAGGCTGTATTCAGACATCACATTAAACTTAAGTTCAGTATGGTCTCAAAACTGACAATCTCCAATTAGGAAGCAAATCAGACCCAGAAACGGTATGGAATAATTTCCACGCTCTGGTTGATTTTAACAGCAGATGGCCATGACATCTGAACAAATGAGCCAGTTATGGGCAATAGTCCATTCAGGTGGACAGCGAAAGTCACCAAGTTGTTCTTCAACTATGGTTTGACATTATACTACAGTCAATATTTTGGCAAGCAGTTTGAATGACACCATCCACCAGGAATGGGGAAAGCATAATCCGCTGATGTTACTGGGCAACTCCTTCCATAACCCCCAATCAGTAGGCATGACAACTGGAGCTGCCAGGCATTGGGGTCCAACAACTATGGGCCATGGATTCCCCACCTCTCCCATAGATCTCACATCCTCTATCTAGCCTCACTCACCTAAAATTTGATTTTGCTCAGCCAAAGTCACCTACCTCCTGTGTTTTGTATTTTAGCTCACTTCAAGAACACTATTGTCTCTTCAGTGATACAAAATACCTGGTTTGTTTCAAAACACTCCCAATTTTCCAAGTTACAAATAACCTGTTCATGGACAAAAACAACAGTCCTTACAAGGCCTCTTCATCAACTACCACACAGTCTCTTCTACTTGTGTTTGCCATATACAACCAGCCCCTTAAAAAGTAGATGACAAAGGCCTTATTGTACAACAACTTCTCATCAACATTTGTTTAACTGCTTGATCTATCTGGCCAGTCCAGACAGTAACAGCTTTTGCAAATACAACTGAGAACCGATAATATCTTGACACAATATCAATAAAATTAAGAACCAATATCTAGATACATGGTTTTGTGCATCAGTTTCACTGTTATAACAGTTTTACATGGCCTCTAACTTCTACTTAGTCTTCAGTTATTTTTTGTCTATAAATCACCGACTATTTCAAATGGAGTACATCTACATTAGTTCCTCCTCTGAGAGGTGGCGAACAAGAGCATGCTCACCTTCCTTCCAACTTTTTTCTTCTTCCACTTTAAAACTGATTAAATCTTAGTGAAGCAAAAACTTATTTAGTCTCAGTTCTCCTCTCAACATAACCAAAGTTAAAACAGATGGAGAAATTTAATCTGAGGAGGGAAATTCCATTCTAGCAGAGCAGTAATGGGGACCAACTCTTCCTGCCAGTTCAGACGCACCACCAAAGTATGGCTCACACCAAATAAAATTTTTAACCAGATAAAAGTTTGCGTCCCAGACACACATGCACACAATGGTCTGTGCTTTCCCCAATGTCCCTGAGAATCATCCACAAACAATAGCTTCAAAGACAGAGCAACATCCCAAACCACAGTTTGATCAGTTCACATGTAAAATCCCAAACTAAAGTTGATACTGGCTTTTATGCCAGCGTTAAAGCATGGTTCTAGGTTACTGAATAGTACTCAATGCTTCCGCTGATAGCTCTTGGTTCTGGGAGCTAGCTTCCCCTGTGCTTCATCCTCCCTGATGAAATACATGTGAGCAGCACCTGAAAGAATGCTTCCACACACAAAAGTTACGTCTGCCTGCAGCTGCAAAAGGAAAGTGTGAACAAAGAAAAGCTACTCCCCTGGTGCTTGAAGGGCCAGGTGAATCTCAGGGTTGTAATTCAGCCTGCAATTTAAACACCAACTGAGCATAGCTCTGTTCCTTCCTTACCTTCCTAACCCAAGGTACACAAAGGTTGAGCAAAAGTAGGCCCAGCTGCAGCACTAGCTAGAAGCTCCTGTCCCCACTGCAGCCAAGGAAACTAGGGCATGGCCATGACTTCAAGAAAAAGGCCTGTGTCCCCTAACGTTATTTGGCCCACACAGAATAAGAGTCTGGCCTACACTTGAGTTAGGCCTTGAAAAACCTAAACGAAGAACAACGATTTCTGACTGTATACTCTTATGCCATCTCTATTTTCACAGAGTTATGAGGCAGCTTATAAAGAGGGATAGTCACTTAATTTTAAAAACGTAGTGCTCTAGATAGATATGAAATCAAGCACTGATTAAAACTGTGTGGGAACTGTGTGGCTGTTGGGCTATATTGGAAAAGGATTCCAGGTCACCTCAAAAATTACAAAAATATTGACCAAAGCACTCAATGTGGCCAAAAAATGTCTCTGGATGCCCAGATTTGCAGTTCATTTGCTATTTCAAAAGACATCCCCAAAGAGGCCAAAATTATTCCAGTGAAAGTAATATGAAATGACAGAAATACCACTTTCAGTTTAGGAAAATGCAGGATGCAGCCCACGTAGAATTCTAACCCACCGTGTGCCTATTGCTGGTTTAAAAAGAGTTCAGAGACCCCAGTAAACATGATACTGCGATATGTTCCTAACAGATGGAGGGACAACCAGTCAGCATGCTGCTCAGTCACATTAAAGCTGCTTCTAAGTTCTAAGGTAGCCTTGCGCAAGTCACTCTCTCTCAGTCTTTAGAAAAACACTGTGAGGGATAAAACACACAATGGGAAAGTATCAAGATACAAAATATCAAGCAATAAAGTCAGTAACCAGGCTTCGTTACAGCAGCAGTCTTCCTATGTTTTATCCCAGTCTAATGAAAGCTGAAAACGCCAGCTACAAATAACAAATTATTTATTTACTCATCTCTCCAAACTTCAGAATGCTTTTATCTGTTAAAAGGCTGAAAAACAACACAACCTTGTAAAAAACTACTGTATCACCTATATATTTAACACCTGCACATTTTCAAATAACCTTTTAACAATTCATTTTCGTTGTTCCATAACACAGATCAAGAACTTTACCATAAATAATCACACTGCAACTGAAAAATGGAAGCAGTGTTGTCAGCGCATCTTTCAAGGGTCATGTTTTGTGCTCAAATGATTAGAGACTTCCCATTTTCATTCTGAAGTGATAACACGCAAGGCTATAACTATTTGTGTATTAAAGTTAAGAAACCCAAGCATTAAACATGCTGAGATTTCTGTCACAAAACATTTTATATGATAAACAAAACATTTTATATAATACACCACCCAGATTCAGTAACTTCAACAAACAAATTAAACAAATGCTGAGTTGTTAAGAAAATCATAAAAATTCTGAAATTCAGAACGACATAATATAAATGAGAACTGTTTTTATTACCTATTTTACAACTATCTCCAAAAGGCCTTACTCTAGCACCTCATCCTAAGATGGTGGTAACCCTGGAGTTCTTGAATGCTATGCCAGTGGAGTGGAAGCTCTGACAGTGATACCAGGCTGGCCAAGCTCTCATGATGGCCATGAATGCATAAAATATGTTTGTCATCCAAGGACCCAGGTGGATAACGACAGAGAGGCCAGTCATCAGAAGGTTAGCCAACAGGTGACAAAGTGGCCACAGCAACTATTCAAGGAGCAGGTGAGACGTGCATCAGTTGACAGAGTACCTAGATCAATGAAGTCACTTGTCTTCAAGGTATTTTACAAGTATGCAATATTTCACCCAATGGTACTCCAAGCAGAAAACCAGAACTACTTTGCTTTGTCTTATGCCACCTGCTGTACCTCTGGTTCATTACCTATACTATGTTCATAACGCTTGTCCTCAAGAGACAAGTCTAGAAACAAGATTAGCGGACCAGAAGCCAACATGACAAGGGCCGTTTCTGGCCCCGTGCTGGTACTTTTTGGATTTCTTGGGTCCACGCTTGGGTCCAGGCTGATCCGGAGCAGTGCGTGGCCACCGCTCCGCACTGCTCCGGGGACGAAAATGGCGGCTTCCGGTTGGTTGAGGCCCTCCACCAACCGCTGAAGCTCACCAGCCTAAAGCCCGCCCCCGGCAGATTGCAGGCTTGCACTGGTGCGAGCTTGCAAATCTGCACCGGAGCGCGGGCACGGAGTGGCGCGCTCTGTGCTTTTGAAAGACCTGTTTCACAAGCAGTCTTTCACAAGCATGCTGGATGACCACTTTGGGTCATTCTGGAGTGGCCTGAGGTGTGGAACTACACTAAGCAGGTCCGACCCAGTCCGCTCCCAGGTGCAGACGCCCTCCCTGGAGGATGCTATGCACCGTTTCTTAAGCCCGTGCAGAAACGGCCAAGAACCTCTAAAGTAAAGAACCATCCAGACATGCTCCATAGCTCACTTGTGACCCAAACAATTTGTATGTTGTTCTTTCCTTCCTCTCTGTGTAGTCCCTTACACTTTACATAGAGTCCAGCTGACAAGGTTGTAAGGTTCAAGGAAAGAACACTGCTTCTGATTATGAAAGACAAGTGGGAGATTAAGATTAAAGAGTCTATTATTGATTTGTTCTCTCTTTGGGTCAACCTGTTCCATGACACCCAACAGAAATGCAAGAGGACAAATTATAAATTGCCAAGATATTTCTTTCCCAAAAGCATAAGTTAGCAACTTTAATGCAAATTCACATCAAGCTATTGGGTAAGGGGATGAAAAAAGCCTTGTTACTATGGACAGTTTTCAAAGAGACAGACACATTAACCTGTTTCACTATAAACAGTATGGAAAGAAAAGGGCAAAAGGAGTCTGAAAGCACCTTTAAAACCACAGGTAGTTGATTTACTTCTGCCTGAGCTTTTGTGGACTGTAATCCACTTCCTCAGATGCACTAACAGATATTGTTGGACTGAGATGCTAGGAGACCAAGCTGAGATGGAAGTGCACAGTTACATAACTGTGGAGGGTGAGATCAGACTGAAATGGGACACCAAGAACAACGGCATCCCTAGCCATAAATCTTCAGGAAGCTTAACATAAACACTCTGGAATGTAAGCTGTTAATTGTCTCTGAAGTGTGAAGGCAATGCATGCTTCTCTCAGGAAAGCTGACTCTGCTCAAGGGAGAGTTGCATCTTGGAAGATGGGTCTTTTGGTTACACTTAGGAGTGTAATGAAGACCAACCTATTTTAATAGAGTGAATAGAATAAAGTGGTTAAAATGGTTCTTGTTGTTCTGTGCCTTCAAGACACTTCTGACTTATGCCAATCCTAATGTGAACCTATCATTGGGTTTTCTGGGGCTGAGTGTGTGTGACTGCACTCAAAATTACCCAGTGGGTTTCCATGGCTGAGTGGGGAATCAAACTCTGGCCTCCAGCGTTGTAGTCCAAGGCTCAAACCATTATATCACAGGCACACAACCCAAATCTCTAAAGTATGGGTGAGCATTTGAAAGCTTCTGACGAAACAACCCAGCTGGTTGCTTCCTTTTAAATCTTAGAAATAAGTCTGCAACCAAATGCACGCAAAAGCAACCTTCTCTAAAGTGATAATCTCCATATTTTTTTTAAAGTGGCCAATGCACAAAGAATTATGATTCTTCAGCCTCAGTGCAATTAATCTGTCTATTGTATTGTTTTTTAAGTATAGATTTAAGTCCCAATTTGAAAAAAGGGAATAAGTTCCACTGGACCCAGTATGCTTATTCCAAAACACCAGGGTATACAGTTACAGATGTATATTACTGCATTTTATCCCACAGTTTATGATAGGCTCCAACAGCTTTCCCACATTTTCTTCATTTTACTTCCACCTTACGGAATACAATAGGCTAAGAACAAGTGACTAATCAAACTCCACCTGAAGAGCCTTATGGCCAAGCAATTGGAACTCAGAACTCCCAGTCATACTCCAACACTTCAACTGACACATAATACTAGGTTTTACACATAAACACAGTATAGTAAGCATACTTGGCTTGTGGACTGCTGGCCAAGTTCACCCTAGGTTTCTGTAAACCATCATTCCATTTCAATGTAAGTGTACAATCACATTACTAACAAACCATTACAGTACCTATGGTAGTGTTTATTTCATTTTCAATAAATTTAAATAAAATACCACAAAATGTCTAATAGTAGAGTTGTAGCACTATAACAACTGCATTCATTTACTGTATTTTGACCTTCCTTGAGTCAATGTGACATGCGTTGAGGGTCTGGTCTGTCTGTCCACTAAGCTTTTTCAGGATGGAAAAATTCTTCAAGAATCCACTTGCTTACCTTGTAGAAGTTAAGAGCCATGGAAACAATTTAAGGTAAGGTAGCACTTTCCTATTTTATTTTGGTTAACAGAACTTCTCTAGGAAACATTCTTTAAAGCTTTCTTGAAAGCTACTCATCTTCACAGTTCTAAACTTCCACAAAACTAACAGGCAGAGTTTTACCAACACATTCCCCTAGGCACGCCTGCAACAAGACAGACTGCCAAGAGAAGCACTTGGAGAGCAGCAGTTCTGAAAATAATCTCCTGAAGGGAGGACTGGTTGCTCATTTACAATAATGGGCACAAGGGAAGGGGGAGGATAAGTCTGTTGCTAGTATATGATACAGTCTCAAAATCTACGCTCAAAATTAAGACCTTGTTCCAAAATTCCACTAGGATTAAAACAGTAGTGTTCTGCAAGAGAGATAAGGGGGGCTTTCAAAATAAAATCCACTCCCCAGTGCACTAAGCAAGGACAGAGTTTTGACTCTCCACAGCAACTTTTTAAGCCTCACTGGCTGTGCCAATAATAAAATAAGAGGCAGTCACATGACTAAGCCAAAGTTATGCTCCTAGATGTTGGCCCTGAAACAGTGAGAGGTGCAAAACTCTAGGGTAGTGCACCTTCAACTATCTGATGTGGGGACTAGCAGGGTTTTTCTCCCAATGTGCCACAGACTGGCACCATATGAGTGATCACTGAATACTACTGCTTCTTTCCTTCCTGGAAACTCATCCACAGACTACCACTGGTCAGGCTATTTGATGTGGGAGACCAGCAATATTTTTTCCTAATGCTCCAAGGACTGCCAACATATTTATACCCACTGGCTACAACTGCTTCATTCTTTCCTGGAGACTCTTAGAGACCACTACTTTGAGCAGCACTGGTGTAGGGGCTAGTTCTCCTGCAAACATGACCCAGAAAAACACCCAACATCTTCTTCCAACGGAGCATACTCCCAGGTGTGTACGCACACTACGCAGCTCTCAGTTCCCGGTTCCAGAGCATCCTTTAAAACCCGAGAACACTTCGTTCGGTGGAGGGAGGAAACAACACCCCAGAGAGTCCCATCCACACCTGGCTGAAAAGGCTCTGCCTCGCCATGCCATATCTTCTGGCCTCTGCTCTTTTCGGGAGGCAGGGAGCAGAAGAGGTCAGTCTACGGAAGTGACCCCCCAGTGCCTGGCACAAACAGGTGGAGAAGCGAGTCGGGGGTGGTATAAGGGGCGATCGCGTGCCCCTCGCGTGCACGGCGATACCCGAAGCGCCTTGGAAAAGCAAGACAGGCAGGCGCACGCTGTCCTTGCAAAAGCCGAAGTGGGGTGGGAGAAAGGATGGCGGGGGGAAGAATGAAACAAAACAACGGCCTGCCGGCAGAAGAGGGCCCCGCCCCTTTGCAGTGGCCCCACCCCCTCGCTCTTCCCGCTCGCGCCTCCTCAGCCGCAGGGGGAGGCAAACCGCGCCTCCCTGGTGGGGGCGCTGTGGAGCCGAGTCCCCCCGCAACTGCTTTGGGCTGGCCCACCCGGTGAGCATGCGCAGAAGTGAGGTGCTATGGGGAGGGGGGAGGAAGACTGTTGCAGCCCCTCCCCCTCAGCTACCTCCCCCTCCTCCTCCTCCTCCTCAGGCGTCGCCGGGGAATAGAAAGAAATAAAAATAACAGCCGCCTCCCGAGGGAAGGAGGGGGACCACGAGGCCTCACGCCCCCTTCCCTCCAGGGCGGCGGTTTTCCGTCTCCTCCTCCTTCCCCCGCTTCCAACCTTGACGAACCCGCCGCCTCTCCTGAGGGGAGGCAAGAAGGCGACGGGCCCTCCGCGCCTTACCTCACGGGCTCCGCGGTCATCTCTTCGCCGTGGCCGCTCGGGGCCGGGGAAGGCCGGGCGTTCAGGCGCTGAAGGGAGACAAAGCCCTCGGCGCCGCCATCCCCGACAACGCCGCCACCGAAGCCGCTGCTGCCGCCGCCATCTTGTCGGCGAGAGGATGAGGGGAAAGAGAGGGAGCCAGGCCCGCCCCCTTGCCGCCTTTCCCTCGCCCGCTCCGCGCAGCCCCATTGGCTCCCGGCCGCGCGCGGCTTTTTTTCCATTGGCTCGCGGCGGACGGGGCTGTTGCTAGGGCCGTTTGCGTCATCGCCCCCGGCCTCGCGGCTCCCCGATTGGCCGGGAGGTGGCGGCTGCCGTCACTTGGCGTCACGCGCAACACGGCCATGACGTCATCGCGCGGGAGGTGGGTGTTGGGACGGGGCCCCCTACTGGCGGGGCCTAGCCCGGGGGTCTCCGAGGGGAAGCGGCGCTCCGCCCCGGTCCCCCTTTTATTCCCGATTATCCTGGTACTTTAAGGCCCTTAGGGAGTCTCAAGTGCAGAGATGTATCACTGGATGTTGTCTATGTCGTCATAGTTCCAATTTCTACCTGTGGCTGGGCAGTGGGGAAAGCTGACAGGAAAAGAAGCAACTCATGGAAATAGCTCATAGGGTGGACTGCTGGAAGGACCAGCGATTGGGTCACCAAGCCCACACTCTCTCTAGAAGCCACCATAACTCAACCGAGGCTGTCCTACTTTGGACAGATGGTGAGGAGAAATGACTCAACAGGGAAGATAATAATGCCTGGCAAGGTGGAGGGTGGCAGGGAAAGAGGAAGGCCACATTGCAGAGGGAATGGCTCAGTGAGGGGAGCCACCACAGCTTCCGTACTACGGGTGGATAGGTTCCATCAAAAAAAGCAATGGCTGCCCTGAGTTTGCAAGACCTGAGCGGGGGCTGGCAATGACGGTACACTCGGAGGTCTCTCGTCCATGGCGTTGGCTTAAGTTGAAGCCGTCTTGACTGGATTTCACAGCGACAATGTGCCTCGGCAGACAGGGCCATCATTCCACCTGTAGCTGAGATGGACACTCCACCTTGTGGAATGGAAATCGCCACGTACAAAAGCCCTATGAGAATGTAAATGGGCTTTAACCATTCTCGCTATCCCTGGCTCACGGTCTTTGTTTTGGCCCACCATCAGTGGCTTTCCTGGAGAGCCTTGGGTGGATGTGCTCAACTACACACTCTTGGGTTTTCGCATCTCATGGCAGCGGTTAATTTTTCAGCAAGCGATCATCTGTGAAAATAATATCCTGGAGCATTTTTCCAAATACTGGCTGTTTCCTGCTTCATGCACTGAAGGACATTCTAAATGTATCATCATCATAATTATCCAACTTTTCCCTCAGCCCTGAGACTCAAGGTGGCTTCTTGTTGTGATATGCCTACAAGTTGACTCTGACTTATGGTGAGTCGGTTCTAGTTCTTGGTAAGATTTCCTCAGAGGAGGTTTTGTCATTGCCTTCCCCTGAGGCTGAGAAAGTTTGACTTGCCCAAAGCTACTCAGTGGGTTTCCACTGCTGAGTAGAGAGGATTTGAATCCTGGTCTCCAGAGTCCAGCCCAGACTCATGTCACCACATTACATTACACTGACTCTGTCAATGTGGTTTACAAAAGTTCAAACAGATTTGTCTAAAAGTACACATTGTGCAAAAGCGTGAAATGTAATTAAGCTATCAAGGTAATTAACCGCAATTTAAAAGCATACCCATTAAAAGAGAAGAAACAAATATAGAAAATACAACCTTATCCAAAGCACTTTCACCATGAGCAATTGGTCCTCAAAGTCCAGCTGAAAAAGAAAAGTCTTCTAGAATGGGTAGTAAGTAGTAATGATGTCCTTGTATCTTTCTGTAGCAGGATCTATGCTTTGATGTGTTTGGGATTTCAGTTCTTTGTGGCAGAGCTATTGTCCAAAGAAATTAATGTGTCTGAGTTCTATTAATTGGGGAGGGGTCATTGTCTCCCACAATCCTCTGCAGCACCTGTGAGGCTCAGGAAAGACACAAGGGTCTTCTGAAAACCAGCAGCTGGAAAAATCCAGCTGAAATGGCGGCCCTCTTCCCTTTCTCTGTCGCTCTCTCTTGCAGGAGGAATGATTCCTGCCTGCATTCCAGAAATTGTTTGCATAAGGCAACCAATGGGCCATTAAACCCCCCCCCCTTCAATTGTTCAGCAGCAGCCAAGCTGTACCAAAACAGAGAAGGCCAACTTTTCTTTTAACATGAGACCAAAGTATGATCACTGCAAAAGATTTGAAGCCCAGTCCTATGGTGTTACTCAGAGGTAAGTCTGACTGAGTTCAGTGGGAGTTGAATGCTAAGCAAGAGCACTGGAGACCAGTTAAACTGGAAAATTCCTTTCATCTATTTTCTTTCTTTTATCTTTCCTTTCCAAAAAAAGGGGGGGGCTTAAAGCACCTAGGATTAAAATTTATTTATGCCTTAAGGACTTATACCAAAAATAAATTAAGGTATAAAACCATAAAAATGTATCATAATTTAAAGCAAGGATTTAAAATGGAATCATCTAATTCCTCAGATATTATTGGACTGCACCTCCCAGCAGCCCTAGTTGGCGTAGCCAACACCACCTTGGTTTCTTTGTGAGAGCTGCACAATCTCTACCTCTCTCTTAATCAAATCATAAAAATACACCATTGCATCGCAATTCATGTGCCTTCAAAGCATATACGCTTTGCCCCCTGGAACACTGGAAATAGCAGCACCAAGAAATCCACAGAAAAGTGTCTGTATGACTGAGTTCACAAGCCAAACTATGAATAGTATTTAACATAAGATTTCTATTTTCATTGGTGTATAATTTCCTCCACCTATGCTCAGCTCCTGACTTTCACATACATACATGTTCAGTTAGCATAATAAAGGTGGAGCCTCACTTATCTGGAAATCTGAAATCCGAAAACAGCTGCCCGCTTCCACCTTCAAAATGACAGCATCATCACTCCTGCTCATTCATCTGTCAGAACTGTGGGTTGCAGCAGCTGCCTCGAAGGTGGAAGTGGGCAGCTGTCAGCAAAAAGAGAGAGACTGGGGATCTGTGAAATGGCATGGGGTGTGGATTCATGCTCCATATATATATATGGAGATTTTACTCTTGGTTGTCAGTAACTTGAAAAAGGTGTTAAAACGGGGTGGGTATCAGGTGTCAAGAAAACATCAGGAGAGGGTTGTTTTAAGTCAGTGTTGACTTGAAGGCAGGAAACTAACTGGTAAATGGTTTTCCTCTTTGGTTTGTGTGCGAATGGCTCATCAGTTCATCACTCTTACTGCATCTTTGTGTATGTTCCATGGTGCACTAAAAATATTAAAAATGATGTAAAATGTGGTTTAATTTTCAGAGTATTCTTGGAAGTTTCAGTGCTTCTTCTTAAAAGACTCCCTTCTAGAAGGCTTTGGCAAGATTCCTCTTTAATTAAGCAAAGGGCCAATGAATATGCATTGTTAAGTCTCTACTAACAGCATCGTGTTAACGGTCCAAGCACCGGACTACAGCCCTGGAGACCAAGGCTTGATTCTCCATTCAGCCATGGAAACCCACTGGGTGACCTTGGGCATGTCATATGCTCTCAACTTCAGAAAACCTCATGATAGGGTTGCGATGAGTCAGAAATGACTCGAAAGCACAAGAACACACAGTTAACAATTTATCTGAAGTAAATTGGTATGGTACTTCAGAGTTGAATATTGTATGTTGTTTTAGTAATGGTGTAGAAACCTCTGTGGCAGAGCGGGCATGCATACACAGAAGTGTGGAGCAGACCACCCAAAACATCCCAAAATCTAAGTTCTTGAGCTCTTTTTGTTTGTTTCAGCATGACCTGCATAGGAGAAGAGTCTCATTTGTCTGTAATGCATGGATGCTCTCTAGATGAAGTTAACTTCAAAGAACAAGAGACGGGTTGTATTTGTAAAGACTTTATTGAAACTTGTCAAAATGCACATTTGTCAGTTCAGTATCCATGCTTCTTCAACTGGATGCTCTGAGCTGTATATAAAATGCATTTTTTTAAAAAATTGTAGAACCAGTTCCAGAAAAATAGACTAGCAGTGTGAAGGCACTTGAAATGGAATTACATAGAGCAAATTTGCGTAAGAAAAAAACTACTTAGCCAAGGAGAGTAGTAATTACCTCCCATCAACTTTAATGAGAAATGGAATTCCATGGCTTTCCCCTCCCTCATCCCCAAGGAGAAACAATTTAATTTACTTCTATTGTATCAGATTGGACAACTTGTGGCTCTCCAAATGTCACGTTATACTGCCAGTCCTATTAGACCCCAACAGAACAATCAATAGTGAGGAGCCATGAGAGCTGCAACCTTACATGGGAAAGACTAGAAGTGACCCACCCATGATCAATACAAGAGTGCCACATCTAGTCTTAGCCCTGCAATGAAGGAGGTAATACTATGAGGCCAGGCATCTGGAGCTCCCCATTAATCCAGTTCCAAAGCACATCTGGGCTGGAGTCTGAAAACCAAGCAAAGCATTTTCTGGGGCAAGGGATTAAGAGGGGGAATGCATCCAATGGCACATCATTCTCAGTTGTAGAAAAAGCAGCTACGGCAGAAGACAGAAAGTTTACAACCTCTGATTAAGAATTATGCATCCTGGGATCTTCTCTCTCATGTCCCACATATCTAGATTGTGAGGAAACCGGCGACATGTTCCCACTCCATGCCACAAGAGGAGGAGTGTGTGGGTCCAAATTCTGAATGTGAGATGTTCAAATTTGACACACTTTGCCCCCACCATCAAGGACAAACCACTCCCCTCTCCTTCAGCTCCCGAAGGCACAGAAGGCTTCCCTGAAACTGGAATGCAACCCCTCATGTCAAAGACTCAGAGCAGCAGGCCTGAGACTCTTGTGTTCGCCGCCCTCTTGCAAGGTGGCAATACGAACAGCCTTGGTAGTGCCAGCCAGTCACGTGTGTGTGGAGGGGTCTGAAACTTCACGTGTCTAGGGAATTCAGCCCCTACCCCACAACAGGGAACTGGCACTATGAAAGCTGGTCACCTTGCTGGGGTGGCAGATATGCACCTGGAACGAGTAGCCATGGATGAGGGCTGCACAGTCTTCAGAATGAAATCATAAGCAAAGTCCATTACAAAGAGAAAACCCTGAACCACTCTTTTGGTGTCAGATACTCTGTACGACTCAAGTAGTAACAGGATTGACATACTGTTCTTAAGAGTCTTCCCAGGTAGTTTACTAAGCCAATGCCATGAGGAAGAGTCATTCTCATTCTAAGATATTCCCGCTCTTTCAAGAGGTGGGGGGAAAGGGGGTTTAAGGAAGCCACTGAGCCGGTCAAAATAAATGTGCGGACGGTGGACGTTCTGTATGAGAAGAGAATTAAAACACCAATTCTTCTCTTGAGTGCTCCGTCCCCACCAAAGTGTCTTTGCTCTGTAGCCTGTTGCACACATATGTAGACAAAATAACCTTAAGAATTAGCCAGACCTCACCACTTTCTCTTACAATGAGGGACAATCAACCTGGGCTGAAAGAGAGTCATCCATGATAGGAGAAAGTATCTGGCAGAAAACAGTCCGAGGTGCTAGAAATAACATCAGACTGTTTAACCATCAAGTCCACAGTCGAAAGGCTTGTGTGGGCAACACATTGCAAGGTTTCTGAGCCTCCTGCCATTGTGAGAGCAACTCCAATCCAGCAAACCATTCCTGAATCCCAGGGAAGCTCTGGAAATGTCCTGCAATCCATGGAGCTGCACAGGATTTGTGGTGAAACCATAGTTTCTCTTTGAAGAAACACAGAGGCACTGGTGTGAACCTAGGAAGGCTCTTTGGACTGTGGCATAAGAATTACAGGGCTGGCTTTTTTTAAAAAACTAATTAGCAATAGGAAGCCTAGGTCCCAAATCAAATCAACTGAAAGATGTGAATGCATCTTAATACTTTCTAGGACTTTTAGGGCAAATCGCTTGTTTCATCAAGGCACTAGACATCTTTGGTTTGGTGTGCAACAATTTCATTCATTTCAAATAGAGGTAGCGTGATCCACGTACTGAATGCCTCTGTCCCATGCCATGGGGAAAGCACAGCTCCAACACTCCTTAACTCATGAGGAAGCTAAAAACAAAAGAAAAATCAAGATATTCTTCAGATTATCACCAAACTGAACTAAGTAATGCTTCTTCTATAATGTTAGAGACACTAGTTCGGGTGGAGCCTGTCAGCCAGGGGTCCCTTCCATCAAGACCCCCACCACAATGGAGATTCATACCCACACGTTAGGGCTATTCCAGAACCCAGCAGAAGTTTCAAAGCATGTTGGTAGTTCAAGAATTTTCTCCTCCTCACTTCAACTAAATGGCACATTGCAAGTCAACACACATTAACAGCTGCTGGATCCAGAATTAGTGCCTCTGCAAGGGCTGAGGGGTTCACTGCCCCCTGGTGCCACCCTTCATAGACTCCTGAATACTTCACCTACCCCACTTCTATGCCCTTCCTTGCTGTCTCTTCCCACCCCCTACTGCCCACCTGGGAGAGAAAGAATGAAAAGAGAGACCAAGACTGTAGCAAGGAGGGTAACTTATCCAAAAGTTGTCTTTACCAAAAGCAAAAAAGCCCATCTGAGATGACTGCATTTGGAGGCCTTCCTTGTTACACTGTCCCAGATCTGTGTCCAACAGTCCCCTCCTAGTGATACCTCTGATTATAGTAATGACAGCCTTTCTTTCACACCTTCCAAAGACATGCTTGGGACATTACCCCTTTCTCTAACCCCCTCCCGCCACCTGTTGAGATCCTCAGTATGCAAGCAGGAGCTGGTGCAGTTTTTTTGCTAGTGCTATTCCTCCTAAGTCACAAAACAGATCCCGCCCCTACTTCTGGTCACCACACAGGAAAAGGTATGATAAAGCTGCACACTCAGGGATGTGTGGCTGCTGCCAGGAACAATCCAAACATACTATGTAACATTCATCTGAAGGTTTTAAACAAAGGCTAGATGGCCACCTATCAGCCATACTTCACTGTAGGTTGCTGTACCAGCAGTAGGTTGGACCAGACAACTTTTGGGGCCTCTGTTTCTTTTCTGTATGTTTGTCATGTCAAAATTGTGAGGCCACATAAATAGCCTACTTACTGTAGTAGAATGATTTAAGTACATACCTGTATGGATAGCCATGGTATTTTGATCTAAATACGGAGAGCAGCCAGCTGAAGAACACCACCACCAGGCCAATCCCAGCCATACATATTACTATGCAAAAATCAATCACAGAACAAAATCAATCTGTTAGCTCAGCCACTCTGCAAAGTGGAACTTCAAGAATGCTTATTAGCAATCCAATCCTGTCCCAAGAGAATAAAGTCTGCCAGAAAACATGCCTGAATATCCACAGGAGCCAAAGGAGGAGGGGGTCAGCACAACAGTCTTCCTTTGAGGAAAAGACACAAGCAAGCCTGTTCTACAGTGATGGCACACAAAAGAGGAAATGCTTGCCCTTGTGCTCGAACACTGCCACACACCATCCTCCCTGCTCCAGTCCACCGTGGCACACCCTCTTTACAGTGGTGTCATTCAAAATAATGGACAGAAATCTTTTTGCCACAGTGGATACAGGTGCGTGTAAGAGAGCCACTGTGGTGGTTTGAGCATTGGACTACAACCTTGGGGACCTGGCTTTGACTCCCCACTCAGCCACTGGATGATCCTGGAAACATCACACACACTCAACCCCAGAAAACCCCTGTGATAAGGTCACCACAAGTCAGAAATGACTTGAAGGCACACAACCAACAATACATGTGCAAATGTGTCCCACCTTCAGCCAGGGATGTTTTCTGCGTCCTTGCTAGGATCCTTGGAGCTGGCGAGGTTGCTCTGTCTCTGGCTGGTGCTTCCTCCAGCCCCTTGGTGGCAGCTGCGCTGCACGGCTGCGTGCTCAGGACATTCACAGTTCCCCCACCCACAGCTCTGGATGCTCAAGGCCTTCTTGTCCACCCCATCATCACTGTCCAATCTGATCTTTCCCCTGTCATTTTTCCCTACTACCTCATTAATTTCGCCAGCCTCTTGCGTCTTTTAACAATTTCAACAACTGGTTTGGGTAACTTGATGCAGACCAGCTGAATGGCACCATAGAAGACTTGATTAAGACAGGAAAAACCACAAGCACCAGTGTCTAAATCAGTACTCACTTTTTCTCTTCCCCACTTCCAAGTTGGAGGTTGCCGCTTCATGTAACAGCACTATCCCAAGAGTTACAGCTGCGTCTGAGAAAGCTGTTTAAGACTAAACCACTTGAATTCAACTCAAGAAGGCTGTTTAGCTTTTGGAAAGGCAGCCCGACCTTTGTTTGAGCTGCAGTGTTTGTTTATAGTAGGCACAAAGAAAAATAGAAGTTCTTCTTTCCCAAGTGAAGACTGCTACTCTGAAAAGAATACACAGTTGTAGCTGTGTTCACAGTCGTATTAAAAAGAGTCCAGCTACAGCATGCCACTGTGCCTTAGCTCAAGGCAGGGGACCGGATGGATGTTTCTGTTAACTCTACCCAAAAAACTGTGAACCTTTTTTCCAGTCTTAATTCTGTATCCTTTTAAAAAATGAATATATTATATACATCAGTGTTGTTCTACTAGAACCGAGATGGTATAGAATGAAATACTTAAGAATTTGGGAGAGTGCTCTGTGCAATTTGTGCTTAGCACAAGGAGGAGCCAAAACTGAATGGTACAAGCATCTGTACAATTATATCTGTACAACCATTTTGGGTTGAAGTACAGAAAGTACAGAAAGAGGAAATGAAGCACCCATTAGGACTCTGCATTCTCTGAGTCTTGCTAGGTTTTATTTCATTTCCCATTAGCCGTGCATGGGGATGATTGCGCTCATCTCATTTCTATGCGCAATCAAAAGCAGGCAGCACTAGCTGGGGAGACAGGGAAAGAAAAAACTGCTAGGGAAGCAGGCAGCTTATGGTGCCCAAGGAGAAAACAAAACACAGACTATAAAAGCATCTCGTGTCACCTTGAAAAGATGCCAGTACAGAAGGGAAGAGTCTCTCACAAACTGAAAAACATCATCATGCTGAGATAAAAGTAGTCGGCTCATAATAAATGTAATCTGTAACAGTTTGTGGAATACAAGCTACAATCTGTTACTTCTTACACTGCTGGCAAGTCAAATAATCTGACCTGTCAACAATTTGAGACTGTTTTGTTAGTGTCTTTAGGTAGCATTTCTATCTATGTTGAATTTGTTATAACTTTTAAAATTACTTTAAGTAGTGTTCCCATGTACATTTATCTTTTTATGTTAAACTGTGATATTCTAGTCAGGCCTACACTTTTCTGTTCACAATCACGGATTTATTTGCACCGATTGTAAATATTGTTTTTGTTATATTTTGCAACTACATTCCACAACATCTCTTACTGTTTTTGTGATTTGTTCATGTATGTGCAAAGGTCCTTTTTCAGCCTGAGAAGATAAATGGATTTACTGTGGCCGAAGTTTTCATGCATTCAGATCCATTAAGTGTATTCCTAATGGATATTATTACACATAGGTGGGGGGGGGAACAGACAGCAAAGATAGGCTTTTTGCCACTTGCCAGTGGCTGCTATTTTTTTTTTAATAATGGGGTGCTTTTCTTTATCAACTATATTTTAAATGCTTGTAACTTTGAGAGCCAGTGTAGCATAGTGGTCTGAACCTTGGACTACAGTCCTGGAGACCAGGGCTTGATTCCCCACTTCATCACAGAAACCCACTGAGTGACCATAGGCACATCACGCACTTTCAGCCTCAGAAAACCCCATGAAGGTTGCACTAAGTCAGAAATGACTTGAAGGCACACAACAACAACAACAACAAAGTTTTTCCCCATATGACTGTAAAGAAACAACTAATACAATTAGGTAGAAACGACTAACAGAATTCGTTTCTAACTGTATTCTCCTTTAATCTATACTAAAATCTGCCCTAGGTGTCCTGCTGGGAGAAAGGCAGAAAAAATACACATGTCCACATGTAAGTATAATATATATAAAAAATTCAGGAAGTGCACAACAATTCTATACTGCACTTGAGGGTATACAGTGCAAGAACAGTGACTGTTCACAGAACAGGTGACTGTAATCCTCCTAAACATTGTCAAGATGCTTCTCTTTAAAATTATAAAGATATAGCCACTCTGTGCCCCATGCAACGGACCTCCATCTAGACTGCCACACTTGCTTAGCATTAGGAAAGCTACAGAACCCCCTGGCTCAGCCTCTGCTTGTGCCTCTTCCCAGTTTACAACACCACTGGTGCTTGCAACAGCAGATCAAGAAACACTGCATTCATCTGACGTAATACAACCAACTCAGTGCTGGGAACACTGCCCTTAAGAAGGATACTGAACAAGAGAACAATGTGTGTTTCGGCAACAAACTGAGCTTGGCTGCTTCCATGGATGTAGTTCTGCAAGATAAAAGTTTGAAAAGTGAAGTATAAAATCCTGAGACTACATCTGTACATACTCTTGCGTGCAAGGCTGTTTGTTGACACAGGCTGAGAAAGGGCAGTAATGACATGTGAGGGCACGGGTATTGCACGCAGAATGTTGTGGGTTTCATGGCATCTCAAACAGGGCTGGTAAAGACCCGTGTGAGCTCTTGCCAAGTCAGTATAGACAACAGCAGAATACAGCTTCCACAATTTGCACATATGCTAAATGGTTTTAACTGGGTTTAAATTATCTAGTTTGAAGTGATACACGATTTAATACATTTCCAACCTTTTAAAATGGCTGTTCTTTCTCCTCCTAAATTGATTTTATTGTATATCGCCTTGTGATCCTTGGATGAGGGCACAATATAAATACTTAAATGTATAAATAATGGTAGCATCTTACTTACCACTTGGCCTGTGTGAGGATTCTTATGGGCATATGGCGGCCCTCGAATGTGGTTCCACATTTGCCCTGAAGTCATGGCGAGAACGAAGCACTAGAAACCAAGAGATCATACATCAGCAACAAATTATGTGCATATGTTCTACTGAAAAGACATCTCTTGAAGCAAAAGCATCTATAGCAGCTGACCCCAAGCACTTCTGGTCCTGAGACGTTCACCATTTTCCTCACAGCTTTGCCTTCCAGAGGCTGTGAGCCCATGTCCCAATTTAGCCTTAAAATGAGTTTGCACTAAATGACTACCACATCATGAATGATCTATTCTATTACAAAATCCTGTGGGGCAGCTAAAAGCTCCCAAGGAAGCTTCAAAGGGGCACATCTTGAACAAAAGAAAGAAGCCTTGACTTCAGCATCCAAAAGCACAGGAAGTAATGCCACAACTGCATGCCCCCTGAATATACAGAGCTCCCAGGGGGAACACAACAGTTTTATGCCCCTTAAATGTAATCCCACAACAACTTAAAACTAAATGGCATTCCATCAAACAACAGAAATAACATTACAGCCAAATCATGGTCAAAACGTGAGCAGATCAAATGACCAAGATAGATTTGAAGAGGAACCTGAATGGAGATAAACGCTGTGGTGATGTCACTCTATTACAGAGTATGCTAAGTGAAGAAGCAGGGATTCCCAGCAATACTGTCCTCTTCTCTTATTCATGGTCTCAAGGCAGGGATAAACCCTTTACAGGAGGGAAGACAGCAGTTAGGAATGGTAAAAGTGAGTTTGCTTACCAAAGCAGCAAATGCCCAGCCTGTCTTGTTATACAGAAAATCCAAGTTGCTTCTCCTTAAGTACACAAGGCCTCCAATGACTGCCAACAACAGTCCCAGCATCAATGGTCCAGCATAGTTTGGAGGCCTTATCACTCGAATCTATAACAAAAGACCATTTGGATATTAAGGTTATGGTCCAACCACTACTTTTGCTTCCAAAATGCAGCTAGGATAAATAACTGGGAAGTATGCGATGGGGATTTGAAATTAAATCAGTACTGGCAAGAAAATTTGGCTGGCCCTTCATAGGTATGCTTGGCAATGATGTGAGACAGGGCCTTCTCTGTGGCTGCCCCTCCACTTCAGAACTCCCTTCTAGGTAGAAGACAGTAGATATTCAAAGCAGTGGCTGCAGTGCTCCTGCTCATTCATTCACAGGCTCCCCAGAGATCTTCTGTGCAGTACTTTATTTTTGATATGTGTATGCAAATAAAGGTGTTCAAAAAAAAATAAATCTGAAATCCGAAACATTTCTGGTTCCAAGCATTTTGGATAAGGATTTCATATCTGGTTGCCAAGCCAAGTTCTCATACAGTAGGGCAGGATATAACTATTTTAATAAATAACAAAAATTCTTTTCAGCAATAGTTAGTAGCGCAGATGTCAAAGTCTAGCCTTTACTTACATGGACATCGGTCCGATCGGCCACCCAGCGGGCAAGCTGTTCAGCAGCGAAACCTCGCACCTGTAACTCATACGTGTCCCCTCTTTTTGGTTTCCCTTTCGATGGGAAGTTAATGAAAGTTGGAGCCGAGTTCATGTTAAGCTGCATTTTGAAAAGAACATACAATAACACTGTCATCTGAGTTGTCAGGGTTGAAAAATCCATGCTTTAAAATGGAACGTGTCTTCTTGAAATCACTTGGAACCCATCAGAGGCATTTCGTTTGATGGCCTGCATCCAAAATATTTCTCCCTAATTTGCAAAACCTCACATAAATATCAGTAGCTCTAGTAGGTTTGGGCAGGGATGTGGAACGTGGGCAAGCCAGTTCTTGCTGGACTACAATGACCATTCTCTCTGACTGTACAGAATCCTATGAACATCAGGTGGTTCCCTGTTCTTCTTCTAGAGAAGCAAACTTCCACTATTGCTCTTACAACTGTAGCCTTTCTAATAACTGAGAATATTATCCTAAATGTACTTACAATCCTCAATACAATCAGTACTTAAAAGTGCTTTGGGCCTGTCTTAATTGCTTTTTTAAATTTTATAACAATGCACATTTCTTTTATTCCAGCCTCATTCCAGGAAGTGTGACTTCTCCAAAAGCTTATTACCATCTGAAAGACATCAGAACCTTCGTCGAAATCAACCATGGCAAAAAAGATCTTGTTGGTGAATGCACTTGAATATCGCCAGGAGTTTGCCAGAATCTGGTATTCTTCATCAGCTTGCCTGCATAAATGGTGAGGAGACACTGTTTTTTAAAAAGAAGTCTAGTCAAATGGATTTAGAAGTATTTACTCATGAGGTTTTAGGAAAGTAAGGCCACACTTCTGTACAGGTATACCTTGGTTAACAAAGCCTCTGACAAAGAAGCTGCTTACTACAAAGTCTTTTTATGACTGTCTAACTCCCCTCGTTTTCCTCCTTGTTCTTTGTCTAGCTGGCAATTTTTAGCAACATCAGCACTGGGAAAGAGGGCTGGAGAAATGCAAGACTTTTGGTATTGAGTGTCAGTGACATGTCTGCAACAAATTATGTGATAAAAGTCTGAGCTGGAAAAGAGCAGGATTCTAGCAAAACCTACTGGTATCCTCAGTCCATTCCGGAACCCTCTAGGGTGTTCAAAATGCTTTTGTCTACTTCTCCAAAGACTCTCCTGACCTTGTTGTTTCATTTCTCATGTGCACCTTGTAAGTTCTGAATAAGAACGTCTGCTGAAACCTGTTAAACTGCTTTTCTTTTTTTGTGGTATAGGAACCTATCCTTATTCCTTCCATGTTATTTTTGCCCCAGTACCAGATTCTCTGTTCAAGAAATAACATCAACTGCTGCATGCCTGTATTCTAGTCCTGAATCTGTAAGAAAGGACTTGAACAGAGCTATCATGTTGACACACTTATAATTCCTAACTAAAACAGGAGCAGCAGCCATCTTCTTTATTAGGCCTTCAAATGTACTATCTGACTTTATTCAGGAGAAGTCATTCAGCCTACATGGCTCAAACCATCACATCACTCAGACTTGACTAAGGTAGCGCCAAGATAGTCACACCTGCCAGCTCCTTGTGTTGAGATCCCTCAAACCAGTGCCGCCTCTCCAGGAATATTATTTTTACAGCTTGTACATGTGAAACAGTTACGAGCAGGAAGGATTTAAGCGTATGATACCAAAAACTGAACAAAAATAAAACTTTCATTTTATGTATTTATTTTAAGTTAGCCTTAGGTTGTCTTCCAAGGGTAGAATCCTCCCTAAAGATGCATCTCACCTACAGATAAATTAAACAGGCTCCAAATCAAGATGTCATAAATTTTAAATAAGACACAGAAATGATTTGAGGGACACAAGTGATTTGGAGACTCATTCTTTTTGGTCTGGCATTCTTCATAATGTATAGTTCTATACAGTACAAAGGACAAGCCCTGCATATGATTTCATATTATTTTTAGAGGAATATTTACATAAATACCACACAGCCTTTGGCAGGCCTAATTTTTAGTATGCTAGTAGGATTCTCTTCCCCTCAATACAAAAACAAACAAAAACAAACAAAAATCTTGAAGAAAGGAAGCAAAAACACACTGATACGAAGAAGATTAACAAGCTTTTTGTAACTGTGAACATCTTTAAAATAAGAGAGAGAGATTTAAGGCCATACTTGCACACAACACATTGTCTATGGGGCTGAAGTGCAGTGAACATAATAATCACAGAGTAGTTTCTTGGCGGTGCCTTTACAAGACGACGGAACTTGTCACCATTTAGTCGAATGACTGATCTTTTGCTTGTCCACTCCATCAACTGGCTCACTTTTTCTGAAAGCACCATCTAAAGATATAGAATCAGAAAGCAACAGCTTCAGTTAGCATCCAATGAGTCTTTTCTTCCATGAGGCAAAGCTGTCACATCTTACCACTGAGCAATTATACATTCCATTTAAAATATTGACTAAATGGTTAGTTCAATGGTCAACTTGGGAAAGGGGGAACAGAAGCTCTTTATGAAGTGGGGGATTCTTTTTTTCCTACAGAGAGCTGTCAACAATTACAAAATGTCAACAGGGAGGGAATCCTAGGCAGTTGTGGACAGAACCAAAGCTTGAGTCTGTAACCCTGCCTAGCTTGCTCTCCTGCTCTCTATTTCTCAGCACATCTTCCTCCAAATTACCCCACATGAGAATAGGCCAAGGTTCTCCATAATCGTCTCTTTTTCTTTTCCATCTCCTTCTCAATAGTTTCTGCAAGCAATTAGTGTCCTCAGCAAATTTCACAACAGGACAACTATGCCTGAATATTCCTATATTCTGATTTCTAATCCTTCCAGTTTCTTTTTTTTAAACAGTACCTTGGACTGGAGTGGAGCAAAGAAAAAGTGGAACAATTCTGCTGTTGTGTGTAACTGGACTGATTTTTGTATGGTCGGCCCTCCACTTTTGACTTTCGTGGATTTGATTGTGAGTTGCTCCAATGCCTTTCCTCCCACCTCAGGCACTTTCTTTCTAAGGAAATCTTCCCTCTTGGCTGCTTCAATCAGCCCTTTAAAAACCTGCCTCTGGTCCTCCTCCTCCACCAGCTGCTGGCTAGTCAGCTAAGGATGGCTCACAGCCCAATTTCTCAGCAACCACAAACTCTCTCCCAGTGCCCACCCATATCCCCAAAAAGAAGATGGGCACGAGAAAGGAAGTGTAGGGCCACCACGCCAACCCCGTTCCCTCTTCTTTTCCTGACCTGGTTAGGACTCTGGGTGCCCATTCCCCCCACTATGCCACGGCCCCCAACCCACAGACATGCACACATGTATTTTGATATTTGCGATTTTTCCACTTCTGTGGGGTCCTATGATGTCCATAACCCCAGTCAACGTGGAGGGCCGACTTACCTGCTTTGAAACTGCTTTTAAGCATGTTAACTGTATGGCTTAAATTTGTAAGACATTTTAATTTTTAAAATGCCTTGGGTTTTGAGAAAAAGGCAAAATATAAAGATAACCAGGACAAAGATGCTTCATTACTGCTACAGGCAGTTCACAGTGTTTAGCCCAAAGAATTGGCAACAAGCCTCTTGTTCCAATATCTTGGCCAGCTATCATCTTTCCTGCTTACACAGTGCCAGCACATTCATCTTAGATTCTGAATCATGATCTCATTCTATGTGCCTCCTCTGGTGCTCAGAGCACTGACAGGCAGTCTCTTAATAACAATAGATAGGCAGAAATTCACATATGAAGCTTTCCATAGGTTGGAGATTTATTTTATCATTTTTTTCTAGTTACATTTCTATGGAGGCTGTGGAAATTACTAATCACATTTCTACATATCTACATTTTTACTCCCGCTGAAGGCAACACATGTGGTTCTCCTCCTCCTGGGGAGGGCAAAGTGAGAGCACTGGCTCAACCAAACAAGAATTCTGCCCCCCTCCAAAATTCTCCTCCAGTCTCCTGTCTAGCACTGCAAAAATTCAAACTTAAAACTTCAGATAAGCATTTAGAAATAGAGTTTAGGGGTCCAAAGGAAAGTGGCAGGCAAAGGTGACCCAGGGACAGCAAAGAGAGGAGTTCTAAGTGTGAACAATTCTCAGTGTCTCATGCTCTGCAATGTCAGAAATTTGGGGAATGAGGGAAAATGTCACTGCCAGGGCAGAATTCTTACTGGGGGAAATACCCTCATTTTGCACCGTTCCCACCCTGGCTGCTCCCCATTTTATGCTGACAACAAGCCTGTGAGGCAGATCAGGCCGAGGGAAACCTGTGCGTTTTGTGGCTAAGCGAGGGCAGGAACCTGGGTCTCTTCAATTCCCATCCAAGTGACCAAAACCGGGCTAGGGCAGGCCTGTCCTCAGAGCAGAATCTGGGACACCCAGATCCCAACGGAGGCAGGAAACTCACTGATGGAAGCCGGGGCCGCTCATATTATCCCTGCTTCTCTCTCACACACAGCATGACCGGCCTCGCAGGGCTGTTGTGAGCCCACCCACTACACCCAACTGGCCCATGAGCGAATAAGGCTGACGTCCTCCACCCCCCCCGAAACCATGCTATTAAGATACGAGCGGTGGATAGTGGAGGAGAAAAGCATTCTGTACATGGTCAAGGGCACTCTTTGTCCTCACCAAACAAAACGAAGCCCCAAGACCCTCCCCCTGAGCCCCGGGGGGCTCCCGGCACAGGAAACCAAGGCTGAGGAATCTGCCTCGAGCGGAGCCAGGCAACTTAAGGACAGGGGGCGTCTAGATGGCCTCGGGGTGCCCCTCGGTCTTCCTGCCCGGCCCCAGGCCGCTCCTGGATCTTGCGACGGCCCTTCTCACCTCTTTCTTCTTTTGGCCGTCGACGCCTGAGCCCCACCAGACCCCGAACAGGGCGGCCAAGAGGCCCAGCACCAGAACCCTTCCAAGCGCCGCCATCGCCGGTTCGCCGCCTTCCCCCAGAGAGAGGGAGAGAGAGAATCCCGGCCCCACATCGGGCATCCCAGCGCCCATTCGCCGGACGGAGCGCCAAGGCAGCTTCTGATTGGCCCAGGGCTACTTCCGCTGCCGCTCCATTGGCCCATCCAGCTTCCTCTTTCGCTGCGTCTCCGCCCCCCGAACTTTTACTTTCTGGACCAGAAGCTCAAGTGAAAGCAAGGGGCGGGGCGAACGAGGTTCCCTTTAACGAATAAGAGAGGGGCAAGCTGTTGGGATGTGATTGGCCGACGGGGCCGCGTGGGGCGGGGCTTCGGTGGATGATAGACAAGAGTGAGGAGGCTGCTTTGCAATTCTGCAAGAAAAGGAGATGCAAATATTTTCCAGAGGACTAGGGCTTGTGGAACTCAGTGGGACTTGATTGTGACTAGAGCTTGGGAAAAACTGTAAATCCCAGATTCCACAGAATGCAGATATGCCAGTTGAAGGGGAATCGTAGCACTGTAATTGCGTACATTTGAATTATGTACTGTAAAAGGTCCGTAAGCAATGGCTTATCTGCTGTTATGGAGCGTGACCCTGTACCCAAACTTTCACAAGCATAGGTCCCCAAGACCCAAGGTACTAGCCATCTTGCAAATGGAAAACCATGTTGCTGTTCAATAAAAGGTGCAATTAACAGGCTCCCAGATATCAATCCCTGAGTTTTACCATAGGGTTAGAAAAATATCAACATCAACATTCGGCCTTCCTGGTCTAAAAATCTTTGCAAGGAGTTACTGATCTGTTTTTTTTTTTAAAAAAAAGCCCCCAACGAGTTTCCAAAGAAGTCTAAAGTCCTAAATGAAATTTAGTCAACTAACTAGCTCCTGAAAAAGGAGCTTTAAAAAGGTATGTATGCCATCAGCTAAACTCTGATATATTGTTAACTGTTTTTAAACTGGTTTGACCATTTTAACATGATATACCTCGTTCCGCTATTATAATTTATTTCTTTTTAAGTTGCATCTGTTTGTTAATCATGTTGCAGCTTTCCTTGGATCCCGTTATAGGAAGAAAAGAATGAGATAAAAATATAACACAATAAAAAATCAGAGTTTGCAAAAGTAAATGGACATTTTCTCTGTGCTTCAGGAAGGGAATTTGCAAACCAAGGAGAATCATCCCAAGAAATGGCTGATGCCAAATAATTTTCGGTTAGTATTTTAAGGCGCTAATAGTTGTTTTTGCTTCAACAGACCAACACAGCTACCACTCCCGGGGGAAGTTGTACAAGGAAATCTTTAATTTTTTACATTTTCTACTCTTCTTCTTGGAAATATGGTAGGGATAGGTTCCTCTTGGCTCCCCCTCCCCCCATTCCAGTCATTTGTGCTTTGTTTAAAGAGCCCAAAAAGCCACAGAAACCAAGAAAACAAAGATGAATATTAAAAAAATAGACATTTTCCTCGTGCTTTATCCACAGTATTAGAAGCATCTGCCGAAGCGAGTTGCAGTTTCACCAGAACTGATTCTAAATAAAGTTAAGTCAGGTTACTACGATTTTTTACAGAGCAAGAACTACTGCACTTTCCCCGTTGCGCGTCCTTTCATTTTGCAAGGAAAGAAAAGTCCGTCATTAATTTGGAGAAAAAAAGCGATCTGTCAGAAGTGGGATTCGAACCCACGCCTCCATACGGAGACCAGAACACCCAGCCCCGCTCGCGGGAAGGCTGCGCGCCTTGAGTCTGGCGCCTTAGACCACTCGGCCATCCTGACACCGCGACTACCAGGCGCGCGGAGAGCCTCTTAGCCTCGCTGCTGAGGGGGGCCGGCCCCGCGATCTCGCCCCCTCTTCCGGAGCCGCCCGGGGGCTCCCCTCGGACCGAACGCGATGCCTTCCCCTCACAGTACTGGCTGGAGAAGACGGCCACAAGCCGAGCGAAAAGCTCGGGCGGGAGCTGTAATCTCCCCCAGTTTTGCGGCCCGGTCTCTCCTTCGCAGCGCCGCCTAGCGCCTTCCCCGGCGGAACCACACTTCCCAGAATTCCTCCCGCCCCAAAGTTAAGAAGGCGCGTGCGCGGCTTGGCCGCTTCCTCCGCAGTGGGCAGCCATTTTGTTTTTCACCCAAGGGTACTGGAAGGCGCGCGAGGGTCGTGAGGGGATTTTGCCGGCTGCGGGGAGAAGGAGATGCTTCCCTTTGCGAGGGGCGTTCTGGGCCTCACGGGTGAGTGGTCGCGGGGAGTCGGTGGAAGAGGGAGCCTTCCTCGCCTGCCTCGCGTCTCCAGTCGGCGCCCGGGACCTTAAGGCGTCTCTCGGGGGGGGGGCGATGCTCTTCAGCGCCCTCTCCCCTGCCCGGCCGACCCCAATCCCATTGTAAAAAAGCCTTCATTTTGGTTGCCGGGTGGGAAGCTGGAGGGGCTCCTGTACTTCTTCCAGGGGTGTTTCAGCAGGGGTGCCTTCCAGTTGAGCTGAATGGCAAAGTCGGGTGGTCCACGCCATCGTACTTCCAGTGTCTGCGTATGGTTGTGAAAGGTGGGCAGTGCAGAGGGGCGATAGGAAGAGAATCAAGTCCTTTGGAAGGTGGTGCTGGGGCAGCGTTCTGTAGGTACCACAAGTCAATGGGCCCTACAGCAAATGAATTCTCCCTGCGAGCCAAGGTGGCGAAACGGAGGCTGTCGTACTTTGGCCATATCATGAGAAGACCTGGCTCCCCGGAGGAGCTGATAGTGCTTGGTAAGGTTTTTAGGCAGGAAAAAAAGAGGAAGACCCCATTGCAGATGAGTGGACTGAACCAAGGAAGGCACGCCCCTGAACCTGCAAGACCTGAGCAGGGCGGTTGAGGAGCGAGTGGCTTTGAGGTCTCCTCTCTCTAGAGTCACCGTAAGTCAAAGTCAGCTTGGCAGCGCTTAATAGCAACCCTCCCGCTGTCCTGACTTGGCAGGGACGGCCTCTGGCGAACATCTATTTTTCAGCTGCTTTAAAAACATCCCAGTTTCTCTCTCCTTGTCCCACCTTATCTCTTTGTTGTCAGCATATTTCAGTGGCTGCAAACTGAGTTCAGAGTGCAGAACTGGTTTGCACACAATTAACTCAGCAGGGGGAGAGGGCAGAATCTTGCCCATCCCAGGAGGCTCAGGCAAAAACAAACTGCCTCAGCCTCCCCTACTTTGCCTGGCTTTCCTCATTAGTAACTTTCACCATCACTCTGATGCCTGGCGTCACAAGTCCCCATTTTTATCTGTGAAATGAAGGTTATGATTCTGGCAAGCCTGGGAGATGGGGAAGTTTCTGCAGGTGTTGCTTTTTATCTGGTCAAGAGAGAAGCAACTGGGGAGAATTCCCTCATATATATGACTGTTAAAGATATAGAACCTCTCTCCATTTTCCACTCTGACAACCCTATTTGTGGGGTTGTTGCTGATATTATTTATTATGCATTCATTGCTTTTATGCCCTGCCTTTTGTGAAGTGAGCTCAAGGCAGTGTCCATGGTTGTCCCCCTTCCCACTTTTTCCTCAGGACAACAGCCCTCTCAGGTTGGTCAGGCTGAGACTGGGAAGAGGAACAGGTGCATGGTGACCTGATGAATTTTCTTGGCTCATCCCCCCCCCCCAAATTCTATTGTAAATGTTTTGAACTGTTCTGGAAGCCACCTTGGGTCCGACTTTGTGACATCTAAATACAATAAATAAAGTCACTCTGTGAATGCAGTGTGTCCAAATCTTACCATTGTGCAACAGACTGATTATGCTGATAGCAGAAGCCAGGTCACACAGGCAGCATGTTCCTCTGTGCCTTGTCTGGTGTGGTGCAATTGCACATTATGTGTTGTGATTGTACATCATGTTTTGTGCATTGCTGCTGCACACTGTATACTGCACATGGTGCAATGTTTCTTGCACAATGTTGCTATTCTTCATGGGGCTTGTGCAGTGCTTGTATATAAATATTCACCCTGTGCTAAGGGGATGTGAGATTGCTGACCTAGTCTCCACCCACCCCACCCCGGCTTGTCTCAATTCCCAAAACTTGTTCTTTTGATCTTGTTTTATTGCTGCCTCTTGTGTATCTTCTTTGCTGACTTGGCAATGAGAAGTTATGGAAGGAATCCCTGCTATTAACTGTGCTTTATACAGCAGTTCTATTTTATGACTGTGCTAGCTATAAAATTATTGCTCTTTTAAAAGAATGACACATACTGTACAAAGAAGATGAAATTATTATGTCCATGTATTTCAAAGCAAACTTTTAAGTGCTTTAGATCTTTAAGGGCTTTTTGAGGTGACATTCACATTTGGCAAACTTTCTTGCCTGCGCTAAACATTATTCTAATAGCTCCATAAATATGCTAGTTGTGGTTAACCTCACCAGAGATTCTAAGTAGCTGGCAATTTAGGAATTCATCCCAAAGACTTATGACAGCAAGTGGTGGATTCTGGTGTGTGGTGTATCTTAGTGGAGAGCAAGCTCCTGTGAAAGGTTAGCGAACACCATTAATGAGACATTGTGTGTTGTTGGAAAACAAAGTTCCGAGTGATTTGCGGGTTTTTTCCCCTTCCACCTTACTGGACTGTTTTTATTTTTGTTTTGTTTTTTTGGCCATTCCAAAAGGAAGGGTGGCACAGCAGTGGCAGAGTGCATGGGAATACATGTGCACTACATGGCTCATTTACTTTACTCGCATTTTTCCTGCATTGCAAATGTGCATGATTATTGCAATAACTCTAAAGATTGTGTGTATCACATTATCTAACTCCTATATAACTTCGAGTCTTCAAAAGAGAGAGGGGAAACTTGCTGGATGACTGAGCTTTTAAAATTTTGATTCCTGATAAGAGCAGAAAACTGCTGTAATAGAACAATTTTCTTGACTTAGGTTTGGTATTCTGTCATCTGAGAACTGTTGTTTAATTCCTCTGGCATTGGTGCATGGAACAAAACATGTCTAGATAAAATAACCTTGTTCAAGACTGGGGTGAGCAACTGAGGAAGGACAGGGTGCTGTACTAGCCCCCAGGAGAACTTGGAGGGCTGCACTGTCCTTCTGCACCTGCTCCGAGAAAAATGTGAACTTTTATGCTACCTAATGCCCTCCTGGGGGACAAGAGAGAAGGTGTTGATTCTGTTGTTGGATGTTAAACTATGCTGTTCAATCTTGCTCATATATAGTCAACAATGGCTAAATTTTTAATCAGTTTATATTGCATGTTTTAGCTCGTAACATCCAGCGTACTGTGGCACGACAAGTTCATCACAAACATGAACCTGATTTTCATGACAAGTATGGCAACCTTGTTCTAATTGGAGGAGTGGCATTCTGTGCCTCAATTTGGGGCTATGTAAGTATTTCAGCCTTGCAGCTGGTTGTTATCCTTCACAAGTAACCACTCCTGTTCTGCCATTAAAAATAATAAATAAGACTACCAGTATTGCTCCACCTTACATTCAAGGACAAAGGTACAGTTGACCTTCCATGTTCACTAGGGTTAGGGGTACAGGACACTTGCAAAAGTGGAAAAAATTGTAAATATGAAAATGTGTTGGTGTGTCTGTGGGTAGGGAGCTGAGGCATGATGGGGAGAATGGGCACCCAAGGTCCAAATTATGTCAGAGAAAAGAGAGTGAAGGCAGGGTGGGTTGGCATGGTAGCCCTGTACTTCCTCTCTTGCCTCTGTCTCCTTCCTTGGATATGCAGGGGCATTAGGGGAGGGTTTGAGGTGCTGAGAAATTGGGCTATGATCCCTCCTTAGCTAGCCAGGCAGCAGATGGTGGAAGAAGAGGACCAGTGCAGGTTTTTAAAGGGCAGCACAGCCTGATCAGATCTGTTAAGAGGAAAAGTTCCCCCGGAAAAGAAGTGCCTGGGCGGTGGGTTTGAAACAACTCACGAATAATCAAATCTGTGAGTCAAACTCACGCATGCAGAGAGCCAATTGTATTGGCATGTCAGAATGCACTTAAATCTTACTGGTTTTGCAGGACAGATTTGCCACTCAAAGGGTTCAGCATTAGAAAAGTGACATGTTTTATTAAGACATATATGCCACTTCCTTATCTGGAAAAGAGCTTTCAAAGTTCATAATATAAGTTATGATCAGCATAAAAATAGGTTTCACTGATGCATGAAAGGCTTAATAGGGAAAGTGCCAGACAAAAGAGGAAGTTCCTGTGAGAAGTTCCAAAGCCTGTTCTCAAAAAGACACTGTCACATGGGCCAGCCAACTGCACTTCTAAACTTTTGAAGTAGGATCTTGATTTTTTAATAGACTAACATATTGTGGCTCCTAGTTTCTTTAAACCTAGTCCCTCATTGAAACAAAAAAAACAGCAGCCTTCAGAATGCTCATGAGATTCCAGCCTCATATACTAAGTTTGGTCTGTACATGACTTTATGTTGCATACACAAAATCTTTAATGTTTTTAATTTAAATACAGCAATTGATTACATTAAGTTTCATTCTTTGTGTTTGTGAAACGAGCTGAGTAATGTCAGGGACACAAGACAAAGGAGAAGGTGGTCGTAACTCCAGAGAGCTGTGTTCTTTCCACTAAAGGAAATTACTTGCTCCTCGTTAACAGTATAAAAACACATGTAAAGTATTTATAAATAAGATTCAGTTAGACCTCATCTTGAAACAATGCCTGGCAGCAGAGGAGTGGAAAGGAATCATGAGAGCCAGAGGCTGTCAGTATCTCGAGGGGCACAGTTGATCACACCTGTACTAGTACATTGCGTGCAGTTTTTAAAATGTTACATTAAGAACACTGTTGAAGAAACCTTAATGCCTATTTGGTATGCACAGTGCACATTGTCATGGCAGAAAAGCATAACCAAGCTGCACATTTGGGTTTGGACTTCAATGATGCCTTCCTGGAACAGATGACCAAACATTCAGAAAGGAGAGGTGTAGTAGTAATAGATTTCAACTATCCTGATATTTGATGGCATTCGAATGCTGCCAAGAGTGTCAGGCCGAACAAATTCCTCACTTGCCTTGCAGATAATTTCCTTGTCCAGAAGTTGGAAGAGGCAAGAAGGGGAACAGTTATTTTAGCTGTGGTTGTAACCAACAGTGAGGACCTGGTTAATAGGGTGGAAGTGACTGAATTGAAAAGCTGTGTAATGATACCTCAGAGTTTTATTGTTGTAGGTTTTGAGAAATGTATCTTCATGGTATTTATCTCTTTTGTATTTCCCATGTTACTTGCAGGTTGTAACACAAACGGGGATTGAGTGGAATTTGTCTCCTATTGGCCGAGTTACGCCAAAACCGTGGAGAGAAGAGTAAAGATATCTTCTTAAACCTTCTTTAAAAAGATGGGAACAACCATGAACTGGTCTAAACTTTCATTGGAATGTACCTACGGCATGCCTACGATGGCACAGTTCACTGTATTATCTGTTATGTAATAAATATATTTAAAATTAATGAGTCTGAGTAAAATTTCTTCCTTCGTGCTTTGCATTAAAGTAATGCAGTCCTGAATTGTTGGATCCATTTCTTCCTTTTGGCAGAGATCTTACACATTTTCAGAGAAAACATCTGAAATGGGGAAACATATTACCTCTTATAGTTCCACACTGGAGAAACTGTAATATATGGATGGGCTACTTTGGTGGCATCTGTACCATTCAGTGTGTACCAGGCCCCTCTGCTGCCTTTCCTGCTCTGAAGACGAGAGGTTAGAGCCTGAGTTGTATCACCAGCTGACCCTCTTTTATTCAGTGGTGAGTGGCAGTGTGCTATTTTGCAAGTGCTCTCCAGGCAAACAGCTGCTTTCAATTATTAAGTTCATGCCCTGTCTTTCCCAAAATTGGGACTTGGGGCAGCGTATAATTTAAAACAAGTCAGTACAGCTAAAGACATACAAAGATTAAAATAGAATTAAACTATGAACCCTATTAAAACAATCTAAGAGAGATAACTGCATTAAAACAGTTCAGTAACAACAATACAGTGCCCTCTAAAAAGCCCTTTCTTTAAAAACCTTCAGTTCTAAAAGCCTGTCAGAATAAAGCCTTCGCCTACTGGTGGAAGGAGGGCGCGGGGAGAGCCATCACGGCCTCGCCGGGAAGGCCGTTCCAAAGCCTCGGGGCAGCCGCTGAGAAGGCCTCTTGGCGACCTCCGGCCTCACAGAAGCCCGCCCTGTTGCTTAGCCCGCACCTAGGCCGCATAGGGGTTTACGGGCAGCGATCAGCACTTTGCCCTGTGTCTGGGAACGGGCCAGCAATCCATGGCGCTGCAGCGAGGCAGGGAATAACAGGGTCCCCCGTGCCCTGCCCCGGCAAGGCAGAGACCCCGGGGCAGGGGTGTTCCCGGGCGGCCCCTGCACGGCGCCGAAACCTCGGCCGGGGGGCCTGCGGCGAAGGAGGGCCGCAGCGGCCGGGCGGCGCCGGGCTGGCGCCGGGCGGGCCGATTCTTCCCGGGCCTCGACCTCCTGCTCCCAGAACGCGGGAGGATTCTGGGAGAGCCGCTTCCCGGCGCGCCGAGTAGCCCTGCCGGCCGCGCCCCTACTCCGCGCGGAGCCCTCACGCCTCCGCTCCCCGAAACGCTCTGCCGCGACTCCCCCCGCCGGCCTGAAACGTTTCCGGGATCCCAGCGAGCGCCTGCGCGCCCGCTCCTCACCTGACTCGCCCTTCCACGTGACCTCCTCCTCGCTGCTTCTCAATGGCGGCTCTCTCAGAAAGCGAGGCGAGCGTGATGACGTCGGGGGTGTGTGGCAACGGTCGTTGGGGCGGGGCGGGGCGAAGCGGCCTGAGTGGCAGCGGAGGGGCGGGGCCGAGGGAGCCCGCCGCCGCCGCCCGCCGCCGCCGCCGCCGCCTCAGCAGCGGAGCTGGCCCGGCCGGGAGCGCCGAGAGCGACGCGGCGGCCCCGTCCCGCCTGAGGTACCTTCGCCCTCGCTGTCTCGGGGCGCGGGAGGCGTAGAGGGGGAGGCCCCGGGGCTCAAGCCCCCCAGGGCGGGTGGGGGTGGGCCGATCGGGGGCTCCCGTCGCCTCCTCCCCTCCCCCGAAGAAAGACCAGAAGGGCGTCGTTTTCACAGGAGGGGGCCGGGGGGTGGGGCCGCGCGGGCCCCACAGAAGGAGCGTCGGGGGCCACGGCTGAGAAGCCCCCCGGGGAGAAAGAGGGGTCAGGAAAGGCGGAGGGGTCGCCAAATTCCCCCACCCCCCCATGGTTGTCACCCCCCCGGCTTCTTTCCCCGCTGCCCTCCCTTCCTGGATTGTAAGCCCCTCGGGGCAGGGACTGCGCTTCGCTTTTCTCTCCCTCCAGGACTCATGCGGTGCAAAGCGTTGCACTTTTTTTGGGGGGGGGCACTTTTTTGTACTTTTAAAAAAATACCTGAGCAGAAAACAGTATTCTTTGTTATTTTTTGCACAGGAAATTCAGTTTCGCCTTTGGAGGAAATTTGCTTTCTGTGCAGAAATGCCGGTTTGGTTCTGGAGTGGGTCGACTTAAGAGCTGCAGCGTCTTGCCTGGCTTTTCTTTTCTTCTTAAATTGGGAACTAGAGGTCTGCCTGCTGGTCCCTGGTTGCAAATCCCCATTCTTAGTGTTAAAACATTTGTGAGCTTCTGGTGGTTGTTCTGAGAACCGGAACATGGATGATGATGATGATGATGATGATGATGATGATGATGAATCGTTCTGTTTATACCCTCCCCTCTCACAATGCTGGTGGGGCCCTAGAAGGCTTCCAGCATGGTTAAGAAAAACGAGAAGCAACCAGAAGCACAATGTTATGATCCTAAAAATGATAGAAATGCATTGTTTTCAATCATGTTGTTTTGTTATGATAGGGTGAAACCGCATCATAGGAAAACTGCAGCGTGGCCATCGTTAAAAGCTCCTTCGTCATTAGCCCAGTTACTTGCCAGCAGCTTTCTGGAATAAAAATAATGGTCTCGGTTTACAGTCCTTCTTTCCAAAAATCCGTTGTTGGTTGCTTCCTTTCCTTGGATTTCTTCATTTCTGCTAAATTGTGGTGGGCGAAGCAGTTCGTTCCTGTTTTCAAACACCTGAGAAGGAGGTTTTGCTGATCTGCTTCTAGGTAGATCCACCACAGGTCCATGAGTAGACCTGGATCTGCCTCCCACCCACCCTTGCTCTGATTCTTTCATTAATTGTACGGTTCCTATGAAGTGTTTGCCTTTAAAGCTAACCAGCCCACTAGCCCTTTGGGAAAGATGCGTGTGTGTCCATGGATGCAAGACGTTTCCAGCTCTACTTGTTTGAGAGGTGGAAGGGGAGATCCCTTTTTCTCTAGGTGATATTCCCAGATGATTTTCAAAGGCTTCCTTCCAGCTTGGCTTTGTGTCCCCTGCCTGGAAGCTGAAGCAAACAACAGTTTTGAGGCCAGGGGTTTCTAGCTTTCTGACTTTTAGTTTCTAAGACCCCAATGCTGGTGAGGAGGTACACGTTGTATGGCAACTAGACATTTTTAGCAGTAACAACACAGTGTCTGACACTTTAAAGTCCAGCACATTTTGATTTAGCATGGGTTTTCACTGATGCATCTGAGGAAGGGAGTTGCAGTCTATGAAAGTTAACCCCAAGTAAAACCTGCCTTTTTAAAACAGTGCCACTGTGCTCTTGCTTGTTTTTACAGGGATACGGTTAACACAATTAATTTCTCACCCCTCAAGTTTTTAAGCCTATGTTTGGTAGGTGTTGTGGAAATATACCTTTTAAAAAGCTGGCCTTCCAAACTGGCTTTTTATCAGAGGGAGAGCTGGTTGTTAATGAACTTTTATCTTGTTAACAAAACCACTTGCTTAGTCAGCAGCTCCTGCTGCTGCTTCACCCGGTGTAGAAGGAGCAAGGAAACTCAAGTTCACTGGGAACGTCTCCATTAGCTGTAGAGTTTTCTTGAATAGTCTGTGATCCAAAGCCTAGTATTTTGTTTTCCAACTTAGGACATGTTCCCAAGGGATAAGGTTGTGGGTCATCGTGAGCTTGACGTTCTGTGTCTTGTCCTAAGCGTGAACTTTTGGTGGATGTTTGAAGAATTATGGTGCTGAAACAATACAAACAGAAATGATTGTTTGGAATGAAACTTAGGCCAGGATCCAAAGCCCTGGAAATTACTTCTGCAAACCCCAGCTGTGAGGGCACTTTGGACTTCCCTGTTTCTAACGGCTATCTCTCATTCCTATGACAAGTTGCTTTCATATCTGGTGTGTTCAGAGCAGTTTGTGATAAAAGAATGGTTGGTGTCCAGCTTCCATGTGGGAAAAACTGGTCAAGAGTCACTGTTTGAAGCCTTTCTGATGAAGTAATTTCCTTATAGTTTATGGCCCTGCTGTTGCTGGTTTTGCCTTTTGGTTTTATTTTTCCATTACTTTGCCTAGTAATACTATTCTCCATCTAACTTAATGCAAATATAATTCCAGTAAATTCATTTGCTGTAATCCAGTGGAAAAGCACCATGGTTGAACTGAAATGTGTGTAGTCATCATGGTAGAAGGTACATTTTTATATGGAAGGCACTAAGTTAAAAAAAAAAGGTTGAAAGATGCAGGAAGGTTGAACAGAGCTCTTTTTCTCTTCTTTTTTTCCCCTCTTACTTTCTGCATATATTTGAGCATTGAAGGGAATCTTCCAGGAGGGAAGTTTTTTTTCCTCCTTCCTTTCAGGTGAACTGTTGCATCATATCTGAAGCCAGATTCTTTGCAGCAAGGTACTTGATCTAATTAAACTTAATTACAAGGATGTGTTGTTTATTTTGCAACTATTGCATTTAAACAACCATGCTCATTTATTTTTGTTCCTTTTGATAGAAGAGTCCAGTGGATGTTAAGTATATCTTACACTCAAATACCTGAAGGAATGCCTCCTTCAGTTACATCCTGCCCATGTCTGAAATGTTTTTGTGATAGTCTTCTCCTGGTGCTTTCTCTATACTAGCAACTTGTCCATCTTTGACTTTTGATGCCTTTGTATTTTTTTCGTCAATCAGTTCAAGGGAAATGGGTGCTATTGATCTACTTTGAATGTCAAGTTGTGTCTATATCTGTTGGTTTAAAACAGTCATCTTTTCTGATTTCATTATTTTTCTGGAAAGTGCATCACTGTTGACTATACTGCTGCACACTGAGTTCAAAAAGAGAAGATGTGAAAAGGGCATTTTCTGTGGCTTCTCCACTGTTGTGGCTTTCTTCCCCTAGAGATTCATAAAAGTTCTGAACATCTTCTAGAAAAGCTGTAAAACAGTGTCTTGCTTTTACAGTCTTTTTTTTTTTGGCTGGCCTGGGTTTACCAAGTATGGATTAAGTATAATGCTACACCATATATATATATATATATATATATATATATATATATATAAACTGTTAACGGCCTTGGGATCTGTGGGCATAGAGAATAGTCTGAAGACTTTAAAAAAAGAGCAAAGGTCTCCCACTTTCTCTTGTAGATGAAGCCTTCTTCTTGCTAATCAAGACAAAGAAGGGTTGGCCTGTTGAAACAGAAAATATCACCTTTCTTAACAAGTGGAGAATGTTTGTTGTCTGATCTGACTTAATGGCTGAGTGCAGAAGCACTTGGTAGAGCACGGTGATGGCATCTCGTAGGTAATCTGAGTACTGGAAAGGTACCTAGATTTGTGTATTACCCAAAGAGAAGGTGGTAATTATAGTTCAGTTAGATTCATTCATGGAAATCGATAGACAGTTGCTTTTGTTAAAATGGGGAACAGGGAAAATGAACGCTAGTACAGTGTATAATTTAGTCTTTTTATTGCTCTCATGTATCAAGCCTGCTCAAGTGGTTGGTTTATGTTAATTTTTGTTATGGTAATCTCAACAGGAAAGAACTTCATTGTGCTGTAAACTGGCATAATTAGGGACTGGCATTATTTTCTGCTGCTCAGTTCCTCTCTCCTGCTTTTCATATTGCCAGCCAGTAGAGGTTTCCAATGTGACTTAGGACCCTTTGGAGTAGGCCCAGTAGGGACAAGAAGAAAACCATTTCTCAGTGCACCCTCTGCGTATGCAGGGATTCCCTTCCAGGAACCCTTGTGTAAAGCCTAAAACAATGCAAATGCTCTGTCCCGTTGTCGTTGATGAATGCCGAAGTGTGCGCACCTCTGCTGGCATGTGAGACATGAGGCTTTGTGGAACCTTGAATTCAGGTGTGGAGATTGCCCCAGCAGAAGATGCGTTGTATAGTGTGCACTAGACATTTGCTAGAGATACATCCTCACATCTGCCACACTTTGCAAACCGTGGTTAATGAGGATCAGCCAAAAGAGCTTTTCAGGACAGTGTCTGGTCAGTAGTCCCCCTTTGGCCTGGGGTCCCAGTTCCAATAAGGAGGGAGTCCTTGGGGGCCACACTGCAGCATTGAGTGCGCTAAAGGAACGGGAGCAAAGCAGAATGGGTGGAGCCAGATGTATTTACCAAGTTGGACTTTTGCCTGCCCAGCACTCAAAGAACAGCTCATTCTGTGCGCTTCTAGAGGGAGGTACTAACTGCTACTTGAAACCAAGACTTTCCCAACTACTTTTTTTTCTATATATCTCATAAAAAAAGAGCATGTAAAGGTAAAGCAAGAAAGAAAGCAGGCTGCAATACCTTTGGTCTTGAAGAAGTCTTGGATTTGGAAGGGACGCTTACCTGTCTGTCTCCTGGTGGCTAGCATTGCCTTCCTGGGTAAGGTGGTTGGCTGGCTACAAGAACTCCTGGATAAAATGGATTTTCAGTCAGGTTTCGGGGCTGCTTTTAATGCTCAAACTGCTTGCCTGCCAGTGACTATCACCACTGCTGGGAGAGAGATGGAGTGAGTATGAACCTGTTGATTTTCTTGAACTTCACAGAACTTTTCATTTGCAAAGCCTGTTGCATGGTAGGGATGCTGCCCTCCAGTCCTTCTGCTCATACTTGCTCACTTCAGACGATGATGCTGGGGGATTTTACTTGACTCTTCCTATACTAGAATTTATGCCCCATGCTTTTTAACATCTACGTGAAACTGCTGAGTGAGGGCATTGGGAGATTTAGGTTAAGATGTTGTCAGTATACAGACAACACCCAACTCCTCCTTGTCATCTAAGGCAAGAGAGATGGAAGGAGTGCTGAATTAATGACTCAAAGTGGTAATGAGCTGAAGAAGGGCCGTCAAATTAAAGCTTGGCTAATCCAGATGAGACAGGGGCTGGTTTGTCTGTCCAGATAAGTGGTGCTCATCTTGTTCTGGAGGAGGCTGTGCTTCTCCTAAACTAGAGGGGGGTGACAGAAAAAGGGGTGGGGGTTGTTTCCCTCTTGATCCCCTCCCAAAATTGTGACAAGAAGTTCAGTCACATCATTTCCCATTCTGGGATTCAGTGGCTTTTATTGGTTTTACCGGGCTGTGGTGGGAGGGATGTAGGGGTAAGGGGATTCAAACCACCACATCTGTCTGGCAGTTTGGATTGTTTGGGGACATTTCTAGCCCCCCCAATGGCTGCAAAAAAGTGTCTTGGAGTTGCACTTACCTACCCCTTCTGTCAAAATACCAGGTTCTTTGAGAGAGAGTGACTTGCCCAAGGTCACCGAATAGGTTTCCATAACTGAGCAGGGATTTAAACTCTGATCTGCCAGAGTCCTAGCCCAGCATTCAAACCATTACATTAGAAGCAAATAAATTTCAGATTGTAACCAAAATAATTTTTGATAATTTTTTGCTTTCATTTGTGCGCACGCGCGCAGACACGCACACACACAGTATATATGCTTTAACTTTTCAGACTGAGTCTAGCTGCAACAGAACTAATTCTGTATGACACCAGTATTTAACCCTGTAGATTTCTTGGATGTCTCTCCTTGCAAGTCTGTTTGTATACATCTAGCGCTGCTACTAAGTTGTATTCTTAGTATGTAATCAATTTACAGTAAGCACCCAAAGGTCAATTAAATTAGTTTGATGGCTGAAATACAGTGTAGCATATTCCAAATAAATACTTTCAGAACAATAGGAAGCCAGAAAGTCTGCTTCATTGATGTAAGGCTGCTGCAACCGCATTCAATTGTGCAGCGTCTCAGCTAAACATTTATTTTAATACAGGAGTTGCGTCTAAGTTTGTGTCCTGCCCTTTTGCTACGTTGTCTGTGTACTTTATTCCTATGCATAGAATCTTTGCCATCAGCAATATTCAGCAAACAATATTAGCAGATGAGCTATTAAAAATGGCAAGGTGAGAGTTTAAGGAACCCCGTTGCCTGAGCTGAAAGTCTGAAAAGGTTGTGGCAACCAGGGCCAGGGCACGTTTAGGCTGCTCAGTCCAGAGGAATTAAGTTATTTTAGCTAGAGTCTTTGATTTGATATCAGGCATCACTATTCCATATTTTTGCATCTTTTTTTTATCTCCACTTCTCCTTGGATTGGTGCCTCTTTGATTTCTTGATTAATAGTAAAGCACATTTAAAGGCATCATGTGAGGAAGGGCACTGCTTAGTGATCTGAGGTTGTTATGCGTGCTCTTCTGTAATACCAAGCATAATACCAATACCAGGCATAGCCTCAGGTACAACAATCTTGGAACTGCCACAAGGAGACGTGTCCTGCCCTGCATTTGCCAGAAGTGGGAAGACGACCATGTTGAATGTTTTCTCAACATATTTTAAGCATGAGTCATGTCCTTCACGTAGACTGAAGGATGAGAAATAGGTGGCCCTGCGGATGGTGTTGGACAGTTGCTCCCACCATTCTTCACCTTTGGCTATGGCATTTTGGGCTGATGAGAGTTATTCTCCAGTAATATCTGGATGGTCACCTTTCTCCAACCCCTGAAATGTGATGCTTGGTAGTCTGGCCTTGTTCAGACAGCCTGTTGGAGCCATGATGGTTGGAGTTCCCTATTTGCTTGCCAGAGTGCATCATTCTGGTTGTGAGAAAAGTTCTTAATGAAATTGTCGTAGGAGTTTAATGGAACAGGGAGAGAGTGGTAAGCACACACTATGAATAAATGAATGAGGATGACCTTTGTGTCATCAGAGCTGGTGTAAGCAGTGGGTTGTGGCACACCAGTGAAAGTGGCACCCTTTCCCAAGGCAAAGTGAGACAGACTGGTCTTGCTGAAGAAAGTGGTTGGTAAAAGTCACATGCTGAACTGCGTAAGATTGTGTTTTTGAAAGAGAGCATTGTGGCTTTCCTCTTTAAAACCAGTTAGCTAAAGCTTTAGTTCATTGATGCTGGGATAAAAGTGATGGAGGGAAATGGTTTTATTTCCTGAAGTCCAGATCCTGCTGCATTACTTGCAATAGGGAACAAATGCTAATATATATTAACATATATTAAATGTGATCTAATGCACATTATCTGCCTCACAAAGTCACCTGTATTCATAAAATGGATGACTGATTAACAAAACATTTTTTGGTGTCTCAGTTCGGTAAGGCCATAGCTTATTCATTATTAGCAAACAAGGGTGTAAGATAAGCTGGACAAGAAATGTTGTTGGTTCCAGAAGTGATAGCAAGGTACTTTTAAAGAATGTAGTTCATGGGTGATGGAATCGGTCTTCCTTAAGGAAAGAGAGAAGAAACGCAGACCGGTGAGCCTACCTTTTCAGACACCAGCAGGGACCTGAGTCAGTGCGTTTTCTTCCAGTTCCCTTGGAATGATATGAATCACACATCTGAAAGCAAAAGGATAGCAAAGGCTGTCCTAGGCCATAAATGATGTTTTTGCCACCTTCTGTTCCTCTCGCATTTTGGTAATTTGTCTTCCCCATTTGCACATGTGTGGAATACTGTTGATACTGTTGAGGCAACAAGAGGGAGGGATATTGCCTGTCTTCCTTCTGAGGGGCAGGGTTTTTCCTTCCCCATAGCTAGCTAACAAAAGCCTCTCACTTGTTCTCCTCCGCTTCCATTGGTTTTCCTTACTGCACTTGATCCATTGGTGTTGGTGCTTAGAGGTATAATGGGCTGGCCCATGGGGATTCCGTTAACAGTAATAGGTCACGGTCCATATAGCCAAACCCCTTAAGCACGTGTTTCTATCAAGTTCCTGCAGGAGAAGAGTTGAATGTCCCACTCTGGAGTTTAGCCAAATTCATAGAAGCTGTTGCTAATGAAGTCACCTCCTCATGAAGGCTATTTCTCTGTGGTTCCCACACTTCTTTTCTGTGCCCCTCACATCTTTCTTGACTCGAGTGAATACAGAGCAGTAGCCACGATGGTTGTGGTGATGGTAAAGTCTCCTCCTTTCCTCACAGTCCTTCTGGATGGTCTGGGTCACATCTGATTTAAGATGGAGGGACTGCTGCCATTCAGAGAAGAGAGGACTATAGCTTTCACCTTTGCCAGACTTGTCAACATGTGAACCTCCTAAGCTCTCTCCGTGTTAAAAAGGTAATGTCTACCTTCAGTTACAGTTCCAACTGAATAAAATGTTTGTGTACAACATAGGCATAACCTAATTTTTCCTTTACCATATCAAAACTGTACTGGTCCATCAAAACTATACAGGTCCAACAAACCAAAATATTAATCTGCAGGCAGGTGATAGCTTTATTCGGACCAACTCAAATACCACAGAAGTGAGGAGGCCTTTGTTTTCCCAAGAACTTTCATATTAGGCAAGGTGATATTTTAAAAAATGGGATTGAGAGGGGAAGAGGACTTAAAAGCAGGGAAGAATTAGAAATGAGCCAGGTGTTGTTACAACCACAAGGCCCGCAGGTGGAAATTTCAGACTGTATGAGTCACTGGTAGGTATGCAGTTGGAACAGTCCATAGTGGGATGGACAGGAGATGGTGAGTCTCTGTATGTGAAAACACAAGGCTGGTAGCAACTCAGAGATGTGCCTCTTGCCTTAGGCAAAACACGCAGGTTCCTGAAGCCGCATAGAGCCAAAAAACTTCACAATCCTTGCTTAAGCAAAGTGGGAGTTAAAATTGTAGGCAAGCTGCTAGGTAAAAAACAGAGTTGAGTCCAAATTATGGTGGTTCATTTTGCACTCTGCACTCTACTCGTTGCTAAATTGATGAGGTGGGAGAGGGTTCCTGCCCCCGTTCTTTATTTGTTGGATTCTCAGGCAGCAGCTTGGCAACTTGAGCGAACAGGATGCGGGGCTGGAGAGCCTTTTGGTCCAACCCTGGAAAAGTTTTGCTTAGAACAGGGGCAGGCAGGTTCCTAAGCTCCAGGAGCGTGCTGGTTGGTAGGAGAGGGTCAGTTTTGCTGTGGTTTTTGTCCACCTGATTTAGGCCCAGAAGGGGCCTAAAGTCACTTGCAATTGTCACTCCTAGTCTTGGAAAAATCACAGAGCGAAATGGTCACCCGTGCCCTCTAGGGCAGTGCTAATCAGAGCGGGGGGGGGGCACAGACTGGTGGTGATTTGTGAGCCATCAGCTCTCGGTTTGCAGCAGTTTTCTGGGGCTGGGAGAAGAAACAACTGTAGCTAATGGGCCGAAACATGATACCAGTCCCTGGCACATTAGGAAGAAAAAATATTATTCCCTTCCTGCATCAGAGAGCATAAGAAACACTGCTCTAGGGGATCCAAAGAACCTGTTTAACTTTTTTTCAGGGGGGTGCATCTTGGTGGGAGACTTGGGAGAGCATGCTTTGTCCATGCCTGGTTTAGAATGATACATTATCTTTCTTGCAGATAAGCCTTTTTCCCTTGTTCTCAGAACAGTGCTTTGCAGGCCTGTAAAATTATTAACTACTGCTTTATTGTTAGTGTGAACAATACTTTAAATATTGACAGCTAGCTTGCCAGGTCTAACTGAAAGTGACTGATGATCTTTGGGCTAATGAATGTATGAACTGAGGCTTATTTTGTGAGATGTCGCTTGGAACCTGGCAGTGTTATGCTGGTTGAATAGTGGGACAGTTTAATTCTCAAATCTATCTTTGAGTGCTGGGCTGCTGCTAACAGCCCACCAAACAGTGCAGTAGGCAGACATCGCCGAATTAAAGCAGGTGAGCACTGCTTGCCACCCGTTCTGATGAAGAGTGTGGCAAAATCATGGTTATGATGTGACTGGTGTTTGACAGCCTGACTTCTGTTCCTCCAGTCCTTGGCTGACAGGCAGCAAAGCCCGGAGGTTTATCAGGTCCTTGGTGGGGCACAATTTCTGCAGCCCTGATAAAAAGCATTGTCGCTCTACCCTACTTATCATTTGGAACACCTGGCCTCACTTGCACCCTTTTAATTACATGTTTTCTAAGAAGGAAATGGTCCATTAAATCAGGGCTTGGTCAGGGTTTGTCTGTGTGGTGACTGTAGTAATTTATTTTTCTCCACAACAACCTGAAAGCATGTGTGATGACACTAGGAAGTTAGGTGGGTTGTGAATACCTCAAGACCATAGCTTGAAAAAATTATGGGGAGGCTGAGACTCCCAAAATTCCCCAGCCAGCGTGGGCATGTCATTCTGTTTCTGAAGCTAGAGCAATAAGAGTTCTTCTGCAGGCATGGTCAGATCATGCCAGCTGGAGGATTCTGGGAGTTGTAGTCCCAAAATGGTAACTTTTCCACACTTTGGTTTAGAAATAGCACTGCTTAGGATTTAACAAGAGATTTCTGGTGTGAAATACTGTATGTGTATGCTTCCTGCACGCCTCACTTCCTGCAGGCTTCCTTCAAGAGGGAGTTCCAAAGTGTGGGAGCAGCCATGGGGAAGACCCTCTCAGACATGCCCGTGAAGACAGTGGGGACAGAGAGAACGGCCTCCCCAAAGATCTCAGAGCTCAGGTGGGATCAGATGGGACTCATTAGTGCCGTTCAGCAGAAGAGTTTAAACCTTAGTGTTACTCCCAAATGATTAACTGCTCAGTTGTAAAACAACAATTATATATAAATGCTATTGATTCAGTGGGTCTACTTGAGTTGGGAACAGCAATTAATTTAGGCCAGGACACTTTATGTTCATTCCGAAGGGAAGAATAACAGCCTGTGTCCGCAGGCGTTTGGCCTTTTCCCCTCCCCATCTCCTTCTTGCCAAATATTTATATAGGATAAGGGGCTGTTTTAGAACTTCAGCTGCACCTGCGGCTTATGTTATACCCAACAATACAAAAAGCCTGTTTGTCACATAGCAGTTTCAACGGAGATTACTGCCCTCCTGCCCGTACGGGCACAGAAATTAGGGTTTTACTTGGCACTTAAACAACAGGTGCAAACGAACTCTTAGGAAAAATGGGTTTCATATAAATAAATCTAAGCAACAGAAAGAGGGTGTCAGGCTGGTGCTGCGTCAGTGGGCTTTTGTACAGCATGCTTCTCCTTCCTTGAGATCACAGGGCCAAACAGAATTAGAACAGATCCTCTATTTTCAGTAAACATCAGTTCAGTGTATAATGAAGGTTAAGTCAAGATTGACATTTTAATCAGACAAACAATAATATGCTTGCTGTTGGTGTTGACACCGACTTATGATAACTCTGCCCTGGGAGCTTTTGGTGGAGGGAAAGACTTGTTCAGAGGTTTGCCATTGCTTTCCCTTGAGGCTGAGAGAGGTCACCCAGTGAGTTTCCACAGTTGTGCAGAGATTGAAGCCCTAGTCTTCCTGGGTGCCAGTCCAGTGCTCAGAGCTTGCTCAGTATTATGCCAGGTTATACCATAATGGTACAAAGAAGAAAGAAAAGAATGAAATGTCCAAATCCCAAAGCATGACACAATTGCACTTGCAAAATAAACTCTTATGAGTCTCATCTGATCCTGCCTGAGGTCTGAGATCTTTGGGGAGGCAGTTCTCTCTGTCCCCACTGAGAGGGTTTTCTCCACGGGCTGCTCCCACACTTTGGAACTCAGTCCTGAAGAAATTAGAATGGCTTCTTCCTTGTTGTCTTTTCAGCAGCAGACTTTTTATTCCAGCAAGCCTTTGGGAAATGGTAGTTAACAAGAGGAGGGTTTTTATGGAGTTATCTTTTTTTAAAAATCTTTTGTCTTAAAGTAGTACTTGTGTTGCATTTATTTCTGCTGTTTAATACTGTTTTAATCTTAATTTTTGTATGTTTTTAACTGTCTGTGCTTTTCTTGTAATTTTCTGCCTTTTTTAAGATGCTTTGAGTTGGCAGAGAGATAAAAGGAGGGATGGATGGCACTACAGGAAGCCCCCACCTTTCAGTGCCTCATTACCTGACGACTCTTTCTTTCACAACGCTTCCAAATTAAGGACAAGTTCTGCTCTTTCACCAGTTCTTCTTGCCTATGGAGGCTTGCTTGGAAGTGCTTGCACATGCATGCTGCTTGCAAAGCAAGCTGAGAAATGGGGGAAGGCACCAAGCTGACTGAGAGACTTTGCCAGCAGTGCGTGTGGTCCTAAGCCCTTCATACAGTACACGGGTTCCGCTTTTCAACTAGTTCTGTTTTCTGATGGTGCTCCAATCTCTAACCTGGCAGATAAGTGTGAAGCCAGTAATGGCCTAACTGATGTCTTTTGTAACACACATTTTAGAAATAAATTGCTTTATGGAACAATTGGTTTATGGAACAATATATATTGAAGGTATCATGATAGTGTGTAACATCATTTGCTTGCTTGCTTGTTTGGCCTTTGTTAGCTTTAAATAGGTTAGTGTTTCTTAGAGATTTTCCAGGCCATCTTTTGCCTAAGTTTCACTACTGGATCTTTTTCACTGGTGCCATTATTTTTTTCCCCCTTTATAACAGGAATGTGAAGCTGTGAACAGAATGGATCCAGCATCCAGGGCCAGATCAATTGTTGTCAGTGTGGAGGGAATGACATGCAATTCCTGCGTGGAGACTATTGAAGCCCACATCTCAAGACTAAAAGGAGTTCACAATATTACAGTAAGTTCCCATGGTCAGGAGTGGATGGGACACGACAGGTTGTTGTTTTGCTGTCAGCATTTGCTGCTATGATCTAGACTTCCTCATGGTTACCAATAGCAGTTTTTGGAGATGGGAAAGTGGGCGAATTGCCCACTTCTAAGGCAGACAGGGAAGAAAGGGTGCCTATGTTTAATGTTGTTTCAGACAGCCTGCATTTTTGGTTATCCTACGTATGATTGCAAGTAAATCAATAAGTGTTACCTTAGCCGAAGGCAGAACTGAGATGCTATGGAGCTTAAATAGGTTAGATTTGTGTAATTAGATCACAGTAGTGACTTCCTGGTTGTGTTTTGCCTAAGGAAAATCTAAAATTTGAAGTTAATGTAATGAGCTTTTCAGTGGCACCAGTTTGTCCTTTTAAAAATTGAAATAGGAGGGGAAGACTCATGTCTGCTGAAAGCAAATCAGATTTTGGACATTTGCTCCCTCTTATTTGAGGAGCTCATGACGTTAGCAAGGCTGTGTGGTGTTGATGATAGCAGCACTGGGGGGTGTTAAAATCCAGATAAGAAGTTTCTGCTGCTAAACAGTCAAAGATCCCTTCCGTGCTCTCTTGGCTAGGAAATTCTGACTGTTCTCTCCAACAGTTGTTACCAACAGTTCAGGTTCAAGTTCCAGCTAATATGCACTAGAGATTTTTGAAAGAACACTGAGATGTGTGCTAAATTTAGCCTGCGCTCAGTCTGCAAACAGATTTGGATTAACCAATCAGGCATTTGAACAAAATGAGGAGGAGCGAGGTATTGCTTAGGTAGTTGTAAAGATGCCATGTCCTGCAATGTAAGTGTTTCTTATACGGACTGGGACTGAAGTGAGGTGGAGAGAGGCCTTTTAAAAAAGTGTTGCCTGATGGAATTCTTCTACTGTTTAAAGAAAACACTTAAAAGTGTGTTTGCTATTGCCAGATATGAGATCCGTACCAATGTTTGTGTGGTTCATTTCTCCTGAGCTAGGCTCGCTGTGAACTTCAAAGATATCCAGCCCTATAGGGAGCAGTTGCATACTTGGAGAAAAGACCCACATCATTTTAACTCTGGCTGAATTAGTTATTATTATCTTAATTATTCCTCATCTTACTGTTCCAATTTTTTTCATATATGAATTTCTTTTTCTTTTTTTTTGGTATTTCTGTTAACAGCCTTTACTTACATACTTCAAAATACTTCCTGGCAAGCAGGGCTTGCTTGGCTTCTAAACGCACTAAATGTAACTCCGTATTCAATATTAGCCAACTATTTAGATTTGTATACATAAAAGTTAGAGATTAGTATAATCTTTTGTTGTCAAGATTGTATGTGGATTGTAATATTCAGTTAGGCTGCAGTGGAAAGTGTTATTTAAGAAATGTATACTGTATTACGGTGTGTGGGATTCGTAAGCCATCACACTACTTCATTCCGGCTCATCTTGTAACCAGACATCTTGTTTTACAGATAAATCCAAGTTAATTTGTGGTTTCATACTTATATCATCTTACACTTCCTTCTTAGATGAATGAAATCACCAAGCAAGGTGACACTATAATAAGACAAAGCTGCCTGATCCATTAATTCCATCTCAAATAAATTTTTAATCTTGACTTGGCTTAGTTATCTTTTGTGTATATGTTTGTTTTTTATCTTTCCCTGCAAGGTTTCACTGAGAGACAAGAATGCAGCCATTATTTACAACCCCAAAGAACAAACTCCAGAAGCACTACAGGAGGCGATAGAGGACATGGGGTTTGAAACTGCGCTTGCTGATGCAAGCCCACAATTTGTGGGAGTAGACACCACATTCCTTACAATTCCTGCTCAGGCCACTTTGACGTGTGAAGAGATCTGTGCCCGGCTCCTGAAGAGCCCGGGCGTTTTGGATGTGAAGAACTCTATTGATAAAAAATCTCTGGTGGTGACTTTTGTGTCTGCTATTATAAATGAAAAACAAATCCACCAGCTACTGCCAGGGTTAAGTTCAGATAATGCACCAGGTGAAACAAATCCCGGAATGTTGGAAGATGTGAATACAGTACCCCAAACAGGGGATGTTGCACTGAGGATAAAAGTAGAAGGAATGACCTGCCACTCCTGCACTAGTACCATTGAAGGGAAGATTGGCAAACTACAAGGTGTCATGCGAGTTAAAGGTAATGAAAAATTATTTAAAAGTTTGGATGCTAGTCTTCAGGGGTTCTCTTGCCTTTATGTATTTTCATCAGCTCCCCAGGATTGCATTCTATATTATAACTAAGCTGAACTCTGCCTAGTGGAACCACTTCTTCCCTTTTTTTCTCCTTCTTTTTCCCTGTGCTGAATTCTAGTTCACAAGCTGCTTGAGTTACTGTTACTCTTAATAAAATACTGTGCATATTAATTGGCAGAATAACATTAATTGTTACCTCAATTACAGTAACAAGTTATTAATTTGGCAGTGAAAAGGAGCCACTCAGAAATAAGGTGGAAGTATATAAGTTGGTCAAAGATTTGATTCCATTTAAAAAAGCAAAAGGCCAAAAGGAACCCTGAGGTCCTGGTAAGAGCAAAATATCCCTGACAGTTGAGCCTGTGTGTGTGTGTTTGAAGAAACTGAGAATGTACAACCCCTTTTCCCCTGAAGGATTACAGTGTTGGCAGGAGGTGCCCACGCAAGCACACACACCCTCCCACAAATACACTGGGAGTCCATTTGCTTCTGATTTCAGAAAAATGGGCAGTGGACCCCTTGCAGGGGTTGGAGGGATGGAATTGTGTCCCAAATCCAACATAGGTGCCCTCCCTTGCCTCGTGTGGTGGTGATAGGCTGCAGTACTGTGTTGTACACCCCAGTTTGAAGCAGTCTCTTCAAAAAGCAGGAGTGACTGGTAATTATTAAAGGCATCCTCTACTGCGCACTCTTAGCCTAACATGACAAATAAGCAGAATGCAGGATGTGACGACGTAAATGCAAGTAAGCATGGTTCTCTAAACTGGTGGACACTGAAGCTGTCAGGATGGGGTGGAAGTCCTATTAATCCCTCCTTTGAAGAAAGTTTGAAGGAAGCCCTCTGGAGATCCACTCCATGCTTGAAATTAAGGTAAAATGGTTGATAGCGTCTCCCAGAGGCTTGAGGGGTGTTGTTGCTGGCTACTTTCTCAAAAATCCTCCCCCCACATTTTTTGGGGGGGTTGGATTCCTTTAGGTGGGCTGCAAAAACAGCTTTAGGACTGCAGCTTGTCTACCTTTGCTCCACAGCATACCTTTCTAAAGAAAAAGAATTTCAGTCAAGTATCATGAGAGAAGTCTACTTGACCCCTCCCTGTTTGTCTTCCAGTCTCCCTGGACAATCAGGAAGCCGTGGTTGTGTACCAGCCTCATATCATCACAGCCGAGGAGATAAGAAACCAAATAGAAGCAGCAGGTTTCATGGCTTCCATAAAGAAACCGCCTAAACCCCTCAGTCTGGGTGCAATTGATGTAGAGCGGCTGAAGAACACACACACCAAAGGCTCACCGATAACTCCGCCACAAAGCCCGGAGGACAGCCTCAGTCTAACGACCGTGAGATTCCGGGTTGATGGCATGCACTGTAAATCGTGCGTCTTCAATATTCAGTCCAGCATCTCAGCACTCCCTGCAGTAACGAGCATAGTAGTTTCATTAGAGGACAAACTGGCCACGGTAAAGTACGATCCCAGCCTCATCAGCACCAGCGCACTGAGAAGAGCCATAGAAGCCGTCTCCCCAGAGACATTCAAGGCCAGCCTTTTCGATGGGCAGGAAAACACAGAGCTTCTGAATGCTCCTGCATCTCCGTTGCACTCTCCAAGGGTCGTCAACAGCATCATGCATCATCCCTTGATGCACGTTACAGTGATAAACGTGGAGGGAATGACTTGCCAGTCTTGCATCCAGTCTATTGAGGGGGTAATATCCCAAAAGCCAGGCGTGAAGTCAATAAGTGTGTCACTTCAGAACCGGAATGCAACTATAGAATATGACCCCATGCTGACGTCCCCAAATGATTTAAGAAACTCCATTGAGGACATGGGGTTTGAGGCTTCCTTGACAGGTAACAACTGCCCTAGATGTGGAGGTTTTTTGTTTGTCTGTTTGTTTTGCCCTGAGTCTGAAAGGTAAATTTAGTCCCTTTTCTGAGAGCCAGCTTTCTACGGGAGGGATTTGGCCGAGCAGAACAGTAAACGACTCCCAGTTTTGAAGCTGATATATTTATTGTCTCCTAGACCTAGAAGCTGAGAAAACTGTTAATGCATTTTCTTTTCTGTTCCCAGTACCACCAAGCACAGAACCTGTGGTGCTCATCATGCAGCCCTCCCAGGAAAGGATGGCAGAATCTCAGGATAACAGGCTCTCCAAAATGGATGCTCGCTCCAAGCTGTCCCCTGTTCATGATAAGCAGGAGATAAATGCGCCATCAAAATGCTACATTCAAGTCACTGGCATGACGTGTGCATCATGCGTGGCGAACATTGAAAGGAACCTGAAGAGAGAAGATGGTGAGAGATACTGCATTAAAACAGATTTAAGTTTTCTGATCACATGGTGGTAATGCTTTGTTAACAGAGGGTGAGCAGGCATTTTAATTTGTTCAGCAAAAACAGGAGTCTGGTGGCATCTCCTGAAAAGGTGTATCAAATAAAATTTGTTGGTCTTTAAGGTGCCAAAAGACTTCTTGTGTTCTTCTTGTTGCTTTATTACCTGAGCTTTTAAAAACAAATGTTGACTCCTACATATGCAGTCCCTTTGGGTAAAGTCTGGCTGGCAGAGTGAAGGGAGTGAGATGTTTTCCACTGGGAGGGAGAGGAACAGGGATGGAGGCATACGAATCCTTTGACGAAAGAAGAGGATATTGCATTCTCTGTGGATCTTCAGATAAAACCTTCCATGGCTGGAGTCTGTCTTTCGCCATGTGATTTATCAAGTGTATACTGTGTCCGTTTTCCCTAAAGATGAGAATCTATGAGTAGTTATTTTAAAGAAAGTTCTTAGTATTTTGGAATCCTAGTTTTCCACATTTGCAAAGCATACAGAGTTGTTTCGTTCCTGTTTTTCTTGCTGTTCTAAAAGAGATCTGTGATGTTTTTGGTTAGATCAGTGCGTTATGTGTTGCTGTGATAATTTGTTCGCTAAATTTTCTCTGTTTGGCACTCTCTTTCAAGGAATATGCTCTGTACTTGTTGCCCTGATGGCTGGAAAGGCAGAAGTGAGGTATAACCCTGCTCTCATCCAGCCGCCGGCTGTAGCTGAATTGATTAGAGAACTGGGATTTGGCGCCACCGTCCTGGAGAACTATGACCAAGGGGATGGGATCTTGGAACTTGTTGTAAGCAAATTATTTAAATAACTAGCACTTCTTGGGCACAGCTTCTTACAAATCAGCTTTAACAAAAGTGGACTTTTGTTGTCACTGAAGAGAAAGGATTAATTGGTGTGCAATGCTGTGCAAGTCTGGGTCTCAAAATGTTTAGTATGACTTTGATAAATGATGTGGCTGCCCCCTCTCTTTCTGTCATCCAGCAATACACGTGCATATGGAGCCAATGTGACTAGTGGTCTTGAGTGTTGGACTAGAACACCAGGGGAGCAGGGTTTGATTCTCCTCTGGGCCATGGACTTTGGTGACTTTGGGCAAATGACATTCTCTCAGTTTCAGAGAAAGGCGAGGGCAGACCCCCTCTGAACAAATTCAGCCGAGAAAACTCATTTCTTAGGGTCACTGTAAGTCAGAAATGGCCTGAAGGTATATAACCTAAAATAAGTAATAGTCCCTTAACTCGATAACCCTGAGTTGGAATGAGGCCGTGGTGTGTCGGGGGAGGCAGGTTCAGTTTCAGCCCCAAGCAGAACGCCCTCGCTTGCAGTGAGCCCTGGTATGGAAGCTGCCACTGAACACCAGTAGCAATTTCTCTTCTGATGCTTGGGCGGGGGCAGAGATTATAAGAACTGCAGCACATGGGGTAGGTGGGACACAGGCGGTTAGAAAGCCCCCAGACCTGCTCTCCTGATGGATCCATGGTACCTATTGATTTTTTCCCCCTAGTGCATATTACTTGCTTTAATTAATGACACATCTTGCTTGGAGACCAACACATTTTGGTGTATTTCATTGATACCATATTTGATCTGCAGTGCCCTCTACCGGCAACAGGGCTTAAATTTTTTAATGCAGGTCTCTTTGTATCCAAACGGTGTTGTGTGCAGTGCCAGCAGCTGTGTAAAGATTTAAAAAGCAGAATAAATAACACTTATACCTATGTATTTTATTTGTATCCTGCCTGTCTCGTGCCACTGAATTGAAAGCCCCTCACAGCAGTTAAAAAAGACAAAGTACGTTAAAATACCTGTGTGATAGAAATGTTAAAAAACATAGATTATTGCAAAATAAATATCGTCGTTGTTCATCATCATTGTGATGCTCAGCTTCATTATTTTTAATGCATGCGAAAAATTTTCCTCGTGGCAGTACTCTGCAAACAGTAAAAACAAACCACCCCCTTTTTTTTCCTAACAGGTACGAGGAATGACGTGTGCCTCGTGTGTTCATAAAATTGAATCCACGCTTATGAAAACAAACGGGGTCCTGTACAGCTCAGTTGCTCTTGCTACCAACAAGGCACACCTCAAGTATGATCCAGAGATCATTGGCCCTCGCAGCATCATACGGGTTATAGAGGTGGGTGTTCTTGAGAATATGCTTTGATGGTTTGGTTACATCAAGTGGGGGGAAAGTGCCATAGCTGGAAGTGTTGAATTCTCCAGGAGAGAAGGTAGCCTTTGTAAAGGGCCTGGGGTATGGTTTGCACATGGAGTTTCCAGGCTCCTTTGTGAGTAGTAGAGGTAGCCGTGTTGAGACAAGTGTGCCCTTAGCGTTTTCCTGCTTTTCTTTTCCCTTTTGCTTGTCTCCTTAGATCAGGGAAGAGCAAGATACTGCTGAATATGGAAGTGGCAGCAGTGAGATTATGCTGTTGGGTTTTGTTTTTTCTAGTCTGGAAGCATTTTTTAATTGACTTGCTGGTGTGGCAGGTGTGCATGTAGATCTGTGTGCCTGCTACTGATTTAGATAACATTCCTACAAGCAGGATTTTGTCACTGTGTTGGTAGACATTCTACAAGCTTCCAGAATGTACTTCTCTCTTTCACTGGTGCAAAAATTGTACACTTAGAATTAAAGAACTGAGGCCAGGAATTTGTTTAGAGTACTAGAACTGAATGGTCTCTTCCGTTCTTCCACATTTAAACACACATACAAACACACAGACTCGCTCACTCACTTACTTCTCTTCATTGCAGCAATATAATTTAAAGTGGGGAATGTCAGGAAATCATTTTGATACTGCTGGTGGTTAAATAATGGGATGTTAGAAATCCTCATCAGTTACTCTACTGCAAGTAGATCACTTACAGAGCTACCATTACCCAGAATTCATAAGAAGCAAGATGTGTGTAATGACGCTTGTACACTCAATTAAATTTCTCTCTTTTTTCTAGGATTTAGGGTTTAATGCTGCATTAGTGAAGAAAGACCGAAGTGCTAGTCACTTAGATCACAAACAGGAAATACAGCAGTAAGTTGCTTTGTTTGTTTTAGTTCCTGCTGGCGTTTTATTCACAATGTTTTGATTCTTTCAGTAAGAATCTAGTGTAGGGTCTTATTTCAGTTTCATATGTACATTCAGAATGCTGGTATCCTTTTGTTTTTACAGTGTAGCATTTCAAGCTTTTCATAGAATCCTAGAGTTGGAAGAGACCCCAAGGGCCCTCCAGTCCAACCCAATTCTATCCTGCAGGAGCACACAGTCAATGCATTCCTGACAGATGGCCATCCAGCCCCTGTTTTAAAACGTCCAAAGAAGGAGACTTCATCAAACTCTGAGGCAGCAGTGTATTCCACTGTTGTCCTGCTCTTGTTGTCAGGAAGTTCCTACTAATGTTTAAATGGAACTCCTTTTCCTGTAGTTTGAATCCATTGTTCAGTGTCCTAGCCTCCAGAGCAGCAGAAAAGAGGCTTGCTCCATCCTTCACATGGCACCCCTTAAAATATTTAAACTTGGCTGTCATGCCACCTCTTAACCTTCTCTTCTCCTGGCTAAACAGACATGGTTTCCTAAGCTGCTCATCATGGTTTCCAGGCCCTTCTGTAGCACTGGGTTTTCCTGTACCTTTTACCCCATCTTGGGTTTGTTCCACACAATTTATTAAATGGTTCCCGCCATGCCCAAGGTGCCAGATGCTGGAAGTGTGCTCTGTGAGCCCCATCTGGTCCCCTCAAGCTTGCCCTTGTTCCTTAGTGACCTTATCTTGTTCTGTTATTATTCAAGATGGAAACGCTCCTTCCTAGTAAGCCTGTTTTTCTGCATTCCTGTGATGGGGCTGATGATCTATATGATGGTGATGGACAGCCACATGTCCGCTATGCATGAGGCTGGGAATATGACTAAAGAAGAAATGGAGGCTTACCACTCAGCGATGTTCCTGGAGCAACAGATCCTTCCTGGGCTCTCTGTTATGAATTTGCTCTCCTTTCTGCTGTGTGTCCCGGTACAGGCAAGTAGGAAGATGTCCAGTGCTCCTGGGGTGGTAGTGAAACTGCCTGCTGAAATTTCATGTGATGAACTCTGTGGACCTAAATCCAGAGTACACACTGTGGAAAAGCTAGGTGCAAAGTTGCTTATGCTGGCCTTTGGGAAGGAAAAGTGACGCTGTTGGAGTCTGGCTGTGACTGGCTGGTGATGTCACAGAAGAGGGGCTTGTGCAGACACTCAGAATTCAAGTCTCACATATTCCGGTGGTTTGAGCATTGGCCTAAGACCCTGGAGGCCAGGGGTCAGTTCTCCCCGCTCCCCGGCCATGAAAATCCCCTGGGTGACTGTGAGCATGTCACACACACTCAGCCCTGGAAAACCACATGATGCCTTAGGGTCGCCGCAAGTCAGAAGCAACGACACATAATAGCAATACAGAGATCTTAATGGTTTCATGCTGATAAATTAGAATTCTTTAATGTGGCTCAATAGTGCTAGTTTTGCTCTTTCCAAGCCCTGGTACATATTCTTCTCCATTTGCCCACCAAAAACTGTACTGTTTGTGTTATGATGTAGAATTGGGTCCTCATGTGGACAGCTGTGTTTCTCCCTTCCAGAGTTTAATACCTGTGTCTGTGAGTGCATTTTGCTTCCTTGGGGCTGAGTTTCTGCAGGATTTTTCAGGCTCCTCCGCCACTTGTCAGCTGAGCCAGGCCTGGCACCCCACAGTGGATTTTGCAAGAAGCCCGGAAAAGCAATAAAAAGATCACAATTAGGCGTGGGTTCTTGAGCTGTACGCATCACAAGTTCCTTAAAGCTGCATTTTTTCCCGATCTTTCTGTATTTGGTTGTGAAATGTCTCTTTGGCTTTGGGTCTTCTTTTAGGTGTGTGGAGGCTGGCATTTCTACATCCAGGCTTACAAAGCTGTGAAGCACAAAGCAGCCAATATGGACGTGCTGATTGTTCTGGCGACCACCATTGCGTTTGTCTACTCCCTTGTGGTTGTGCTGGTGGCAATGGCCGAGAGGGCAAAGGTCAACCCCGTGACTTTCTTTGACACCCCACCGATGCTCTTTGTATTCATTGCGCTGGGGCGATGGCTGGAGCACGTTGCCAAGGTAAACTTTTTTTAAAAAATAAAAGCTGCTCATAGGTTTAATCTGGGGACAACCATGGCCCGAATACTTTCAGAGTAGTTGGCTGGCATCAGGTTATCTTTGATGCCCAGCCCTTTGTTACGTGATGCTTGTAGTCATGGAGAGGTGAGGCCAGAACAGTCTCTGGAGTTCGTGAAAGTTTATAGCAGATGAAAACCTTTTAGTCTTTAAGGCAACATAAAACTTCATAATGCTTGTAGGACTCTAAGGGTAAAGATGGATGTACTGTTCTAAATCTGGCAGAAACATTTTGCAAACACATCCACTACCCTGAAAAGAAGTGCCACAGAATACATCCCCCCCACACACACTTTATCCTAAATCGAGCACTGGAGGATAGACTACAAAAGGTCTTCTGGCATCTTAAAGACTAAGAAATGGGACTGCTGCCTACTTCATTGTCTCTGTTGACAGATATTTATTCTGTGTTCTTTTTTAGAGCTAACTTAGAATTTCTCTCTCCTAGCTAGATTCCTCTTTCCTGACTAGACTGCTGTTGGTATTTGCGTTCCCCTTTGAGGATGTTTTGAATGTAAAATGTGTAACTTTGGATTTTCATAGGGAAAAACCTCAGAAGCCCTTGCAAAGCTCATTTCATTACAAGCAACAGAGGCAACTGTTGTGATGTTGGGCCCCGACAACATCCTGTTGAGGTATTCTGCTTTGTGTCACCTTTTTCTTAAAACATTGAGAGAGGTCGTTTATGCACTTCTGTGTTCTGTACTCAGTTTCCGTGTTCTCTTAATATCGTGATCACTGTATATCGAACTTTGCAGAGAGTAGTTTTAGTAGAGGGCAAGTGCCTTGTGCAAAGGACTGGTAACCTAAAGTATAGATACTTACTTGAAGGAAGGATGTGCCGGGGGAGAACAGGCTGAGAACTTGTCCAGATTCAGCTGTGTGTGCCGACTGCGTTGCCTCTGTGGATTAGGACTAAGGAACTGGTAGGTTGCAGCCTTCATAGAAGGGGTGGGTCTTGCTTGACAGGGAATTTGAGGGAGAAGAGTAACATGCTGGTTAAGAACCGGTGGTCTCATAGAACTGTCCACTGGAGTCCTGCATGGGCCATATGATTAACTGATGAAGTTTTATGTCCTCTTTGCAGTGAAGAGCAAGTCGATGTTGAACTGGTTCAGCGGGGCGACATTATCAAAGTGGTCCCAGGGGGCAAGTTTCCAGTAGATGGCCGTGTTATTGAAGGACATTCTATGGTGGATGAGTCTCTCATCACAGGCAAGCTGTGTGTTTTTGTGTGTACATGTACAACTCATCACAAGCCATCTTGAGTTTTTTGTTTGTTCTGGTGATGGGCTGTCTGGGGTGACTGGGAGGAGAAGCAGAGAGAAGGTGAGATTGGCACTATGGGTAGAAAGAAAAACCATACAAGAATTCCCCTAGTAATATTTTCTTGGCCTTCTGTTACACAGGAGAGGCGATGCCCGTCACCAAAAAACCTGGCAGTACCGTCATTGCCGGGTCTATTAATCAGAATGGATCCCTGCTGGTCTCTGCCACCCACGTGGGAGCTGACACCACACTTTCCCAGATTGTCAAACTGGTAGAAGAAGCACAAACTTCAAAGGTACCTTGAGCCAAGAGCAGCAGGGAGGAAGAGAAGGTTTTCGTGCTGTTTCCTTTGGCCACTGCTAATTTGCTGTGTTTATCTGATCTCCGTGTATGTTTATAGACTGTGCCAAATTGGTCTTCAAGAAGGAAATTGGGATGGACAGGCAATCTTCTTTGTTTCCTGTTTTCCAACATTAGCCAGCGGTGTGCCAACAATACACTGTAGTCTTGGTATATCACATACTATTCTAGCAAAATACCTGTGAGATAATAGCTGAGATCCTGCGTCTTGGGGGGCCTCGCGTAGGACTCCACCTGTGCAGTTCTGTATCCTCCCCCTGCCCAGTTAGGTGTCAGTCCCAGGAGGGGCCACAGACACTGCTCCTCACCGATGGGAAGGGGAGGGAGGCAAGAGCAGTTCAGAAAAGAAAGACAATGTTTAATTTAGTTTAATTTTTATCCCGCCTTTCTCGCAGCATGGGATTCAAGGTGGCATATATCACCTTTTAAAAACACAACACACCTGAATAACTTAGTACAAAAGGTAGAAACACTTTTATATTAATTTTTTTAAAAAGACTAAACCGTACTTCAGTTTTAAAAACACGTTTATAACATAATGAAATGCTCACATGCCCCATTAAAAATCCATCAGCCTCAGCATATTAAGAACCAAACACCTAAGTAAAAATGTTTTTACTTGCTGGTGGAAAGGCTGCAGGGAAGGAACCAGTCAGAGCGCCTGGGAGAGGGAGTTCCAGAGCTTGGAAGCAGCCACTAAGAAGGCTATCTCCCATGCCCTCACCACATGAAGGTGCACTGGTCTGGGCTCGTAAGAGGAAAGAAGTGAGGGTGTCCTCCCAGGTGGAAGTGCATTGACATTTGCTTTCTCCTTGGAGCAAAGATCGGCAGTTTTCAACTGTTTTTTCCCTTGCCCCTTCCTGAGCAGAAAGAACAGCAGTTCCCCCACCCCAGGGCTTGTTAGCTGTGGAAGTGGGGAGGTTTTGGCCCTTGCACAAAAGGGAAGAGAATGGCCCTCTGCAGCCTATCCAAAGGAAAACGTACACACGTGTAAGCCCCCAACATGATTTTGCCCTCATGCCAGGATTGGTTGAAGCACCAGCCCAAACCACCTCAGAGCTCCAGAGAGGGCTTCTACAATTAACTTGCTGCTTCGTCTCTCCCCGCTGTAGGCTCCGATTCAACAGTTTGCTGACAAAATCAGTGGCTACTTTGTTCCTTTTATTGTCGGTGTTTCAGTGGTTACTCTGTTTGCCTGGATAGTGATTGGATTTGTCGACTTTGAAATTGTGGAAACCTACTTTCCTGTAAGTCTCTGATATGATTATTTCTAAAATTTGTGTTAAGGCATGAGCTTTAAAAAAATAATAACTGCAAGATTTCCTCCTTTCCATCTTGTTGACGTGTTCTGCATTGTTTTGCTAGGTGTGGCAGTGCATCTTCAACAGATTGGCATGAACTCCTGTGCAGAAACTACTAAATATGAGATAAAGTTCAGATATATTTACTATATAACTTTCCAAATCATAGTTTACCCTTACATACCATATGGGGTGGCCAACAGTGGCCAAGAAGATTTTCCTTTTTTTGACTTATAGCTTTTATCAGCCCTGTTCAGTGTACCCAGTGGTGAAGGATTAGAAGAGTTGTACTCCAGAAATATCTGGATGGCGGCAGTACCCTACCTCTTGCTTAGAGCTGCTTGTCTGTCTCTTACTGTGTTTTCTCTTCTTAGCATCATAGTCTGAACTAAACGGGTAGTGACATTCCTTCAACTTTAGCTGTGGAAGGAAAACAATCGCTACTACAACTGAGGTTTGTCCTTCTAGATATTGCACCAAACCATAGTCTCCAAACCCACTTCAGACCTTTCTTTGAAAAATAATCTTTTTCCATTGAAGAGGGAAGAAGCATCTTGAAGCATGGTTGTATCCAGCTCCTCTCCAAATAGGCAGGAACATGGAAGTTGTTTTGCGGGAGCTCTCTATGGGGAGCAACCCTCTACACGTGGTCAATCATAGTTTCTCCCTTGCTCCAGCTAGTTGCAAAACACAGTTTCCAATGGGACGTGAGACTAAGTCACAGTGGACCTTCCAAGATTTGGTGTAATTTCAGAAGTGAGCTGAAGTTTGTCCTCCAAATTGTGTTTGGTTATAAGCTTTTTCTTTCTCCCCACCAACAGGGCTACAATAAGAGCATTTCCAAAGCTGAGGTGGTAATCCGCTTCGCCTTCCAAGCCTCCATTACAGTGCTGTGTATCGCCTGCCCTTGTTCACTGGGGTTAGCAACTCCAACTGCTGTGATGGTGGGTACCGGTGTAGGAGCGCAAAACGGCATCTTGATCAAAGGTGGAGAACCTCTAGAGATGGCGCACAAGGTAAGAAATTGATTTTCCTTTACAGTTGGATCACCAAGGAACAAAGTGGCTGTGATCTATCTAGAAACATGACTCTCTCATCTTTCTTCAAAACTTGTTTGGGTGCATTCTGAAAGTGAAAAGGATGCTTGGCATCTAATTGCGTGCCCGTTGTGTTTCAGGTTAAAGTCGTGGTGTTTGATAAGACAGGGACCATCACCCATGGGACACCAGTGGTCATGCAAGTGAAGATGCTGGTTGAGAGTAATCGGATACCACACAGCAAGATTCTGGCCTTAGTGGGAACTGCAGAGAGCAACAGCGAGCACCCTTTGGGGGCAGCTATAACAAAGTACTGCAAACAGGTAGCAGGAGTGAATAGTTTACAGTCTTGAGAGGATGAATGGAGAGACCATTTGCCAAGCGCCAGCTGAATGCGGTGCTTTCTGTCTTGGTCTTGTCTTTTAGGAACTGGATGCAGACACTCTCGGAACTTGTTCAGATTTTCAAGTAGTCCCCGGCTGCGGCATCAGGTGTAAGGTCTCCAATATTGAAGCCCTGCTCTACAGGAGGAGTGAGACTATTGAAGAGAACAACGTGAGGAATGCTGCCGTTGTGAATATTGATGACAGGGTTGGGGAGCAGATGCAGCCCGCCTTGATTATTGATGAGCAGTTGCCAAGTAAGTGAAGAGGAGTTTGCAAAATGTGGGTTCTGTCAGGCAGAAGCCTGGATCTCCCTGGAGTATAGTGGTTCTTTGGGGAGCGGGTTGAAATGCAGAAATTCCTGGAATAGCATTCCGTTCAAAGCAGCATTTCTGGTACTCATTTTCTCTAAAGCAATTCAAAATCAGACATACTTGTGAAAGCAAAAAGTTATCTGTTGTAACAGTAAGAAAACTGCTTTCTTGGCAAGAGTCTAAATGACTGAAGATTAATCTGGACTTATCCGCACACTGCGGCATAGTGTCTGTAAACCCCACTGCCAGGTAGTTTGTGTATAAAACAATGCCAGTTGGGCCTGGTGTCTTTCTTCCCTTTCTTGAGGAGTGGTACTGAAAGAGGTACCTTACTGAGGAATCACGGCAGTCCTGTTTCCTTTCAGCCACGTGGAATTCTCACAAGTATTCTGTCCTCATTGGAAACCGAGAGTGGATGTCTAGAAACGGCCTCCATGTCAGAAGTGATGTGGATCATGCCATGACTGAGCACGAACGCCGAGGGCGCACCGCTGTTCTCGTGGCAGTGGATGGTAAGCCTGGCGCTGCGGTCTGAGATTTGGTTTTGACTATTTTATGTTAAAGGTGTTGGAGAAGGCAGGTGAGAAAGGGAGCTTCATGGAGTGGGTACACGGAAGAGTTATACAGGGCAGGAAATGTACTGCTGCTACATTTTTTCTTCTGAATAATTTCCAGTTCGAAAGGCATACCTCTTAAAAACGGTAGCCTAATTAATGCATGCAGGCAGCCCCCAAATTATAATAAGACTTTTTCTGGTCACCATTCCTATTGTAATGTGAATGTTTGATGCTCTTGGGCATATTAAAATTCGGAACATGTTTGTTTATTTGGAGTGTTATGCCTACCTTTCACAGCCCTTAAGATTTAAACTTTTTTTTTCAAAAAAATGTCCTGTTTTAAAATATTCACTGGTGTTTTCTTTAAAACACTTTCTTTTGAATTCTTTAATTCACACTTAAGTGTGATGTGTCAGGATCACATCAGATTTCCTTCATTTCAAATGCTCTTGCCAGCTGGAATGTTTGATGCTCTTGGGCATATTAAAATTCGGAACATGTTTGTTTGTTGGAGTGTTATGCCTACCTTTCACAGCCCTTAAGATTTAAACTTTTTTCAAAAAAATGTCCTGTTTAAAATATTCACTGGTGTTTTCTTTAAAACACTTTCTTGAATTCTTTAATTCACACTTAGTGTGATGTTCAGGTCACATAGATCTTCATTTCAAATGCTCTTGCCAGCTGGAAGTGTTCTGAGATGTAGCATACAACACATAGAATTACTTTGTGGATTAAATGTAAAAGTTAAATGCCCTAAATCATGTTTCTGTAGATGTGGGGTTAGAAATTAACTTCTCCGCATCACAAATATGGAGATTTGGAGCAACAACATATAGTTAGTTTTGTGTATAGTGGGAGGATAGAAAAAAAGAGGAAGGAAGGAAGGACAGAAGGAAGGAAGGAAAAGGGGAAAGAGGAAAATATGGAAGGGGGGAAAAGGAAAGGGGCTATGATCTACAAAGAGGGACCTTCTGTCATGAGAAAACGGAGAAGGAATTTAATGATGTGTCCCTGGTGCCTGTCTAGGTGAACTCTGTGGCTTGGTAGCTATTGCTGATACAGTTAAACCCGAAGCAGAGCTGGCTGTCCGTACCTTGAAGGCGATGGGCTTGGAGGTTGTTTTAATGACTGGAGACAACAGCAAAACAGCAAGGTCTATTGCCTCTCAGGTGAGCCTTTACGCCTCCTGGGTTAACCAAAAGTGAAGACTGAGGGTTACTTTCCCCCGCTTTTCAAAGTACAATTGGGTGGTGTAGTATACTTGTTATTGTTGTTGTGTGCCTTCAAGTCGTTTTGGATTCATGCCAGCCCTAAGGCGACCCTATCACAGGGTTTTCTGGGGCTGAGAGTGTGTGATATGCCCAAGATCACCCAGTGAGTTTTCGTGGCTGAGTGGAGAATTGAACCCTGCTCTCCCGACTGCTCAGATCACTACATCACACTGGCTGCATTGGGGTAAAATGCTGCAGCTCATTGTACCTGGGCAATAATTTGGTGCAGTTTTGATTGTGGTTTTCTTTGCTGCTGCCTCCTCCTCTCCTTCTTCCTCTTTTTTTTTTTTTTTTTTCAGGTTGGCATCTCTAAAGTGTTTGCCGAAGTGCTTCCCTCCCACAAGGTAGCCAAAGTGAAGCAGTTGCAGGATGAAGGGAAGCGCGTGGCAATGGTGGGAGACGGGATTAACGACTCCCCTGCTCTTGCCATGGCCAACGTGGGGATTGCCATCGGCACCGGCACAGACGTGGCCATTGAGGCGGCCGATGTGGTCTTAATTAGGGTAAGTGATGGGGCTGAGCTAAAGCTCCAGGGAGTGGGGCGATGGGCTGTGTGGGTAAACAGCTGCTCTTGCTTTTAAATCCTGATTAAAAACCTCCACTGGGGAAGGATGAACTCCACAGTCTTCGTATTTTAAAGACAGGAGTGGCAGTCGATGCACACCTGCCCCTTTCGCAAATTGTGGGTGTGTGGTGAAACTCTTGTATTTGTACCTGTATATACATATTTTTAAATTGTACATTCCTGTCTGGGGAAACTCACAGGAACCTTGGTCTGTCTCTATTAAAATGTGGCCATGAACTTCCCTTATTTTTTAAAAAATCTTAATTAAAAACATTTTTTTGTTTTCCAAAGAATGTGTAATTTTAATTCACTTAGATTAGTAATCTTGTATATTTTGATTAGATTTTCTTGTTAGCTTGTTTTGTATTGTAATGCATTGGTTTTATATCTGTATTTGTAGATGGTTTATTTATTCGTTTTAAAACAAACAAGCAGATTCATAGGTAGAATCAGATACAATCAAAAAAATATATGTATTTAAGGGGAAGAAAAAAGCAAACAAACTAAAATGCAGTTCTAAGACACTAAACCAAAGCATTGAGCACTGTCTAAAACACTATACAGTAACCCACTAAAACACAAAAGGGCTCTGGCCCCCTTCAAAGAATGAAAGAAAAAAAAAGCATGTTTTACCATTACAGATCAATGGAAGTATTCCTACTATGAGTTTATATCTGTATTTGGACAACTAGCTTTACAGTTGTATTGTAGTGGTTTTGTGTCTGCATCTTTCCTTCCCACATGTTGTGTGTCTGTGTGTATTATTAGACTGTATGTCTTTGGCAGGGCTGTCTGTCTTTTTAAGATTGTTTTATTCCCTGAACTGCCGTGCACACTGATGGCACTATATAAATGGAGGAGAAGGAGGACCCCCTTGCCCTAGAGGTGCTGGATATAAGGTAGTGGTTGTAAGCATTTCTGTGTAGTGGATGCCTTGTTCTCCTCTTGCAACATTGGGTTTGCCATATTTAGACTTGGCAAGCAGCCTGCGGCATCAAAGGTAATAATGGCAAGTTGGCTAACGTCTCTTGTCAATATTTATTTGGCAGAACGATTTGCTGGATGTGGTGGCAAGTATAGATTTGTCGCGGAAGACTGTTAGGAGGATACGAATCAACTTTGTCTTTGCTCTCATTTACAACCTGGTTGGAGTTCCTGTAGCTGCAGGTAAGTGCATGAGTCCCATTAGCTTTGACCGCGCCTCTGGTGTTGCCTAGGTTTATTCCGTGTAGTTTTATTCGTTTGCAAAGAGATACCAGTAATTGACTTTGGATTTGTTGAACCCTGGGATTTATGTAATGAAGCAAAAAGCTGCAATTAATATAAAGACAGTTCTACAGGAAAAGAAACATTAGAGCCACAGCTAACCCCAGGCGCCGTTATTTAAACTCTCACTTTAAGCCATCTTGGTAGGTGAGAGAGAGAACTCTTTGATTAAGGAATACAAAATAAAGTAGATTTGGTAAGGTCATTGTGTTTCACAGTTGACTTTCTAAATTTTTCCATCTCATACTTGGGTTTTTTATTCATTTCAGCTTTTTCCCTGCATGCACAATTATGCCTGTGAGTCTGAGGTTTAAGTGAATCTGAGTTCCTTTGACTTTTCACGTATTTCTTTCCCAGGTGTCTTCCTTCCTGTTGGTTTGGTGCTACAACCTTGGATGGGCTCAGCAGCAATGGCAGCCTCATCTGTTTCTGTCGTCCTGTCGTCTCTGCTGCTTAAACTGTAAGTACGGCATACGCAAGCTTTCCTCAGCTTCACAAATATGCAGGCATTTCCTTCCAGTATACATACCTTTACCTCTTGTGGTTTTCCATGGTTGAATTTCCAGGAAAAAACCTCTGCTTCCAAACTGAAGACCAGCAACCTGGAGACACAATCTCAGATACACAATGGCTGAAATTACAAGCCCCCTTATTTGTGTGTATCTTAGCAGGCTTATTCTAGTTACACAAGTTCTGTTTTATTTTCCATCTAAGGATGCAAACAAATATGCCCATTGCTCACCTTTTGGGAATTCACTTCTTTGACGCAGACATCTATTTACAAATCTTGTATGACTTCTGATACAGAATTCATTAATTCACTCATACTCAACAGGCAGTCCTGTGCAAATGAAGCATGTAATGCAGACAATCAAATGAGCGTCACAGAAGTCTGCTCACCAGGTGGAGATTTTTAGGAACACACACATTCTCCAAGTCAAAGTCTGTAGAGTACAAAGAGCTGGTTACATCCACGTTTGACTTGTCTGGAGTTTTGAGAAGTTGAATTATAGTTGCCGGAGTGCCATCAGGCGTGGTTCTAAGGTTCAGCAGTGGTTCTGGGGTTCCTGGGAGGGAGAGAGAAAAAGAAGGAGAAAAGGGGAAGATTGATGCAGGATCAGGCGGAGAAAAGAGGGTTTGCCATGGTTATTTCCTGGCCTGGCTAAAGCACAGTCAGCAATCTCTCTTTTGGGCCACCTTGCAGAAAGAGGAGGGGGAGTTCTGTGCACGTGCGCACACACACACACACTTCCATAGAGACACACAGTGTATTCCTCTTCCCAGGGAAGTTATTTCTATCTTATCCAACCATCTTAGAAGCTGCACCCTCAGATGCCAGAGCAATGGCAGTGAGAATACGTAGTAAACACAGCAGGCAAACAAAGCAAGCAGCCTCCCTTTTTAGAAGATGAAGTGCACCTTATCATTGCGGGTAGCCCCACAGGAAAGGGAAGAGGGGATTAAACGCAGGCACTTGCCTCTTCCACGTTTGTTCTGCAGCCTTTTTCAAAACTTTGCATTCCTCTCCTTGCATAGGTATAAGAAACCAACTTCTGGGGAATACGAACGCCGTGCCCGCAGCCAGATGAGGCAGAAGAGCCCGTCAGAAATCAGCGTCCATATTGGGATTGACGAAAGGGGGCCGGAATCGCCCAAACTGAGCCTGATGGACCGCATTGTCAATTACAGCCGAAGCTCCATAAACTCTCTCTTGTCCGACAGGCGGTCCCGCAGCAGCATCGTGCTCAGCGACCCGGACAAGCACTCGCTTCTCTTCGGGCTCTCCCGGGAGGATGACGACACAATGCTCTGAAAATGGGAAGGGGCCAGGTCTCTCTCCAAGCACTGGTTTATTCTGGAGGTTGACCTGGCTGGACTTGGAACTGAGTTTAAAAATTCTTCAGGTTTAAAAGTTCTGAGGTGTTAATTGCTCAGTTGGATAGGATATGGATTGTGATTTTTTTCAAAAGAGGTGGGTAGTTTCTACACTGTTTTCCCAGTATTTGGAAGCCAGAGCCTGCCAAAGAGAGAGACAGAGAGCAAGAATAATGCACTGGAGGCCAATTGCTGGACTGAGTTTCAAATTGGATATTTTTGGTAAGGCACCCAAGAGAACCATGAAAGGGTGGCTTGTGGTTTCTAGGCCATTTCTTTGCATGTTGCGCAGCATTTATTGTTGATTTAGAAACCATGGCATATTCTTTGTCTCTTTTTGCAAACAGATGTGCCTTATTGCTTTACATTCAGGATTGCGCTTCTTCACACCTGTTAAATATGAAAATGGCATTCCTCCGATACACGTCAGAATATCAAAGTCTTTTTTTCCTTTGTCTGGAAAAGAGAGAAATGATTCCCGGTATTTATGTCCTTTCCCCTTTGGGTGGAATGACCGATTGCTACACTCCTCTGAGACTGTTGGTGATCAGGCAGTCTCTAGGAAACTGACTCTCCTTTCATCCTGGGCCACAACATGTTGTGCTCTTTTTTGCCACATAAAGCTGTGCCTCCTTGTAACTTCTGGTCAAGCGGTTGTGATTCAAGGTGTGTAATGGTCAGGAGATGTTTGTCTGTGACAAATGGACGATTGCAGAAGTTGGAAAGGTTTTGCTTCCTCCATGTTGGGGTGTTAGAGGGCAGCCCCACAGAAAGCTCTGCGTGGGTTTGTGAGAGCCTGGTGCCCAGTGACGAAGGCTCCATCTAAGAGTCAGAAACGCGCGTGTGCCGGGGGAGAGGGGCACAGTTCAGGGATCCTCAGTTTAACTTGCCCACCAACCCTTGCCTCCTAGTCTTCTGCGAGCCGTTTACTCTCCCCACTCCCTGTCCTTTCAGAAATGGGGTTTCTGGGCAAAGGGGCCAGGACAGGGGTAGGCAAACGTTGGGCGCTAGGGGGCCCTAGGAGACCTTGGGGGCCATACACACCTTCCCAAACTCCCACTGAAGAGCAAGTTGTATCCCCAAATGCCCCCGCCAGTGCCCTCCAGGAGCTGTGGGGGGCATCCCCAGCCAAGGAGAGGCCTTTTTTTTTCCTCTAAAAGAAGAAGTCATCAAAGGTCATTTCTAGTTTACCTCTGGTTTTTAAAAAATGCCCTCCCGGAGCCTAAAATGACTCTTGGTGGGGGCTCCAAAACATAGCAGAAACGTCCCCATGTCCCTCAGAGAGCAAGTTGGGGCAAAATAAAAGTTGATTTTTTTAAATAAACCCCTAGGGGGCCCTGAGGGCCACAAAAACAGCCCTGGTGGGCTAGTTTGCCCTTTCCTGGGCTAGGGGCTGGTAGTGGGGCGGGGGGAATATGCTAACAAGGGACAAACATAGTTGGAATTTGCTCCTTGCCTTTTATAGTGGAAAAACTCGTGCATTTTTTCACGTTAGTATGAAAAATTGTTAATGTCTGAATTAGGTAGTACATGTATCTGAAACTCGTGTGGTTCTTCAGAGCGCGTGTTCAAAGGCCTCAGGGCCATGTTGGCCATGCTGCTGTGCGCAGAAAGTCTGTTCAAATCTCTTTTCCCATGGCATGCAATCTTTTTCAGCCTGTCCCAGGCATCACAGTTATAGTGAGGTGGGATATAGTATTATGAGTTTTTATAAAAGTTTTTTCAGGCTTGATCTGTACAAATTGGAAATCATGGAAGCAGATTTATTCTTAGTTCTGTGCTTCTGGTCCTTCTCCTCTGCCTCAAATGGCTCAGATCGTGTTTGAGATACTCCTTTGAAAAGGGCTGCAATTTTTCACTTTAAATTTGTTTAGTGGTTGTGATGGAATCAGTCATTTCAAGCTGGGAAAGCGCAGTGGTGGTTGCCCACTGAAAACATATAGTTTTAATGACTGTGTGTTTTAATTGCCTGCCAGAATACTTTCAGTTAACCAGGCAATTTGGCTTGCTTAGTAGGTTGATTTTATTCACTTTTAATCACCTGGAATGACTCTAGAAGCAGCGTTATCTCATTTTTCTCTAGAAAACAAGAATTGCTGCATGGAAGTCTTATCCTAAAATGGCAGGCGTCCAAGTGAAATTTTCTCTTTACTGGAATTAGTAAATGGCAGTCTGGAGAAATGCCCCTTAGCCAAAGGCAGATGTTTTGTGGTTTTGCACTTGAAAATTGGTGAAAATAGATACCTTTGCACTTTGCCCTTTTCTAAAGGTATATTTCAGATTTATGAAAAAAAAAAAGCAAGTCTGGTCACGTTTAGGACACACCATATCAGGACGTACTCAAAGGTAGCTAATGAAGTTTGCCTGATTTTGATCAACAGAAGAGAGAAATACTGCATCTTAAAAATTTATATGGGGTGTTGAAGTTCATAAATGCAGAAAAGATTGTCATTTCTCAAAATGTTTCCCCTTTTCTAGTTCTGTGGCAGTTAGATGTGATTTGCCAAGTTTTGTTTTTTTTAACGTTCATCTTGGATAACCTTGTGAATCGTATATTTAAACTCAGCTTTAATTCAACAAACCGAAACAACTTTTCCGTCTTAACTATCCAGTGCTTGTGAGCTTCCTGTAAATAGATTTGTTCCCCTTTTTGAGCATACTTCGTTATCTCAAGGTTTAAGTTATATATGCTAAATGAGTTTAAAAACCTGACTAGAAAAAACTATGCAGTGCATTTTATTCTATTTATTTTCCACTCTTTGCTGATGTTACATTTGTGTTAGACTTCTGCCTTGTGTTCTCTTTAGGTAACAAGGGAAACAGTATTCAGACGTGTCTGTCTGTCAAGGTGTCCTGCCCTTTTCTCTCCCCCACAGCTTACCTCTGGTTTCTCTCCAACCTTGCCATGTATCTGGCAGACTCACAGGCTGCTGAATTTGGTGTTGATGCAATAGCCTGTTGTGCTTAGCTGCATAGTTCCACCCTTTTTTGTTTTTTTAAAGGTGGAATAAGCTACCCCGATGTTGCAGCCTTTTGGAAATCATCTCCTTCCCTTCATAGTTAGGTTGTGCTCAAAGGTACACACCTGGTTTCCCCCTGGCTGAGTCTTAGGAGAAAAGACCATCTCAGCAAGCCACAGCGTCCACAGCAGGCTCCTTGCTTGCATTGTATTGTGTTGGTGTGTACCCAACAATTGGGTGAGAGTTTAGGTGAAAGACAGTGGGCCCGTAAAGGTAACATTACAGCGTTGTAGCTGTGTTCCTGCAAGGACAGGTGCTCCTTCTAGTGAACTGCAAGAAATGTGTTTTGGGAAGCCCCGTGTAGAGTCCTGTTGTGCAATAGGTTTTCCCATCACATAGTGAGCCCCGTAGCATTTTGGTGCCCGTTCTGCAAGAGGTCGCCCGCACGCTCGTGCTTGCTGCACAAAAGGGGCCCACCCTTGGGGAATTGTTCTGCAGACTCAACTGCGCCTCTGCTCCTCTCCCCAAATAGGTCACTGTTCACCTTTACATTATCCTAAGTCATTTTAAGATGATGCAAGTACCGAACAAGATGCAGGCCCAGGGTTTCTCTTTTTTTGGTAAAGGGACTGCATTTTTAATGGGGGTCCACTGCCTGCACCTACAGATCTGGGCTTTCTGTAGCTTTTGACTTCTGCCTGCTTTGCAGCAGCCCGTTCGTTCTCACCATAGACCCAGCATCTTAGCAAGTAATCTTGTGAAGAGGCACATGACGTGCCTCACAGGGGCTTTCAGGGTGTGGGGACGGGTGATTTTGGTGCATTCTGAATGTTCACTCTCTCCTATAAGGCTGCTTGTTCACTTAAAAAACAAAAACAAACCTAGAGATGTTTTTATTCTCCATGGGCCTCTTGCAATATTTGATTGTCTTTAGTCCAAAAAGCAAAAATCCTAGCTTTTTCCAGGAAACACTCCTGATTTTTTTTTTCTAAAAGTAAACAGCACTGTGCAATATTAGTTTATAATTCATAATATTTTACATTTGCTGGATATACGTGCCGTCATAATCCTGTCAAGAATGTGCCTTCAGCTCTATAAAACGGTATCATGTAACATTAAATGACTTGGTTGTGTGTGGCTTCTTACTCTTGCAGGAGTTTTTCCATTTCTTTTCAGAGAGCAGTCTTCCACTTAAGTGTTACTTCTTTCCCTTCTGCCTCCCCTCATTTAAACTGGCACATCTTTAAATGGCTGCCAAATTGATTGAAAATTAACATTATGCTGTTTGTTATATGAAATTTGTTGTTCTGCAGATGCACTTAAAACAGGGGTGAGCCTTGAAATGGTGGAGAAACCTTTTCAGGGTATCTCCCCATCCTCACCCCCCATGCTCTAGCTGGCACCACATTCCCCTTCTGACACACGACTGGGAAGGGCTTCCAAGACCCTCTGCCTGTCCTGCTTCTAAGAGGAGCCGATGGTTGCTAGGGGAGCATCTGACCAACTCCCGATGCTCCATGGGGTCTGGCAGCATCCCGCAGAGAGGTTTTTTTCCCACAGTAAGACATTCCCTAGCAGGCTGAACAGCTTCAGCAATCAAAGTCTCACTTGGCCTCTGTGGAAGCCAACTAGGAGCCAAGCAGCTGGAGTTCTAGCTCGTGCGCAGATCAGAATGAAGCCCGCAGAAACAGCAGTGCAGCCGGCCCAGCTAATGGACTTCAGAGGTACTTTTTTTCCTGTTGCAGAAATTTTTGGCTGAACGTTTCAGAAATGACAGTGCAGGTGGAAGACAAAAGGATCAGCAGGAAGCAGATGGGACAGCCTTGGCTTGTGTTTTGTTTCCAAATGGTTCTAGGTGAACCTTTGTGCACTTTTCCGGCACTTGCTGGAAAGATAAACACGAATTAATAGCATAACATTTTTGGAAATGGCATATATGAAAAGAAGAGCACTTGAAGTTTCCACCAGGCCTGAAATTCCTATTCCTTTGTGTCCTAAGAGACTGGGAAGTCACGCAAGAGGAGAAGTAGTGGATGGCAAATATGAAATATTTTGGGCACTCTCAATTATTGGCAACTGCTTGATCTTGGAAGCTAAGCAGGATCAACACGATCTAACATGTTTTAGAGGAAGGTGACTGTAGACATTTCCATCTGAGTTCTTAAGCAGTTACTGAAAAAGAACAAAAAAAACACCAGCCAACAGCAACAATCTTCAGAAAGAAATGTATTTTCTTCATAAATACAGTACAGTTTACCATTATCATGAGGTTTACATTCTAGACATACAAAACACACATGTTCCTATACAGGTCAAGAAGAAATCTACTGAGGCACCAAGCAAAGATGAGACATTCCACGTGTTCAGAATTCTGCAACGTCCCAAGAAGGTTGGAAATACAAAGGCATTGATTGGCATCACCCCCCATCGGCACTTTCCTAAACCTTCGAGCGAAAACGAGCTGGTCCCAGCAGAAAGCAGCTGCAGGGGAGATACCTGGAGCATCCAAGCGGATCATCCATGGATTCATTCTCAGAAAAGGACTACATAGTTTTTCCTTTACACAATCTCTACAGCATTGCTTCTAATATCCGAGTTTGTGTTAAACTCTTAGTCTAAAAGTTTGGTTTGAGCACAAACTCAAAAAAAAAAAGGTTATCACAAGTTTCTATTTCCTTGTCTCAATTCCAGTATAAAGCAGTTTACAGAAGTGGGTGGGGAGACAGGGAGAAAGTGTGCAGTTTGACTTTTCTTAAGTTATGACTTCCAATGTGACTCCAAACGTTACGTGCCAGGCTACTGGGTACCCCTCTGAATTCACTTGTGTCCTACACCACGTCCTTGCCAAGAGGCAAGAATTTCCCCAGCTCCCCAAATGAGCAGGGAAAAAAGGTAGGTGACCTGAAACAGAGGAAGCATTTTCTTTATATTAAAAAACCCTGACTATTAAGATGATGATGTAAGGCACGTCTTAGCATAGGGTTATTCAAATACCAGCTGTGCAGAGGGTATGTTGCGCTCCTGCTTCTGCTGATACCCCTGCTAATTCAGAAGCACAGATCCCATAACATTCCGCACCAAAGGGTCCCATCTCAAAGGTGGAGCCACTGCTGCGAGAATACAAAAGGTTAGCCTCTCCTGAATTGCCTTCCCTAAATCCAGTCCAACACATTTAAGAGGAGAACGAGCCTTGAAGACCCCTTTTGGTTTGTTTTGGGGGGCTGGTCAGCTGCACCCTAACAATATATTGCAACCACTAGCTTTATTTCTCTTTAAGGTTTTCTTCCCCTTATTTAAAAGAGATTATCCAGAAACCTAAACAGAATTAAGGACATAACGGATCCCTTACTTTTCTTTGTCACGATTCACACGGGGCTCTGGGATGATGCTCAGAGCAGCTTGCACTACAAAACGCCCTCTGCCACAGCACTGCTGCCCCTTGTAAGTCAATGTCTGCTTCAGGACAGGGGCCACGGTGGCGGAGGAGGAAAGAATAGAGGGCTTCTCTCTCAAAGACCCTTCCTTGCACGACAGAACCTTACCCGGATGCACGGAGGTACGTTGTTCCAAGATTGCCCCCAGGCCTTTGAATGACAAAATCACTTCCTTTCTAAAATAGGTAAATTTGCAAATCTGTTCAGGCAGCTGTTAAGAAACAGAAACACTGCAGTAGTTTCTGAAAATTTTAGAGTCAGTTCCCACAATACTTGTTAATTCCCCATCTCTCAGGGCTGAAAAGGTTTCTGCCAACTCCCAAGTATAAAGGAGGGATAACATTTACAGGGAAGTTGAGGTGGAGTGGGCAAGAAGCATTCACCTGCTTTCTAACTTTCTGAAAAAACGGAATGTTTCAGGAAAATGAGATTTTCAATCTGCAGTATTCATTAAAAAAAAAATCCAAAGAACCCCAATGTAACTCTAGGCCTAAATCCTGTGGTTTGTCCTGATGTGAGTAGACCCACTGAGCCTGTGGAATTTATCTGTGTGTTGGCTCACCTGACTGAATGGGTCTGTTCTGGTTGGGATTGGCCAACAGGATGTGTCGCTCATTATCTTAAGCAAGGCACTGAATTCTTACACGATGAATACGCACCGAAGAGGAAAGTTGTTGTCTTCTGGAATGAGCGGATTACAATCAAAGCATTTGGAAAAGGGAAGGTGGGAGATACAGCATTCAGAAAAAGTCCCCAGCGCGTTCACATGAAGAATCAAAACTTCACTTTTTCCTTCCTTCTTCAGCCGCTCGATGCAGGGCGGGGATCCCTCCAATCCAGCCAGTTGAACGGCCTGGGGTCGCCCCAGGAAGGGACTCCAAGGAAAAGAAGGGCTCACGTAGCTGGTCAGCGGAGAGGCTGAATGGAGGCCATTATTTCCTCTCCTGCTGCGAGGCTTCTGCAAAGCCCTTTGACATATGGGGAAATGGCAAAGCCCCCTTTCATCTCAGAATACTGCACGAGAGGAACAATGAGGAATTTTAAAAAACAACAACATCCGAGTTGCAGGCACGTGGTGGAAACCAACATTATGGGCCAGTATTCTCCATCAGCAAGCCAGTGTCGTATAGTGGCCGGAGCACTGGACTAGAACCCTGGAGGCCAGGGTCCTCCACTCAGCCATGGGAACCCACTGGGTCTCCGGGGGCACGGCCAAACATTCAAACCATGGCAGGCAGAGAATACTGGCCACTGTTTTTCAGCTTTGGAATGTGTGTTTGTGTTTGTATTAATGGACACGCTTTCATAAGGAAGGTTAAAGAACATGATAGTTTCTTCCTATCACCTGGAGGTCGAGACTATGATTCTCAGGAATATCTGAGCATACACTCAGATGTAACAGCACCACAGTGTTGTCTGGCAACTGAGAAACCTGGAGGTCTCAGGCTTTTGGAAAGGCATTTCGGACATCAAACAGCTAAAACATGGATCTTTCTTAAATACGAGTTATTTAAAAAATACTGACGTTTTAAAAAAATTTAGTGCATTTAAGACCTTGGTTTACTTTAATCCAGATGCTACCAGATCCAGTATTTTTTTAAACTTTTTCTTAAAAAAAAAAGGTAGGGTTCTTAAAGAAAACAGAACTACTTTAATAATTTTGGAACAAATTATAAGTTAACCTGTCCATACTTTTAAGAGAAAAGTATATACAAACAGCACAATGCTGTAGATTCCTTTATGAGTCAGTTACTAAAATTTGCTATTTAAAAAAAAATATGTCAGAGAAGGGGGAACAATTTCTGCTACCCAACTTTCTTCAGATGAGGTACTCCACCATTTCTCCATCGCTGAGGTCCTGCCCCAAATTCTGAGCTGGGTTTTTTCTTTCTAGAGTGCTGGAATGGAAAACTGAGCCATCTACAAATAAAGAAGGAGAAATGCCGGGGGGAAGAAAAATTGAGAGAGAAAGAAGGAAAAGGAGAGACCATGACAACAAATAAGGCAGGTAACCCAGCAACAGTAATAAACTTTTTTTGCTTTTGTGTGCAGTTGGCAAAGCGACTGTCACTTTAGACCTCCAGCCTTTAACTGGTTTAACTGGACAGATTAATCACCTTTTAAATCAATTCTGACACAAGCATCCTGATTAACTGGGTGATTTGTTCAGGACAGCAGGCACCATCTCTAAACAATGGCACTATGGGTTGCTGAAATTTATGTAGGGACCAGGATCTGAATCCTGGCTTAGCCACAGAAGCCCACTGAGTGGCCTTGATTCTGGTGTGTCTTCAAGTCATTTCTGATTTCAGCCACCCTAAAGATTAGACTACCCACCTCCTGTCTGCATTTGGAAGCTAAGCAGAATCAGTCTGGCTAGAACTGGGATGGGAGACCACGGATGAATACCAGGTGCTGTAGGCCCTATTTCAAAGGAAGGAACCGGCAAAACCACCTCTGAGGATTCCTTGCCTAAGAAAACCCTGTGCAAAATTTAGGGGGGGTCACCGGTGACTTAAAGGCACGTACACACACACAAAGTGAGCCTACTGCAGGGTTTTCTTGACAAGATTTATTCAGAGAAGGTTTGCCCTGGCCTTCCTCTGAGGCTGAGAGGGCATGACTTGCCCAAGGATAGCCAGTGGATTTCTACGACAACGCAGGGATTCCAACCCAGGTCTCTTGGGAGCCCGACACTCAAACTAAGCTGGCTCTCCAAGGCTTCTGTAAATGTATGACAGCAAATGAGCAAGAGGGCTTTTGCGTCTGTTCCCCTCACTGCCGCCACTGGCCAAGATCCTCCATCCGCGCATTGCTCCAGCTGCACATTCTGTGTCCTCCTATGAACCACCACGAGTCAAGCCCTGGGGGCAAGGGACTGCTGCTGCTCGTGCTTATTGGTGTGGAGGAGAAGGGGAGGGAGGCGAGTCAGGTCACAAAGAAGCAGCTGGTCTCAGCTTGGTCAGCAGTGGAGGAAAGAAATGAGGCTCTGCTCTCAAATCGAGCGCATGCACCTTTTCCTTCCCCCAGGACCCCTGAGCAGCCAGCCAGCTCTTTGTCCCTTGCCTCCTCAACTGCAAACAACAGAAGCAGGGCAGTGGGAGGCTTCTGGGTGGATTGCAAAGCCCCCGTGCCCTGTCCAATAACAGTCTTGTGCAAACGCATCACCAACAAGATCCCAGCTGGCACAGGGCACCAAAACGCTTCCCGATCAGGGCAGCTACCCTCTTCTATGGCAGAGAGGGCTTGCTTTCTCTCCCATGGGCAACTGAGCTCTCGAAAGGCACCACCAGTGGCAGCTCAAAGGCGACACAAGGCACTAAGGCCCGCTCCCATTTCAAACCCGCCTGCACAAAGCACAGCGACCCTCTCCATGGGCAACCAAGAGAGAAAAAAACCTCTTTACCTGTTTTGTCTGAATTGTAGGTCAGATTCACAGCGGGGAGTCTCGCCTGCACCGGAGGGGTGGCGGCGGCAGCGGTGGAGGAGGAGGAGGAGGCGGCAGCAGAGGCGGCGGGGGCCTTGTTCTGCTCGCTGCCCCGGTCTGTCTGAGTGCTACAGTCCCGGCTGCCGGTCTTGGAGTGTGCGGACAGCAGCGGCGTAGAGGGGAGGACTGGAGAGGGGGTGGAAGGAATGGATTCTGAGCGGCATTCCGTTCCCAGCAGAACACCTGGAGAGCGAGAAGAGCGCACAGCGGTCAGGCACCATCTGCACATGATGCCAACATCCTTCATGTTTTCTGCTCTGCCTTCCCAGATAATGAATTCTCTTTCTTGCACCTCCTGAGAGTCGATTCCTATCGAGCCCGCAAGGCAACCTAGCTCGGTTGGAAAGTGATGAAATATGTACAGTCGGGACTCCATCCCACAATGGCTGGTTCCACACGCAGACATCCCGTAGGGGGGCTCGTATTCCCTCCTCTCCAGCTCTTGAAGCCCCCTCCTCTTACTAAAAAGACCCTGAAACTATCCCGTGTGGCCATTCCAGGCTCCAAAGGGAGCAAGCTATGTCCTATGTCCAGAAACTTCTGGCTATGTCCTTAGAACCAATGCTAAACGACAACAACAGTGGTGAAATCCAGCAGGGACCTTGGCACTGCTGTGATCATTTCAAGACTGGCTATGGGGATGCCACCAGATGCTTCTCCAAACATGTCTAGAGAAGCATGGAGCCCCTGATTGGGCTTATCAGTCACTCGGTAAATCTCACTGGTTCAATGGATTTACTCTAGTCAGGAATAACAATAAGATTTTGGGCAATATCATTATTACAGTGGCGGACAAAAATGAAATATTGGCGTCGCCCTACTTTTCCACAACTCGTTTTTTGATACTCCACTGTTCCTACCATTGAAAATTGTAGACTGGTACTGTTCTTTCAATGCAGAGTCTGCTCTTTCATCAGGTCTCCTCTTGCCTTCTTCCTGGAGGAAGAGCCAAGAGAGCCTCTGTAATTCCCTCATGTGCCCTCCAGGAAGAAGGCAAGAGGAGAAGAACTGATGAAAGACAGGGTCCCATTTTTCAACTAATTCCACTTTCTGATCATGCTTCTAACCCATCAGATAAGCAGAGGCTTTTACATTTCAACATGACGACAACACATTTGGGTGTCCACCTTCTCCAACTGCTTGCAACCTCAGTTCAGATCAGCTAAAGAACACAGAAATCAAAGGATCCACCCGTTATATAAAAACACTTCTGTTTTCTCAGTCATTCTACGTACATACCCGTGTAGTTAAGCAAATGAACAGAGAGAATCACCTAAGCTGCCTTTCCAGCTCTTGTCCTCCCGCTTTTCCTCCAGGATGGGGGTGCTGCTCAGCGTGGAGGAATGGGACAGCAGTCCAGAGCCCGTGTTGGAGATGGACATCAGAGACTTGGCCGGTCTCATGGAGGAGAGCTGGTCAGTCTTGCTGGCTTCCTTCCGGGAACGCTGTTGGAGGACTTTGATCATGGCGTCCTTCTCAATGATCTGGGCATGGAGGGTCTTGATCCTAAAGCGTTAAAGCAGTAATTAATTAAAACATTTATGTCCTACCCCATATCTCAGGGCAGCACACAGTAAAAGTTGAATTAGAAAGCATTAGAACTTGAAAGCAATTTAAAAGTTAACTTAGCCTGATAAATTAGAATAGCTTGAAGCAAGACCCACTGTGGATTTGTATACCATTGGAGCTACACCTTGGGGGTGATCAGCTGCCGTAAACTCCATCACACTGTTGAGCAACCAGTTGCAAAACCCGCATCACACCAATGCATAGTCCTGTCACACGACTGCAGACAGAGCCCCAGCTGTAGTGCCCTTACACAGTGCCTTAAAAGGCCCAATGCCTTGCTTAACGGCTACATGGCAGAATTCTAGTTGTGGAACCATAGCAATAGCAATAGCAGTTACATGTCTATACCACCTATCAGTGCTGAGCACTCTCTAAGTGGTTTACATGTATTTAGCTAATTGCCTGAACAAGCTGGGTACTCATTTTACCAACCTACGGAAGGATGGAAGCCTGGAGCCCTGCAGGATCAAACTCACAACACTGTGGCTGCACTACCAGCATTTAACCACTGCACCACCAGGGCTCTAATCATAAGGATGATACAACCCTTGCACAACATCCCAAAAAGCACAACTGGGTACTTACTGCTGGTATACATCACCAGCAGGCCACCAGCCAGCATTTCAGCAACTAACACCCGCTGCCACTGAAACTCTCCTTGGTGAAGAGGAGAAAGAAGAGACTTGAAAGCTGCTGCTGACCTGCCTTCCATGTCCAAGCACCTCCTGTTCGCCATCAGGATCTCCTCCTCCTCCTTCTGGATGCGGGCCTCCAGCGAGGTGTCGTAGCTGGCGTTGGGCGAGTGGCTGATCACGGTGGTGTCCCTGGGGCCGGAGAGAGGGGCAGTTAGCAAGCCGGTGGCCTCTCCAGCCACTGCCATATCAAATATACTTTAGGGAGAAGAACTCACAAATGCGTTAACACAAGATTGCAGTCACAAACACAAATGATGCTAACACGTTAGCTGCAATTTTTTTTTCTTTTTCTAAAACTAGCATGTGCCTTGAGTTTATCATACCAGAGATAACCATGCCCAACAATCTGAAATCATGAGGTTCAAGTTCCAACAGTCCTTCACCTCTAAGCAAAATCCACTCTTTCAACCACACAAAACAACCAGCCTCACAATACGGAGCAGTATTAGGAAGTCCCAGACCACCCCTTCTTTTAGCATCCTACAATGTTTTAAATTTTATTCAAGGTTTCTTTGCTTGCCAGACAAATCTGGAAATGCCTTTTCTGCCATTAGACAAAATGTATGCTGCTTACTGTGGATTTTTTTTCCTGAAGGGAGCCTAAAGGATCCACCCCCCACCCCCTGTTTATCCTGCTCTGGGCTTCTCGTACAACCAGCCCGTCCCACCTCTGAGCAGCCACCGTGGCTGCGGCATCCAGTGCGAACTGCCGCATGACGCTCTCCTCCAGGTACTTCTGCTCCCACTTGGTCATGTCCGCTTCCAGGGCCAGGATCCGCTCTTCCTTCTCCCGCAAGAGCTCCATCAAGGCGGTGGCGTTGTACTCCGAGACGTTGGCCTGCTGAGCGGTGCCCTGGCGCTGGAGAAGAAGAGGAGGACAAAGCGAGCCGGTCAACCAAGTCTGAGCGGCACCTTGCCCACACCAGGCCACGCTATGAGAAATTTTACTTACAGCCAGCCTCCGCATCCACGAGGGTTAGGGGAGCAGGACCCCCACAAAAGCAGGAAAATCACAAATATCAAAGTGTGTGTGTGTGTGGGAAGGGGGAGCAAAGCATGGTGGGGAGAGGGGGCACCCAGTGTCCAGACCAGGTCTGGGAAAGGAGAGGGAAAGGGTATGTGTTGGCGTGGCGGCCCCAGGCGTCCTCTCTCTCGCCCATCTCCTTCCTTAGGCGTGGGGGGGGGGCAGTGGGAAAGGGTTTGTGGTGCTGAGAAATTGGGCTCTGAGCCAGCCTTAGCTGATCAGGCAGCGGCTGGTGGAAGAGGAGGAGAACCAGAGGTAGGTTTTTAAAGTCCCGTGCAGCCTGACTGGAGCCACCAAGGGAGAAGGTCCCCCAGTAGAGAAGGACAGAGGTTAGATAAATGATCAAACCCATGAAAGTCAACCCGGCCAGTGTGGAGGGCTGACTGTAATAATAATGACACGGACAGCTGCCTTTGCTGGAATGGGGAGATGTGTGCTACCCGGGTGTTACCTGCTGCATCCGGAGGGATTCCAGTTCTCTCTCCAGCCGAGTTCGGAGTCGGTGCTCCAGCTGTTCGCGCTTCTCGCAGGCTGCCTGCAGCTGAACCAGCGCTTGCTGCATCTTCTCCACTTTCTCCACATAAACCTGCTTCTTTTTCAGCTTCACAGAGAGAGACAGAGAGAGAAGTAAAAGAAAGGTGAATGTGAAACTGTTCTGCACCAAGAGACACTGATGTGCCACAATGAGGGCACGGTCTAGCTTCAGCGTTTGGGACTGCCCCGATCATCTCAAACACCCTCGACCCAGTCACCCCGTAAGCCACGATGTTGTCTCCAGCGTTAGAGGAGCAAGCTGCCTGGAGTCCTAGTTTTGGGGAAAGGGCAGGGTATAAATCAGGCCAGGTGTGCCTCATCTGTCTGGTTCACAACCACAAGCAAACTGCCAGCAAAATCCGGGACTTCTCAGCCTCTCTCATCTTGGCTGCTTGAGCTCTCCAAGGCAGATAGGTTTGATTAATGCTGTCAAACCTCTGAGCCTGTTTCTGGAACTGGAAAGAGTATTTCTGGAATGCTGTCAACACACTGCAGGCAAGTTTTGGGGATGGGAAGAGAAGCTGCATTGCTGAAGCCAGCCAATGTTCCTTCGCTTTTGGAGGATGAATGACCCATGGAGATGGCAATCAGGACGTGTGTGTGTGTTTCTCCAGCAGCAGCCAATGGAATGGACTCTCTTTGGGGAGACAAGTGAAGGTAGATTGCAATTGCCTTTCTTTTCCCAGTTTTGTACCCCACTGGGCAAGCTCAGCACATGCTCCGTTTGGTATGTGTGAGATGCAGAAGGGAAGCAGAACTGGAAAGAAGAACAGAAGGACTGCAAAGGAAAAGACTCACTCTTGTTAGAAAGGTAGGTTTTGGGTAGGAGGAGGTTACTAGAAGCAGAGATGACTAAACTGAAGCTGTTGTACTTTGGACATGAGAAAATGTGACTCACTGGAAAAGACAAGCATGCATGGTAAAGTGGATGGCAGCAGGAGAAGAGAAAGACTTTTTCTGGGCGAATTGACTCTACCAAGGAAGCCATGTCTGTTCTGAGTTTTTGAGACTTGAGCACTGCAGTTGAGGAGCAGGAATTTTGGAGATCTCTCTCAGAGGGTCACTGTACATTGAAGTGGACTTGGTGGCAAATACCATCATCATTATATATATATATATATATAATACTGAATGAGAACAAGAAAGGTTCAGAGAGGAATAGAAAAGGAGTCTTGTTTGAAAGCAATTGAATTTCCTGAATTTAGAGAGAGAGAGAGAGAGAGATGGTGAGGGTCTCTGAGAGATGAAGGAACACCTTAGCTGGAAAGGAACTGCATTTACTGAATGTGCGCACACAAGAGAATACTTAGCATGAGGACAGAGGAGTTTCTGAGGGATGGAGCAGCAGCTTCATTTGAAAACGATTGTCTTTCCTAAATGCAACTTGTTGCAAAAGACAATAATACTTGGTAAACTGGAAGATGGTGGGAAGAAAGAGAAACCACGTTACAGGTGGGTTGACTCCATCAAGGGAACCATGGCTGCCCAGAGTTTGCAAGCCCTTAGCAGGGCAGACGATAGCCTGAACTCTTGGAAGTTTCTCGTCTGTAGAGTTGCTGCAAAGTGAAGTTGACTTGGTGGCAAACAACAAGAACACATGGGGAGACATAGCTATGTGCCATATGCATAAATCCTGATGCGTGATTCTATCCATTTTGAAGAAAAAAAAGTGAACGGAACATCTCAGGCTTGTAATATGGTCGCTAAAGTCAGTGCTCTAGAGTGAAGAAAATTTTGAGCTGTCCCATAAACTTACCAACCTGCTGGACAAGTTTGTTTCCAAACAAGGCGCCACTGTGCTTGAGCCACCCCTCGTGCCAAGCCCATTTTGGTTACACTTTGCTCTTATGAATGAGTCCCTCTCTGTTTTCCTGTTTTAAAATAAGTTATAACCCTCAAAAACCAGCTCTGGAAAATTACTCCCTGACCAAAATGGGGAGTTGGGGAAAGCAGCTTAAAAACAACCCAGCAATTTTTCTGTCACTTCAGATACACAGTGCCTTGGGAATGACACACCCTCCTTGAATACCCAGCTATGGAAATGCTCTCCGGAAAACTGCCTAAAGTTGTCTATAATCAAATGGTATGTCTTGGAGCCATAGCTCCCAGACTCTGAAAACCCAGACATCAGAAACATGGCGTGCATAAAAAAAAAAAGCCCTATGGGATGTGCACCTGAGGGTTACTTGGTTTTTAATACACATTATTTCATTAGAAGGTGACTGGCTGTTTGAAGCTTGCAGTGCCATCTTCGGTCACTAGGGACCAGAGTTGCCTAATCAATACACAGCTTTGCATTTAATACAGCATGGAGCAAGAGTGGGCTCTAGACCGAGATAGGTAGGCACAGATCAATCCCCCTCTTCTGGGCTCTGAGTAGGGTGACCCTTCCCACAAGGACCCTTGGGATATGCTGTGTCAGGGTCCAAGGTACCCTAATTTAATACTCAACCCCTCACGGAAACTGTAGTTCAGGGGAGTGCCTTAGAGATGCCTAGCAGAGAATTACCTTGCCTAACTACAAGCTCCATTCTAACTACCTTGCCCAATTATAAATCTCAAAATTCCATAGAAGGGGGGAGCCATGGCACTTAAGCAGGGACCAAACTGTATAATGCAAGCAAATTCAAGATTTTTAATTTCCCCTCCAATTCAACAGCAGCTCCGGTATGCTAGGAGACGACATGGTAATTTCTGCCTTGCACGATTTATCCTAAATTGTCTCCCCCCACCGGCAATGCAGAATCATCTGATGCAGTTTCCCTAACCCAGGACTGCTTTTGCAGAAAAGCACCAGCAGAAGAAGAGTTGGGAGATTTGCTCTTTCTGAATTTCCCCCCTCCCTGCATGAAGATACTACGGTAAAAAGTGTGCCCAGGCACACAACACAATAAGCTGTCTAGTTGGAGTTATTTGGGCACCAGAAATGACAGCAAATGAAGCTCAGCCCCTCACAGAGATGTTGGGAGCTGAGCTGTGAGGCAACTGCCTTCTGTCGCTGAACAGTGTCCAAACCAAAAAGGAGTCTGGAAAAGATTAAGCAGGCAGAAGAGAGCCAAGAGACAAAGGAAAACCCACACTACAGGATGCAAGCAAATGCACACGCACTCACAGAGAGGCCTCGGGCTGCTTCCATGCTAACCCCCACTTAGCTAAATCCAGCCCCTCCTTCATAGGACTAACCTCGAATTTCTTTGCAATTATGGGCTCAGTGATCTCAGCTAAGCACACAAAGGATCTGACCAAACTGTCTGTAACGCCTCGACAGCTGACCACCTCTCAAAATCACAGGCCTGATAGCGGAATTCTCCATTTTAGAAGGCAAAGCCTTTCTGCATTCCAGCGCTTTGGGAAGCTACATTTTGCAAAGAACAAGGCTGGGTCTTCTGGGGGAGGAGACTGTGCTTTAAAGCTCAGCGACTGAAGGGGAAAATAGCCAGGCAGAGTGGACGGGCTGCCGTTTCCTCTTCCTTCCTTATCTCCCCCCATCCCATCGTCCCCCTGACAACACACATCCTGAAAGCTTAACTGGGACACCTTCACGGACGAGCCTCCATGTTTTTTATCCGCGAAAGAAAGGAACAAGCACGGCCATTGCCTCTTGCAGAGCCTCCAGCCCGAGTGAAGCCTGGCTAAAAATACAACAGCCGTCCGCACAAGAGAGACGAGGACGGCTTGGAACCAAAGTGATGGAGGCTTCCCCTTCTCAAATATTTTGCTAAACGATCCTTTAATATATTAACCTCCACCTGCCACATCTACAGATGCAGCATCGCTGGTGGCTGTTTACAAACTCGAGCTCGGTTCTTGTAAAGAGCCGTTCGCTCCTGTCGAGTGAGGGCCAAGCAAAGTCAGGCCATCTCTTCAAAGGCCCCCATAAGGCAACCCTCAAAGTCCCCTCAAAGCCAGGATTCCATAGGATGTTGAAAGTGGAGTAACAGCACTATAACAGGCTAGTGCGGAAATGGCTTCAGTAAAAGGTCTCCCATTCTCTACATGGGTGGATAGTGGACCAGTGCTTGTCTGCCAGCCATCAGCTGCCAGTTCATAGTGAGTTTTCAAAAAAGAATCAAAGAAAGAAAGACCCCTTGTAGCCAAATATAGAGCCAGTGTAGTACAATGGTTTGAGTGCTGAAGTAGAACTCCAAAAGACCCGAGTTTGAATCCTCCTTCGGCCATGGAAACCCACTGGGTGACCTTGGGCAAGTCACACTTTCTCAGCCTCAGAGGGAGGCAAAGACAAACTCCCTCTGAACAATGACTTAAAGGCACACAGCAACAAGTCCTAAATATGGGCACAAGTAGGGTGCACATATTAGGGGAAAGAAACATGCTGGCCCCCCACATCGGATAGCCTGAAAAGCATTACTTAGGCGATGTGAGACACTTTACTGATTTCACTGAAGAATAAAGTGTTCACACTACACAAGATAGTGTTATATATCACTTTAACTGTCATAGCAGCATCCCTTGGAATCTTGGGATTTGTAGTTTGGCAAGGTCTTAGAGCTCTCTGGTGAGGATTCTACACGCCCCTCCCTAAAATGCAGACCCTAGGATTCCACAGGATGGAACCATGGCAGTTAAAGGGGAATGATAGTGCTATAATGGTGTTGTGTGAAGGGGCCCCTGAAGGGAAGGTCAAAAAAATCCCACATGCTAAAAAGAAAAAAGAAGATACAGGAGAACACTGCGAATCCTCAGAGGCGCATCCGTACAGCACCACAGAATGGAACTCGTGGCAGAGATGGCCGTCTCATGACCAAGACAGGGTGTGCCAGTTTTAGGATAACGAAGTGACTTTGAATTTCCCTTCCAACACATCTGTCTGGAAGGAGCTACAGTTCTTCAGCAAAACATAGCTTTTGTATTCAGAAGGCCCCATTCCTGGCATGTTTGGATAGGGGAAGACCCCGGTTCGTGCTCCCAATCAATGTAGATGAGGGAAGTCATCCGCCCCTCACTATAATGATGCCTCGCAAAATCCTTCACCGTCCCTTGTGCTGAGTGAGGCTTATGGGAGATATATTCCAAAACATCTGGAGGACACCAGGTTGCCTACCTCTGGGGAAAGGCAACAGGGAGCTAAACAGGGCAGGAGTCTGACTCAGAACAAGGCGGGTTGCTTTTTTGGTCATGGAAAGTCTCACATTTTTGCACAAAGGTCTCTATTCAACAAGACTGGATCGTTATAGCCTGTGTGACGGTCTCATTTGGGTTCTGTCTGAAGTCTCTTTCGTCCTGTTCACTGCAACTGTTAAAAAATCTAGGACAATTTTCATTTACACTGTATATTTCCTCCCAAATAGTGCACTTCTGTAAGCTTTTCTGAGCCAAGAACTGCACTGCAAAACCAACGAATAGAGAGCAACCCAATAGCCTGATCTGCCCATTAGGAAATGCAAATTTTATCCGTTTACAGGAAAATGAGGCACAAAGAAAACTCCCAGTCTCCCTAAGCTATTTTCTTTCTGAAAAGCAAATGATTTTCTGGAGCATTTGCACACGCCACCCTCACTCCACAACCACAATCATACCGGACAGTTGGGCAAATATTAAGTCTTTTAGAAGCTGTTTGCATTTTCCGCTTGATCATATGAATCTTTCACACAGGAAAGTTTCTTGACAGAGAGGGTGAATCGTGCTTATTTATGAGCAACTTACAGCTGAAAAGCAGCCACTGAGGAGCTTGCCTGTGACCCGTAATCAGAATCATGAGCATATTAGCCATCCTTTGCAAAAAAGGAAAATCTCTCCCTCGTGGTTGCAAGGAAAATACAAAGGCAGGAAATTATGTGGAAACGGAGAGGTTTACTTTGTTTACTGTTTATTGTTTACTGCAGATGCTCTGCTGCCACCTGACACTGAAAGTCTGTGCCTCTCCAGCCCACTTCCACCATCTTCCCAGTGCCAATGCTGCTAAAAGAAGCTTCTAGCTAGACAGAGAACAAGGAGGAAAAAGCGGGGGCAGCCATAAAAAGACTTTGTAAAACGGGAACTTCTTTGGCAGAGGCTTTGCTGAGCAAGGTATGCCCATACCTAACACAATGTCACTAATATAAATTATCCTTTTCTATACTGTTGGACAGCTGTTAATGTTTGGCCATGATTTCCAGCTTACTATAGCTTCCAGAGCAATGGGGGACGTGGAGAGTCAAAGACCTAGATGGGACACCGAAGCCGGTACTGTAATCTCTGTAATTCATCACAATCCAAAACTCTGATCTGTGCACATCTAGCACAAGCCGCACGCTTCTCTGCCTAAGAACAGCTGGGAATGCTATGTGACTCAACTCTATTTTTCAATGAATGGGGTTGAGGGGAGAACAGATAACTGTGCCTTTGCATTCACACTACACACCCAGACGCTCCACAACCTTCCTTTCCTTGGACATCTCTGCAACCTTCACTCTGCGCCCCAGTATTCAGTGCTGTAATTTGCTCTTGAGTCAGAAATGTGAACATATGCCCTCATTCAAGGGTGGGAATCATGTAACCTTCCAGATGTTTTTGGACTGTGTCTCCCATCAGCCCTCACAGCTCTCGCAGTGGTGAGAAATGCTGGGAGTTGCAGTCCAAAAGTACTTAGAGAGCCGTATGATTCCTACACGTGTTCAAAACGGTGGAAAAAAAAATCAGGGCAAGGTATGTATTATTTTCTTTGAAAGAGATCCTCCCCCCACAATGGAACCTTTGTAACATGGGGTGAATTCTCTCTTCCAGTTCACCAAGGCTAGTTACAGGACATGCTCCTTGCTTTATTAGAAAGAGACAGATGTGATGTCCAAAATGGAAACAGAGGCCATTTCCACAATGGACTGTTACAGCACTATTATTCCACTTTCAACATCCTATGGGATCCCGGGGTTTGCAGTTTAGGGAGGGGCCTCAAAGGCCATCCTCAAAGGCCCCTCCCTAAACTGCAAACCCCAGGATCCCCTAGGATGTTGAAGGTGAAATCACAGCACTATAACAGCCTGGTGCGGAAATGGCCAGAAACTAAACTCAAGCGCTGGAACACGCGAATGGAGCCTCCCTTCCCGGTCCTCTGAGCCGGAGGGGGTCTTACCTCTTCCTCCAGCTTCACCACCTTGGCCTGGGCGTTGTTCAAGGCCTGGTCCCGGATTTCGATGTGCCGCCGCTGCTCCTCGTTAGTGGAGCGGACACCCGCCAGTTCCACCTCCAGTTTCTCTTTCTCCCTCTGGGTTTCTTTGTCTGCCCAAATAAAGCGGAAGGGGACAGGAGCAGGGGGAAGAGAAATCTTTAAAAACGGGCCGAAGAGTGAGGAAAAAGAGTGATCTTCTGCATGTGGGCAAAGGCATCATTTAGCCCAAGCCTAGCTTTACCTCCGAGGGCGCTGGGAGTCACAAAAGGAGGGCCAAGAGCCATATACCACAGCACCTAAGGTTAATATGATGACATACTATGCTATGAGAAAAAGCACGGTGCAGTGGCTTGAAAGTTGGATTAGAACTCCAGGAGACCAGGGTTGGAATCCCTGCTTGTCCATGAAGACCCACTGGGAGACCCTGGGCAAGTCACATTCTCTCAGCTTCAGAAGAAGGCAAAGGCAAACTCCCTCTGGACACACCCTGCAGGATAGGCTCACTAGAGCCAGCAAGGCACAGTGATCACTAGAGTAGGACCGAGATTCAAATCCCTCTTCAGCCATGGAAACCTGGTGGGTGACCTTGGGGCAGTCACACTGTCTCAGCCTCAGAGGAAGGCAAGGGGAAGCCTCCTCTGAATGACAAGTTTTGCCAAGAAAACCACATGACGGGGCACTGTAACTCAGAGTCAACTTGAAAGCACATAACAACAAATGTTACAGTATACCGTATACACAGTACGTTGTTGATATACAGTGGGCTTTCCTCTTGCGCGACTTCCACATGCACGAATGCAAGGTCACATGAAGCATCATGTCCCATTATAGTCAATGGTGCACGCTTGTCGCGTCCATTCACGATTATAATGTGACACAATGCTTTGCAATTTTGTTTTACATGGGGGTTCCTGAAATGAAACCCTGCATTTATGGTGGGTGCGTTGTATAGTATATTCTCCATATCATTTATTTCTGTGTGCTAACTGACCTCTTAGTATGTGTTGTTTTTATTTAAATGTTTGGAATGTTTAATGCATTTATTATAACAAAATGCATTACAGATGTACTTGCAGTCATGGTATTTTATTTGTTTCCTTGTCGTGAGTGGCTCTGAATGCAGTGTATTCCACAAAATGTAGTTTGTAAACTACCTGGCAAACTGACTGATAAATCAAAGCAGTTCTGTGGCTCCAGCTAGGATGGGAAAAACAATAGCTGAATGAGACAGATGTGCTCATTTTTTGTTTTGTTTTAAAGAACTGCTGTGGTGCTCAGTGTCCCATCTGTCTTGAGACTAAGACTGACTCAGCTCAAGAGCCCACACCCCGTCCGAACAAAGGAGGCAAAACCACCTCCCGAGCTGTGACATCCCATGACTCAAGAATCAGGCAGAGGGGAAAGTCTGGGTCACAGAACCAGGTACCAAAAGGCCATTACGATAAGAGTCTCTTGCCATTCTCACTGTTTCTCAGTCAAAACCAACATCTAAAACACAAGGGCATCACTGCATTTTTCTTCCTAGTGAATGACTGCAGGGTAATAGCCCAAAAATGCAAGGGAGGTAATTTAACCCTGGATGCTTGATGGGAGAAAATCTAGACTCACTTTGGGCAAAGAGCTGGGAGATGGTCTTCCTGTTATCCTCAGAGCCTTCGAATTCTTTCTCCGCCAGCTGCTTGTTAGCAGTATCCATGCGTTCTGTACGAAAATTGAAGGAAGAGGCATCCGTTAAATACAGTTAGCTTTACTTTTCACCAAGTGCCCACATCTTTCCACAAAGGACAAAACAAAGAGGAAGGGCCCCATGAATCTGAGTGGCAGAGTGGTTTTAGCTATAAGAAGCAGCTATGATGCTACTCTAGAGCAGAGTTTCTCCAGTCTTGTTCCTCCAAATGTTTGGGACTTTGTTTCCCAGAATTCTTGACAACTGGTCAATTTCCTGGGACTCCTGGCTAGTGAAGCCCAACACATCAAGAAAACCAAAGACTGAGAAACAAGGGGTCCGGGAGACTCAGTTGGGTTACCGCTGAAACAAAACACAGATTCCAAGGTGTAGTCTTTTCTCTTTCAAATGGAGAACACAGTTCTCTATTTAATTCCATGGCTCAGTTCCAAAATCAATATTTTACCCAAGATTTGGCTGAGATAAATGTAACTCTTCTTTATATTACTATCTGTACAGAGGAAAAAAAGGATGAACAGAAGCACAAAGCTATGTTTACTTTTTCCTGGTTTTAAAAAAGTGCCTCCAGCCATATCCAGATATTCGCTAATGGCATATAATTTTAATAAAAGGTGTTTATCTTTGCTGAGACAAACTCTGGAGACCAGGGTCAAATCCCTGCTCAGCCACGGAAATGTCATTCCACAAAAGGCACTGCATTCCAGACTTTTTCAAAAAATGACCAAGAAACAGAACACTTCTGGTCCCAAGCACTTTGGATAAGCGATACTCAACTGCAACAAAAATAATAATAACCACCACATCATTCTTCCTAATCTCCTATATTATTCAACCACTAGTTTTCCCACTTCAAAAGCAGGAGTTTTTAGAGCGTTTCCTTTACCGCGGAGATCCCGGTTGAAGTCGTGAAGCCTCCGGATTTCCCCTTCCCCGTTTGTTCCTCATGGCCTTCTCCAGGGCTTCCCGCTTGGAGGACGACTTCTCCAGGTTTTTATAGGCCTCTGAGACTTGCTGAATTTCAGTCTCTAGCTAAAGCAAACCAAAGGAAAAACAGAGAATCCATTTCCACTGCTTGAGAGTTCTCCAATTTTAAGCAGCGAAGACATAAAGGTCAAGGCTGGACCAACTCTGGTGGGTTCAGGGAAGGTGATTCTGCCCCAGGGAGGTATTTTTACCAGGTTATGTCTTCAAATGATGCCTTTGGGACTATTGTGAAGGCAGATTCTGCAAAGTTCCCATGAAACATTCATTTCTCCTTATGATCAGGACAAGTGGAGGATCAATAAACATTTTGGCCTATGCTGCCCCTTTTATGAAGTGAAACAAGGAAGGATATTGGGTCAGATCACTGATATTTTCATGGGCCAGAAGCAGAGTCTATTCACTCCATGCTGCTGCGTGCTTTTCCTTATGATGGGTAGCAGTTGTCTTGCTCTGTCATCTTTTAAAATAAGAAAATTGTATCCATTAAACCTCCTAAAAGGTCTGTCTCACGGACTACTGGCAGCCTGCAGAGCAGCTTTTGTCGTGGCTCTGCACTGTGGCCTTGGCCTAGAATGAAGTGTAAGGCCATTTCCACACGACACTCTTTCAACATCCTGTGGAATCCTGGGGTTTCCAGTTTAGGGAGCGGCCTCAAAGGCCCCCACGAAGCAACTCTCAACTCCCTAAACTGCAAACCCCAGGATTCCATAGGGTGTTTAAAGCGGAATAATAACGCTGTAACAATCCGGTGAGGAAACGGCCTAAGAGTTTCCTGCACATTATCCGGAAGGGCAGAAGCGAGAAAAGGGAGGTGTCCCGCCAGCTCCTACCTTCTGCAACCTTGCCACCTTCTCGTAGCAGGCATCCAGCTCCTGGCGCAGCGATCTGTTCTCCTCCGAGAGGATCTCCACCATCTGCTGAGCCCTGGAGACGATGGCGAAAGGATCCACCGGCATCTGCTGGTAAGGAGACGGCGCTGGTGGGGGCCGCGGCAACCCGAGTAGGAGTCCCCCGGCGCCCGGGGCCGGGCTGCTGCCCGATGACGGGCTGGCAGAGCCGGTAAAGATCTCCCTGGTGGATCTGGCCGGAGAGGAAGGGCGGCTGGGTCCGGGGCAGGAGAAGGGGTCGGCCTGGCTGGGCGTCAGCGGAGGCTGGTGCTGGGAGGGAGACAACCGGGAAGGCGGAAACGACTGGAGCAGAGTCAGGGAGCCCAAAGAAGTGAGCGAAGAGGTTGGGCTGTGATGGTGGGGCGGCCTCGGTGTGAGCTGCGGCTGGAGCGGGAGGTCTGCGTTCTGCCTGAGGAGACCAAGCACAAAAAGAACCCCAACCCTGTTCACTTGAGCCTAACCAAACAGATCGACCGGTTTGGACATTCCAGGCAGGGTGGCCAAAGCGGAAACCGGAGAAGGCTCTTGCGCCCTTAATGCTGGTGTGCGAACTTCAGCCTGTGCTACCTGTCAGGCCACCTGGTAACTGACCCAAGTTGCAACGCTGACATGTATTTCGAGAGACCAAATGAAGATGTTTGGAAAGACCGGAAACCATTTATGGATTTTCCTTTTTTAGCAGTAAGAAATCTAATAATTTAATAACTTGTGGTTATCACAGAATCACGCAGCTGGAAGGGATCGCAAGGGCCATCCAGTCCAGCCCCCTTCCGCCGTGCGGGAAGACGCCATCCAAGCCCTCCCTCGGTCAGACGGCCATCCAGCCTCTGCTTAAAACCCCCCAAAGGAGGAGGAGACTCCACCACGCTCCATGGAGGCGGCAGCAGATTCCACGGCCGGACAGCTCTTAGGGTCAGAAAGTTCTTCCTAGTGATTAGGTGGAGCCTCTCTTCCTGTAGTCTGAAGCCATTCCTAGTTCCCGGTCTTTAGAGTAGCAGAAAACAAGCTTGCTCTATGTTTAGTGTAACCGATTCGTTTTTTAGTATCGGGTTTTGCTACTATGTCTGAGGTTTAGTTTAGTTCCAGTTTTAACTATACATGTATATTGTTTATGTATAGTTTATTGCTTTTTCCTTCCTCCCTAGTTGTGAATTAGTTTGTATCTCTGAGCTAAAAGTAATAAATATTGTGTCATAAAAACATCCAGCCAGAATTCCCTCTTTTGCACAACCACTAACGGCGCAGGAGCCCTCTCTGGGTTTGAATCTGGCAACCCTGGTACATACAGGTCCATCAGCTTACAGACCCACAACTGTGCACGGCTGCAGAGTTTCCAAGAAAACAAAATGGCTGCACAGGGAGCCGGTTCTTGCATTTGGCCAGCATTTCGTCTTTCACCACAGGGCCTCATAATAACGACAACGAAAAGGAGAACAGACAATTCATTTTCTCCTCAGGTTCCCCTGAACAATGCAGGAGGAAGGAAGCCTTTGTTCCCTTGAAATATATTTGAAACCATGTTAAATTCTCTCACTAGGCCCCCAAGTTCCACTTGGAAAAAACAAAAAACAAAAAACAGCTCAGCGGATGGCAGAAAAGTAGGCCAAGCCATTTCAGGTTGGCCTGCAAAGTCTTGTGAAACTTCTTAATCCCCTCCACGGCAGCCAGGAAAAAAAATGCTTTTATACAGAACAAATGTTCAGCCCATTACCAGAGAAAATGGATGGTGCTAATTGACTGCAACTGGGATAAAAAAAAAAAATATCCTCCTTCACTCCCCTTGCATTTTTTGCTGCTGCTTTGCTCCAAAAGGGTGAAATGAACCCAGACCTTGGAAATTATTTAGTTAAAAATTAAATCATTAGCCCACTTGGTTACATTAAAACAACAACAACAACAACAACAACGATTTTAGAGTTTCCAAACCATTGCAATTTTTTTTTTTTTTTTTGCAGTAGTATTCTTTAAATGTCATTTTGAGAAATTCTGGCTGATATTTCAAAGTTTATCAAATTGTGTACCGACAAGTTTGTCATTCAGTTTTAAAAAGGAGTCAAGCTAATATAATCTTTACATTTCAAGAGCTTTCTTATCATTCCATCCCTCAAAAGGAGGAAAATGAACTCAGAGTTGGGGAATAATTTGTTTTTCAAAAGTAAAGCTGCTACCCCAATTGGCTATCTATTTATTTATCTGTCCATCCCTCCATC